>OZ005655.1:102584769-103184769 GCA_963930645.1 Salticus scenicus
ATATATATGGTATAACGCTTTTTAAATTCTACAATACTTTGTATATTAAATTCTATTTCTGCTAATTGTATATTAAACTCATAGAATATTGGAAATATTAATAATCTAACTTGGAATTCTTGCTAACCTTTTATAAATGGGGTGTAAGAAAACGTTAAGTGTATATTAAGGAGAGAGCGAGAGAGAAGGAAAGTAGTTTTGGGATTTTGTTTTTCCCAATATATATATGTGCGATAGATTCTTTTTATAGTTAAGGAATTTAAAGGGGGGAGGACAAAAGATTTCTTTAAAGCAAAAATTAAGGCAATAAATGCAGAAAGACTACGTATGAATACTACGTACCTATGAATTTTAATGCAGCATTCTTGAACTAATATGGAAATGAATTAAACCTAACACTTGTTTATAAATTTATTTATTTTAAAGATTTTTTAGACTTTAAAATATATTAATACAATAAACAATAAAATGGTAGAGAATATGGTATATTTTTAATGAATGCCTTGGGATCATAAAATATTTATTTTTCAAAGACTTTTATCGTTTTATTTATTTATGTTGGAGGGGGGAGGGGGGAGATATATTCTTTCAAAGACAAATGGAAAGTCAGAAATCACGTGTTGACGGGAAACAAGAAACAATAGGAAATGAGTTTAGCTTCGAACACAAAAACAGAAATTGCGCATTATAAAATCTGATAATTTACTGTAAAATATTACGCAAAAAGTAATCGTTCTAAAAAAATAATTAAAGTTGTCATATAATACTAATTTAAAAGAATACTCAATTTATTGTGAAATAATTGTTGATCGATTGTCTTTATTGTTGAAGTTAGACTAAAACATGCGAGAGAAATTTTATATGGAAAAATGAAATAACGAAAACTAATATCTTATCATAAAAAGGATCTAAAGTGACTCCATTAGATTTTACGAGCATTTTAGTATTTAATGGTTGTTTTAAATAAATTTAGATTGGAGAATACATCAGTAAATAATAGAAAGGAAAAGTCATAATAGGGTATTTAAGTAATCTGTAATAGAATACTTAAATTATAAGTCCTATGGATTTAGGAAATTCTAAACAATTTGTGCGATCAGGATCTATAGTGTACCTTTAAATTTTTAGCTCAATCGAATAAAACGTTTAGACGCTATCTTGTTCACACACACACATATACACACTTCAGTGTAAAAATAGCAAAAATGAATTCAGGAACCCTTAAAACCCATAGATACATCAAAATCTCATCGAATTTTTCTTGATTTCAATAGTTTTCTGCGTTCATATATGATGTTAGTTATGTAAAATTGTTACAAACGCATTGTCAGGATTTCTTTCAAAAATTATTTTTTCCTTGCATAGTACAGTACGGTGTTCTAGGGGGAAAAAAAAAAAAAACTTTTAAATTAATTTAATGTTAAGAAATAGACTAATTGTTTCAATTATTAGATTTATAATATTAGGAATCCAAAGTGTATTAATTATTTACCAGGACATTACAGCCTGTCAAATCAATTTCTAATCTTTTAAAACTCATCTTCCATTTTTATGGATAAAGAATCTAAAATAATTTATTTTAAAGCCGATTTGGTGTTTCTTTTTCTTTTCTTTTCTTTCTTTCTTTATTTTTTTCCAAAAGACTAGTGAAAATCTTATCTGAGCTGATATCGGCGGATATTCCTCTTTACTTCATGCCGTCCACAAAATTGAAGACATCACTTTCATTCCAGAATAAATACAACAAAGAAAAAATATGCGGTACGCATTGATTATTGACATATTCCAACTGTACGTGATTGCCGTATCGTATAACTTTCAATATTCTTTGCTTAAGTCATCACACGACAGACAGTAGTTCTGAAAGGTATACAAATAGACTAATTGAATTCCTAATCATTCTTAAACATTGTTACAAAGCGTTAAAAATGCTTAACACAAAAGAAAACGTAGCCCTTAGTTTCTAATTTCAGCCCTTAATGTATCTGAATATTTTAGTGTAGCCCTGTAAATCTGAAGTTAAAATATAGTTCATAGAAAAACCTCTCATAGAACGCAATGCTTTGGAACAATTTTGGGTGTCCCTGTACACAAACCAGAGGAGGTATTCACTCCATTATTTAGAGTGAACATCCGATAGTGAACTTGAATAACATACAGTCAACTCCCTTTAATCCGGAGACCTATAATCTGTGCAAATCTCTCTGATCCGCAATTTATTTTTAAATGTAAACAAAGACATTTACAGCTGAGATTTTGAAAAAAAAAAAAAAAAATCGGTAACGTTTTTACCTTAAAAAAAAAAAAAAAAAAAAAATTAGCTTAATCCTTGCTTTTAAATACAATTGGAGAAAAACAGTGAGATTTTTGTATTTATTATCCTGCAATTCATACAGACTCAGGGACCGATTTACTCACTTGGAGGCCCAGGGCACTCATGTTCAATGGACCCCTTTTCCTCGTACTTTAATATTACAACAAATAAAATGAACCACATATTTTTGATTCACACATCTAGAAACTTCACTTTTCATTTTATTGGTAAGAGTAAGGCTTGAATAGATCCGATGCTTGTTTATCAGATCAACGTACATCGCACCCATGTAGAGTTTGGAATGAAATGTTGGTAGTATGCACTTGTATTTGCGTTTAGCTAAAATATTGCAATTTTTTTCATTGAGCTGATAGTTTCCTTGAAAGATCATACTGCCGATTTATGAAACAGCGCAGTAATATCTCCATCCATTGACGGAAAAAACAAAAAACAACCATCATTATAGCAAAATTTGGAAATTTTTCATTTTAACTATATTTTTAAATGTATGATGGAATTTCTTGGAGACCCCCTCAGTGTGAGGGCCCAGGGCACAGGCCCTGAATGCCCTGCCTTAAATCAGGCACTGTACAGACTAACACGAGGTCAAGCCAAACAATGTGAGGAAAGTGTATAAAAATGTAAAACAAATCACTATTTACATCAGTGTTTAACAATATTCAAAATAATCTGTGAAGAATAGTCATTTTTGTACTTAAAAAATATTTTCTATTCTATTTTTTAAATAAATAATGTATGTTTACATTTTATTGGTATGCATTATTTGAGTATGCTTAAATTATTTACAATCATATATGAATATTATTGATTAGTTTTATTAATATTTAAGAAATACTTTATTCTAAAATTTATTAGAAAACATTTTTCCTTTTTGATCCTTATTTATGAATTTAATAACTGACTTTGTATCTGCAAAAGAAAAATTTAAACAAAAACAATGATCTCTAATCTGCAAATTCCCATATAATGTACACAACCTTTAGACAAAACTTTTGCGGATTAGAGAGAGTTGATTGTATATCAGTTTCAAGAAACTCCATGAATATTTACGGGAGTTAGAGCGCGGACAGACAGACAGACAAACCGAAGTCATTAACAGTTTTCCGGCTTGTTGGAAAGTGTTAAAAACATTTAGAAAGTGATAAAAACGTTTAATATAAACGAAAATTCAATTCCAATAATACCCCATAATGTAACTGAATATTTTTGTTTGGCCATGTAAATCTAATGCTAATCATACTATATTCTATGGAAAGCACTCTTTTGGGCATATGAATAACATATTTAAATTTTATTAAGATTTGTGCAAAGTAAAGTTATTAAAATTTGGTTTATAAAGAATACCTCTCATAGAACGCAATGCTTTGGAATACTTTTGGGTGTCCCTGTAAACAAACCAGTGATGATATTTACTCCATTTTCTATGGGGAACATCCGATAGTGAACTTGAATAACATATTTCATTTTCATTAATATTTGTGTGAAGTAACGGTATTAAAATGTGGTTTATAGAAATATATATGTTATAGAACACAATGCTTTGGAATACTTTCGGGTGTCTCTGTACACAAACCAGTAGAGGTATTATATTCACTCTATTTTCAATAGGGAACATGCGATAGTGAACTCGAATAACATACATCAGTTTTAAGAAATTCCATGAACATTTACGGAGAGCGGACAGACACTCAAACCGAAGTCATTAACACTTTTCAACCTTGTTGGAAAGTGTTAAAAATGGGCCTTTAGTTTTAGCATAATGTTAGTACTAATCTCATATGATATTCATTTTGTATTTACTGTAGTATTCCTTTAAGTAGTAAGCACATATGAACTGTGGTTGTCCCTCCACCCCCCCCCCCCCAAAAAAAAAAAAAAAAAAAAAAAAACATACATCATAGCCTATAGAACAAGTTTTTCTTCTACACTTGCGGTTTAAAGTATAATTGAATATCGAGGTAACTTAAATGTATAAATATAAACATTTTGCTTCCAAAAATTTGTAACAATAAGAAAACATTTTATTGTAGTCAGTTTAAAGAACACAAAGTTTAGGAACGAGATAATAATACGCTTTCTTTCTTTTTTCTTTTTTTTTTTTCCAATTAAACACTTTCCAACAAGGTTTAAAAGTATTAACGATTTCGGTTTGTTTGTCTGTCCGCACTCTAACTCCCGTAAATATTTATGGAATTTCTTGAAACTGGTATGTTATTAAAGTTCACTATTGGATGTTCCTTACCTTACTGAAAATGGAGTTCATATCTCTAATAGTTTGTGTACAGGGACACCTGAAAGTATTCCAAAGCATTGTGTTCTATCAGAGGCATTTCTGTAAATCATATAACTTTAAATCTGTAAATCATATACTGTACATAAATCTTAATGAAATTGAAATATTTTGTTTAAGTTCACTGTCGGATGTTTCCTATATAAAATGCAGTAAATAGTACCACTGGTTTGTATGCAGGGAAAGACTGTGGGCAGCGCCACAGTGAGCTTGTGTTATGTTTTCCGACGAGTCCAAGTTTAGCTTGCTGTGTGATTCACGCCAGACTTTCATATGCAGAACGTCAGGTACCCGTTACCACCAAAACAACATCACTGAACGACGCCGTTACTGTGGGGCAGGAGTGCTCTTTTTATTTGGAGGGGGGGGGGATCATATTGGGCACCAGAACAGATCTGCATGTTCAAATCGGAAGAATGATACCCCCCCCCCCCCCTTGAAAGTATTCCAAAGCACTGCGTTCTATGAGAGGTATTTCTACAAACCAAATTTTAATTACTTTACTTTGCACAAAGCTTAATGAAATTGAAATATGTTATTCATATGCACAAAAGAATGCCTTCTATAGAAAATATAGTACGATTAGTATTAGTCTTACAGGGCCACATAAAACTATTCAATTACATTAAGAGTTATTAATAACAATTTGCTGGAATTGCATTTTCATTTACATTAAGCGTTTTTAACTCTTTCTGACAATTTTTAAGTGTGAATAGGATTTTAATTTGTTTATCTGTCTGTCCGATTGTCTATCTTTGTATCTGTCTCCCGCCTCCCAGCGACCGTAAATATTTTTAGAATAAAAAAAAAATGATATTAATAAAGTTCACTATGGAATGTTCCCTATTTAAATGACACTAATAAGCCCTGTACAACTAGTTTGTGTACACCCCCCCCCCCCCCACAAAAAAATAAAAATAAAAAATAAATAAATGCATTGCGTTTTAGGACAGATTTTTAAAAATCACATTTACCGTAAAAACCGGCGTATGAGCCGCAGTCAGTACCGTCAAACTGAGGGTATTTTTAAATGAATAGTCACCAATAATTTTTAAGAGTGACATTTCATTTATGTAATAGCGACTACTCTTCGAAGTGATTAGACAAACGCTATAATTGAATTTTAGTGGTGGCTACTGAATAAAGCACAGAGTGCGGTCCATACGCCGGTTTTTACGGCAAATAACTTTCGTTTTGCATTGAATATGATATGACTAACCTTCAGACTGATACGACTACACTAAAATAATCAGATACATTAAGGGCTGCAATTATAATCTAATGGCTGGATTTTCTTTTGCGTTAAGCCTTTTTAACTTTCCAACAATGCCTAAGAGTGGTTTTAAATATAATTAGTCAATCAGTGTACTTTTCAGTTTTTCTCTCTGTCTGCTGTGTGATAACGTAGGCAAAGAATATTGAAAGTTATACGATACAACAAGTAAGTACAGTTGGAAAGTGTTAATAATCAATGCGTACTACATGACTTCTCGTTGTTTTTCCCTCAGAGAAATATCAAACTAGCATATTGTGGCCATACAAACTCGACCTGAACCCGACAGATGAATTTTAAATCAACCCGATCCGAATCCGACAAAAAATTCTTCATTCACCCGAAAACAGACCTGCATTAGAGAATTTTGACGACCCGAACCCAACCCTAAAACTAAATAAATATTAATAATTCACCTAAAAAAAACATGCGAAACTTTAAATTATAAAATAAATTTCCACTATCACACAATTAGTAAATCATTTAAAATTTTTTAAATGTAATTACTAATGCACTATGTTAAAAATATAAAAATCTGCAAAGTGGAGTAATAATTTTTAACCTTTTCATGTGTGTTGTGTACTTCAAGTGTACAAAAATGGGCTTCAAGTTTAATGTTAGTAGTTTGTTTAATACTTACGTATATTCTTAAAATAACTACTTGATGTTTCTTTGTTAATTGCTTTTATCCAATATGTTTTTTACTTTACTATAATAATTTAGGTATCCGTAAATTTGATTATGGGCCTATATAGTATATTTACATCAGTTATAGAGTTATAATTATATCAAATAAACCGCAGCATAGTCTTTTTTTTTTTTTTTTTTTTTTTTTTAAGATATTCACAAGTCGACCCGACTTGTTGAATGTTAAACTCTATCCGAACCCGACCCGCAGAAAAAATTCTACCAACCCGACAGGCATTATAAATAAACCAATCAACCCTACCTAAACCCTACCATGCAAGAGAAAAAAAATCGGTCTTTGGGTCGGGTAAAATCGGGTTACCCGACCTCATGCAGGACTATCTAATCAGAGGCAGTTGTATTGTCATTACTTTACTATTGTTTTCATCATGGCTATATAGTACTTAATTTCTGATAACGTTTTAAGAAAGAAAGGAAAAAAAAAAAAAATCTAAATTGTTACTGCGTCATTCGTTGTAAAGTTCACTAAAATTATCAGTATTTTAAGGATCGTCAGTGAAAGCTTGGAGCCATTACACAGACTAAATTTATTATCATTTTTATTTTTCGATTTAATATCAAAGAGAAATGCATCACGTCTACTTAACGTTTTCTAATTTAATACCATTGTTTGAATTTATCAATCGCTTGTTATATAATATCAATAGCTACCGAGAAATCCTGCAGTTCAAGAATCAAGTGTTTTAAAGCGTCATACAGTTATATATCGTGTTTTAAATTAGAAAAAAAAAAAAAAAAAAGTACATGCACAGTGTTAATTTTCAAAATAGCCATATTGAAAATTAAACAAAATATAAGATAACTAATATTTCTGAAATATGTGAATTTCTTGCATGATTAAATTAACTCAATGTGATTCCCACATGTTTCCGATATATACTAAATATTTACGAGTTGTCAATGAAGAAAAAAAATAGTACATTTGAATTTTTCTCACTGTCTTGAAATATTTAAACAAAAACAATCAATAAAAAACTACTTTACTGTTTTCGAATCTTTGTCTTAAAGAATGATCCGTAAACAAAGTAATTTTTGATTCTTTAAATACTTTTTTTTTTCCAGTTAAAATTTGCATATTCATGTTTAAATGTTCATTTAAATTTCATTTAAAGGTATTAAGCTCGCTTTTTTTGCAATTTACAAAAAAAAAAAAAAAAAAAAAAAAAAATCTGTTGTTATGAGTTAATGCCAATTGCCTACACGAGACACCTAAAAAGTTTCTAAGAATCTTCTTAAAATAAATAAATAGATAAAAGATCAAATAAGAACCATCAGTTGTGATAATTCAAAACAATGTTATCGATTTTTTCATTTTTAACGGGGGGGGGATGCATTTCTTCTGATGTCAGCACAAAATTGACTTCCTTTCGGCCTCGGAGATAAAAATCGTCTGCATTCATCGTTAAAAATAATTTTAATAAATAAGAATTTAATGAATAATTTGTACTGTGGGAATTTCTATAGTAAAATACAGAAGAAAGGTCTTGCGGTGGCTACAAAATGTTAGTTTTTAATAGTTCACGTACCGCAATTTACAGTTATTATTAAATAGTAGAAATATCCTTTAAAGCGCAAATTAGTACAATCATTTTAGGAAAGTTGTGCTCTCAATTCGAAGTTAATATGACGAAATGTACCAAAATTATACAAAATTTATCATACTTATTTGCAAATATCTACTCCAGACATAACAAAGTATCGAAGCAAAAACTTCCACAATGTTATGTTTAGCATAATTGTTCTTAAATATGTTTCCCTTGCGAAAAATTTAACTTTTTAAAATTTCATGTCCCCTCACCCCCCCGTAAGTCCCTGGGCCCTCCTGAGACGTGGACCTTGCGGGTCCTTTATCCATCCATCGCCACCAGTGATTATATGGTGGAGACAGCAGTCAATTCAATTGAAGCTGAAAATATATACTCTAGCAAAATGTAACGAGAGGTACACAAGACGTCTGCACGGGCCGGAATTTTGAGACCCGGGCCCGGTCCGGTATGAAATTGAAAAATTCGGCCGGGGCCCGTTTACTTTTTGTCAGTGTATGGCCCGGCCCGGACAAAAAACGATAAAATCAGGCCCGACCCGGCCCGGTCCGATCCGATTCAAACATATGAAAAATGAAAAAAAATGCATGCCTTTCAATGAAAAAGATTTTTAGTATGTGTTTTGCAGAGGTTTTATATAGCGAAGCAATATAGAATCTTCTTTAACAAAACTGCTGAACTTTTACAATATAATTATATATAAACAAAACTTCATTATTACAGACGTACAGAAGGCACAAAGACAGACAGAAAATCAAATCTTAAAATATTAGCACTCATCAAACAATATAGGACGGTATATAAAATGGTTATTACTACTAAAAATGCACGTTCAAGCACTTCCTCTTATGTACCGTAATGTAAACGAATCTTCCATGGGATCAAGTAAACAAAATTTTAATGGTAATCCAATCATATTCTATAGAAAAAAGTCTTTTGTACATGCTAAAAATGATGCTTCTTTCATTCAGTGCACTGGAGAAAAGAAAAAGGAGTTCAGAGAAAAAGTTACAGTGACAGGATTTTTATAGCCTTCATACCACCTAAGCTCTACAGACCTTAGGGCACAAAGCCTTATACACAGTAACGTATCTAATTTCTTTTGTTTGAACATGCGCGAACTAGTAGTGACATGCATACTATTTTGAATAGGAAACCATTCAATATTACTTGAAATAAAATATATTAATTTCGAGACATGCTAAAAATATTTGTGGAAAATCAGATCGCGAACAGACAGAAAGATAAGCAATTAAATTGAAGTTACAGACATTTTTTAACAAAATAAAATTTGATGTGACTTACCAGCCTGTAAAATTATGTGAAATAAATGACTAAAGAAATATTTATCATTTTCCTTTTTCGTTGATTAACGATGAAACCAGAAAAGAATTCGCGCCGACACGGCCCGGAAAAAATTTCATTCAGGCCCGGCCCGGCCCGAGCTTGCAAAAACCTTTTAGGCCCCGGCCCGGCCCGAGAATAGATTGAAAAATTCGGCCCGAACCCGGCCCGAGGGCCGGCCGTAAGCCTGGCCCGTGCAGACCTTTAAGGTAAACCATTGTGCATGGGTCTTTAATGGCGGTAAATTAATATTAAGTCGTGTGTGTGGGGGGGGGAGGGATTTGTGACCAGGGAAGACTGGTCTTATTTAAACGGAGATGGCGGTGGCGTTTCAATAGAGGTGGAATTTTAGAGAGATTTTATCTGTATATTTACAAAAAAGAAAAAAAAAAAAAAAAAAAAAAATCCAGGAAATTAATTCTCTGTACCACAATTAAACAAAAATTATCGGACATTTTAGTTGGAGTATTGTACGGAAATTTTCTTTTCTTAGATATATACATCTAAAAATAAAAGAAAAAAAAATAAGAATGCATAAAAGACATGTTTTCACTTTATTTTTTTTAACTTAATGAACCAGCCTTTACCTTGACTTCAACGCAAAATACGGTGTCATATCATTTTTCCTAATCTTGAGGAAAAGAGAAGGGGGTGGGTGGAGGGGGACTTTTCGTTTGTCCAGCCTCTCGCCTAAAGAACTTCTTGTGAACTTGTGATTTGAATTTGTCGAGGTAGTAGGCGTGCTGACGTATACGAACGATTATACGATATTAATTAAGATTGCTTAATTAGATGCTCGAAACAAATAGGTATACAAGTGGTTTTATTCAAATTACAGGGTGGATAACAAATATATAATTTTTAAACAATTTTAATACATTTCTAATAAAGAATAAAAAATATGGTAATACACAGGAAAAGTGGTGGAAAAACAGAAGACGGTGATGAAGTAACAGGTGAGAAATTTATGCTAAATGAACTAGTCTCCCTTTGTTTTTGTTATTTATTTTATTTATTTATTATTTATTTATTAATTTTTTTGCTGCGTTTTATTTTATACTGTGAAATAGTAGTACTGCACGTGCCCTGGAAAATTATCGTTGCTAAATGTTTCGTGATTATAAAATAACACCAAAGCACAATAGATGGCGCTACTTATCAAGAAAGCTTTGAGATAAAATAAATAAATTAGCCTTTGACCTCATCTGTCTTCTCTGTCATCTGACGTTCAAAATAACGTATTATTAAATTTCTAACAGGTTTATTTCAAGATTTCTGTGAGCGTACAGCGTACTGCAATTGATTTAAGTTGTACGAATTATTTCATTTAAAAAAAGAAAGAGCTTTTGAAGAATTTTATAGAAGTCTTTTTCTCTGGTTATGTCGCTTCGTTCCATTGATTTGTTTTCATATGGTTTAAAAAATAAATTAATGAACTCTACACACTACACACATTTGCTAAAATTACATACAAATTTTGTATTTTTCAATCAAAGGAATATTTTCCAAATTTAGAGATACTTTTAAATATTTACCTACTAAGCTAAAACAAAATTGTCTTTTAATAAATATAAAGAGTTTCGCAGAAAACCATGAAAAAACTCCGAACAGCTAGGCCAGCAAGTGCGACCTGGGTTCAAGCCCGGCATCTTCCGATCATTTTATGAATTTGAATTTCGTTAATGGGCATTTAAAAAAAAAAAAAAATTATGATTGAAATTTTTTACTTTGAATAATATTTCGAAAATAATTTTAAAAACAAAGTATTTGAAATTGTAATACTACGTTGGTAACGTCAAATCTTACAGATTGTGAAAATTCACCTACGTTAAAAATTTTCTGCTTATAAATATCTAAATCACAGTTTAATGGAAAATTAGACTTGTTTACCAGAATGTTTTCTTAGATATACTTCTTTTTAAAATTTTCATCTCTAAAGTTAAAAGAAAAAAAAAAAAAAAAAAAAAAAAAAAACTAAATTTTAAAGAGAATTATTTTAAAAAATTATGTCAAATTAAAATTTATTAAAGACTATGATTTTACCAATGAATAAAAATTTAGTATAGCACTTAAACTACTTTTTTTTTTTTTACCCTCTATTTCTATAGGCATTTTATCTAAGGCAGCAGTCACCAACATTTTCATCATTACAGATCATTAAATTAAAAATCCGGACCACTAAAATCATAAATTTAAAATCCCGTGGAACACTAATATTACTAAGAAACGTAAATATATTTCTAGAATAATAATCAGAGAATGCTTATTTAATAAATAGGAAATAAAACCTATTTAATGTATATATTTATAACAAATCCTTATTTTATTATAATAAAAATGCACATATTTATTTATTCAAAGAACGACGCTTAAGTTGTTTGATTGTAATAAAATTTTAGGGAAAGAGATTATGAACACCTTTTTATTGTTACCTTATTATAAAAAAAAAAAAAAAAAAAAAAAAACTCGAAAGAAAGATTTAAATATAGTGTGGTAATATATTGATATTTCCATAAATAAAATTGTATTTACTTAATCTAGTAATATGTATATTTTATTAATACGTTATACATTATTAAAATTCAATAAGAACTTTTCTTTTTGTCATTTTAAACCATTGAAAAATTCGAATGTTCTGATAAACAATTTCTAAAGTTAAGTATCAAATAAAGATCAAAGCGATAACTATGCCTGGTACTTACAATCAGGGCCAGATTATAGCACGGGCACACGGGGCACTGGCCCAGGGCCTCCTCATTTCCAAAAATTGAGAAGTAATAGTATATATATATATATATATATATATATTTATTTATTTAATTATATGTCTATCAAAAACAAAAATTGATTACATTTTTCTTTCAATATTTTATTATAGCTTAAACAATTATTAAATTTTGTGACTAATTTCCTAAACATTGGCTGATCAATTGTGCTTCAGTTTTTCATTTATCTTGAACATAAAACTAATGATTTTGTTATAGGTTGCTAAAAAAATGAGGAAATAGAAGGTATTTGAAGGAAAAATTTTAAAAATGCACTATTTTTATTTATTTATTTTTGTTTTTGAGAATGGGTCATTTTGGCGAGCTATTTAGAGCGGGGTAAAGGGGCCTCCAAATAGCATCAGTGCCCCGGATCTTCGAAAAGCATAGTCGGGCCCTGCTTACAATTCAAATTTTTGTTGTAAAAAACTATTTCAGTATTATCCTTTCACTCATACAGAAAAAAATCTGGAGTCTAATGTTGGGATTGTGCGGTATTCAGAAATTCCGGAAGTTAAAATTAACACCAGTGTAATTTCTAATAAAGCATTAAAAATGCAAATCGCTTTTCTGCGGACCACCGGCTGGCGAATGAACCATTGTATCCTATTTCAATCAAAAATTTCAAGTAGAATCCCCAGTATGATACAAATTTAGAATACCGAGTTTGGAATTCTTGCTACTGATGCTTGGCTCTTGAGTTACATGCTGATAAGACTCAGACTGAAAAACACACAGATCCAGGGCACGACTTAGCCTAATTTGGGCCCGGGGCAAAAACTGTTTTGGGCCCTCCCCCCTCTGCTTCACTACTTCAGTAATGAAGAACCGAAATGTATGGAGGTATTTAAATTTTTCACTTCATTATAGATATATAACAAGAAAATTGACTAGAACCTAAAATAGCTATAAAGCCCCCCCCCCTCCAATGGTCAGGGTGTGTTGGTGTTAGGGATTAAGGCCGATTGACAACACTGGGGTCCTAGGCCTGAGGGGGAGTGCCTTCCGTGGAGGTCTTTCTAAGGGGTCCTAGCCCGTATTTACGCAAGTTTCGGAGGAAACCACGGAAAACTCCGAACGGCTAGGCCGACGAGCGCGACCGGGAATCGAACCCGGCACTTCACGTCTACCAGCTTTGAGCGCAGAACCGCTCGGCCGCTGGTGGGCCCAATGGTCAGGGTCAGACGAAATATCGTTCTATCCATTTTATTTCTGATTGTTAACTTTGTCATCTAGCTGCGAAAAATTCATATCCTTGCTGACATTAGGGCGGAATTCAGCTAAATTTTCTCAATTACGATGGCTCAATTAGGCTGGATTTTACACTGTACTGATATTTTGTTTAAAAAACGTTCGTTAAGAAGGAAACGTAAAATAAACTTTCTAATGAATTTGGGGGCCCCTCTGATGTGGGGGCCTGGGGCAACTGCCCCGTATGCCCCTGCCTTAGTCAGGCTCTGCACAGATCAGCCGCTAAAAAGCGTTATATTCAGATTCAAAGGACCTCAAAAAGTGTAAATATAACAAAATCTCAAATTCGAAAGTTTCACTCAAAAGCTGTACTTTCTTTACCATATATTAGCAGGCTTTGCCCTCTTCGCTGGTCACTATATTTAAAGGAGACTTTTTTCTGTATCGCTTTTATCAACAAAAAATAAATAAATAAATAAATAACCCATACAATCACAACAACCTTCCTGCCATAATATTCAGTGTATGTTATTTCATAAGCGCATGAAACCAGCAGCTATTGTCATTCAGATGCTAGAACACCCTTGCCGGGTTATCCTGAGCTGAGCTCGGGCAGGCGAATTACCAAAGGTACAAGAGTTTCTTTCTCAAGATGGAACTGTTACATTAGTATTTTTCATCAATAATTTCTATCATATTTGTGTAAAAATTTATTGCAATTGAATATAATAGAAATTATTGATAAAGAGCACATGCGTCAATGTCAGTGTTCTGTAATGAGACGGAAACTCTATCTCCTCTGCGAATAAAATAATTCGGCAAGGGGTTATAGTAATGTATACCTGTAATGGTATACATTTGTGGCGCAGTCTGATTAAACCAAAAAGTGGGCCTGGGCCCAATGTGCATTCGGTTCCTTTACTTCTTTTCGGATTTTTCTTCCTTTATATACTGAAAAAAAAAAAAAAATAAATAAAAAAACATACTATGAACAATAATCAGTACTGGTAGGATGGTGTTTAAAAATAGTTTAAACTCCCCCACTGTTTCATCCAAAAAAATGCGTATCTGAATAAAGTTTTCCATTTCGATTTGGAAAAAAAATATTTATGAAATGTTATTTTTATATGTTTTTACATTTTTCTAAACTGAAAATGAAATTTCGTACTCCCAATTCAAGGGCTTAGGCTTGCAATGTAATTAACAAGTTTTATTTATTTTAAATACCTGAGTTTGAATTTATTTATTCCTGTGTGAAAATTGTAATTTTCAGTTGAAAAAACGTTAGTTCGCATGCCTGATGATTATTTTTAATAGTAATAATAATAATTATTATTATTTTGTAGGTACTTACAGAGTCCGACAGAAAGAAAGCTCTTTCGATGGTAAGTAATTTTACCACGTATTTCACTTAATTAAAGGGGAATGGGTGATAAAAGAAAGAAAATCTTGCACAACATTCTAAATAAATAAATAAATAAATAAATAAATAAATTAAGGAATACTAGCCTGTTTACAAGGAATCTTTTACGGTATTTGAACAACTATTGATTTTTTTTTTTTTTTTTTACTGCGCATTTTTACTCCTTTATAAATACTTGTAAAATTACTTTCACAGAAAAATAACAGTATACCTTCGGGAAAAATCGCAACTATACAGTTTTTTTATTGCTTAAAAATCTGTAATAATGCTAAAATTGTATTTCAATCTATAATATTCAAAGTAACATTTAGATGGCTAATATATAATATTAAATAGAAAAAAAAAGTAGAATGAAAATTGCATTTGCTGTGCGTATTACGTTACTTTCACACACTGTTATCATGCTGCTTCGTTACAGGTGATTAAATAAATTTTTCAAATATCTTTGTCGTATAAATGTATTTGATGATTATGGTTTGATCATCATTAAGTATAGCTGTACAGACACAGAGTGTATATTTTTAAATATACTTGATTTAGTTAATATAAAATTTATTTATAAATATCAATAATTATTTTTAAATATTATATATATGATAGATTTAGTTTGTATTAAATATAGTAAAAGTATTAATAATTATAAAATTCCTTTTTCAATTAATAATAATAATAATAATGAATAGTAATAAATAAATAAATAAATAAATAAACTCAATTTTAACTCTTTTCTTCGCAATCATATGGTCTTGCAAAGGATTTGGGGAAAGCTGGGCGCCCGACAAACGGGTTCCCCTGTTTTAAGCAGTGGTAGCATTTCTTCCTTTTTACTGTTATTTCTGTTTTGTTTCTTTGACTTTTGCACTTTTTTCAAATAGTTTTCAGTTCATAATCAATAATAAATATATATATATATAACGATAATTGTATCATATAAAATGCTGTATATCATGCATTCTTCTACATTAAAATTGTTTTACATATTGGATTTTTTTCTTCTCCTAACCGAAAATAATCTCCCATAACCGAAAGTATATCAATATATAAATGTGAAGAAATTGTGCTTAAAAATACACTAATAAGCAAAAATAATGGAACAACCCGTTTTTCCATTTTCTTCTTTTGCACATAGCTTTTAAGTAGATAAACATATCAACATGAAATTTGGATGACATGTTCGTTATATCATTAATCGAATTTTATACAACTTTGGCATTAAGTAATTTTTTAAAAATAAATAACAAATAAATAACACTGCTCTGCAAAAAAAATTTTTTTTTCGAGTTCTGATACCATTATTACTGATTCTTAGGTAAAATTACCTCCTGAATCCGAATATGACTCCCATTTTGCCCAGTCACCCACCGTTTTCTAGAAACTCCACCCCTCCCTCATTCCCCCCCCCCCCCCCCCCTGTTCGATAATTTTATGGCCATGAATTTGATTTGAAGAATGAAAAATAATTTAACACCTAAAAACAAAAAAAAAAAAAAAAAAAAATAAATAAATAAATAAATAAATTTTAAAAAATAGCATTAATAAGATTAAAGAAGTATAAGATACGTAATACATAATTTCGGTGACAAATCCCTCCCAAAAAATTTCCCTTGTCGCAAATGTCCATGTTTTAGAATTTTCCAACTCTGTAGCCCCTCA
Organism: Salticus scenicus; assembly: GCA_963930645.1. NCBI lineage: Eukaryota > Metazoa > Arthropoda > Arachnida > Araneae > Salticidae > Salticus > Salticus scenicus. Next base: position 102,601,296 of record OZ005655.1, read on the forward strand.
GAAGATATTTAACGGTTAAAATAATTCTCCCCCCTCCTAAAAATCAAATTTATAGCCATAAAATCACCGAAAAATGATAAGAATAGGGGGCCGTTCCTAAAAAACGGTGGATGATCGAGAAAAATGGGCGTCATATTCGGATTCAGTTCAGGAGGTCATTTTACATATGAATATGCTGAAATGGTGTCAGAAGCAATTTTCATGCCGAGCAGTATAATTATTGAATTTTTCTCTGAAGTAAGCTTTAGAAAAAAGGAAAAATTTTATCAATTTCAGAAAAGAAAACTTAAGGAAAAATTATGTTAAGGATGCATTACAGATAGTGAAGTTCCATGGAATATTTACAGTCAGTAACAAAAGTGTCCGAACATTAGCGAAAATTCCTATGTAAAAAAAGTACGCTTCATACGGTTTTGTTGAATAAATCCTTATCGAATCATGTTGTTACACTGACTAAGAACAGGATTCCACAAGGATTTATTTAACAAAACCGTATTAAGTGTACTTTTTTTACATAGGAATTTTTACTAGCGTTCGGACACTTTTGTTACCGACTGTACCTCGAAAGCTTAGAATTCTATTTCTCGGCAAATGAAACTGTCGATGATACGAAAAAAAAAAAAAAATGTTTTCTTAAGTACCTGCGGGACAAAAACTTTTTCTATCTTAAGAGATTTAATAGTGCCTGAAACCTTAAATGACATTACATATGAAAAATCTCTTGGAACAAAAGAATATTTCGCTCTGGCACCGAGTGAAATAGTGGAACGTTTTAAATAATAAAAAAAAAAAAAAAGAAAACCTAATGAATCGATCTCCGATTTCATTAAGGATTTACCGGAGTTATCTGAGTTTTTCAATTTTGGAGATACGCTTCAAAATCGTTTAAGAGATCAGTTTGTGTTTGGAATTCAAGATGATAGAATGCAACAAAAGTTTTTGGATACCAGAAAAATAACATTATCTATGGCGATCGGTATAGCTTTATCTTTTGAATCAGCAACTGCTCGAGTGAAGTCGATACAAAATAGATAACAGTTTAAAGTTAATAAAATTGCTAAAGGATTTCCTGCAAAGAAGAATAATGTGATTCCGAAGAAAAAAAAAAAAGCACCAAGCAGTTTCCATGTAAAGCCTGTTTTCGCTGCCTAAAACAACATGATCCGAACAATTGTCCTTATAAATCATCTGAGTGTTTTAACTGCGGTAAGATGGAACACATACGAGTAGCATGCCGCCTGAAAAAGTCCTCAAATGTTCTGAAGAACAGCTACAATACCAAGGATGGTAAAATCAAAACTGTAAAAGAACAGTTCTTAAATTATGACTTATGTAGACAAGTGTGAAGCATTCACAAAAATGGTTTACATTGATAACATACCATTATTGTTTGAAACTGATACAGGTGCTGCTTTATACCATAAGTAACTCTAACGCGGATACTTTGTTCTCAGGTAAGGTAAACTTAATTAAACCTGATATTAAATTACATACTCCATACTAAAGAAAATTTAAAGGTGTTAGGGGAATTAATCGTAAATGTAACTGTTGATATTTGTATTCCTAATTTGATGATAGTATTGGCACCATTAAAGGAGAAAGGTGCAAAACCAGTGTTTTTAAGGGGTCGAGCAGTCCCCTTTGCTTTGAGAGAAGCTGTTGATATCGAATAAGTTCGATTAACAAATGAGAAAATATTAATACCTATCGATCATGCAAAATGGGCCTGTCTTATTGTAATTGTTCCTAAACCAAATGGCCCTGTAAGAATTTGGGGAGATTATATATCAACAGTGAATACATACACAGAAGATAATAATTACCTTTTATCTAAAACTGAGGATTTATTTGTTAAACTGTCTTGTGCTAAATTTTTTTACTATTTTTGATTTAAAAGATGCTTATATACAACAACCGGTGGATATTGAAACTAGTAAATTATTAACTACTATCAAGCCCATGCGAAATTTTCGCAGTTTCTTTCTTTCTTTCTCTTTTTTTCTATTTACCTTTAAAATTTGAAACTTTTAAGTTCTATATACCATTTTCACCATCTAATTAAAATTTTAATTTATCAAAAGCGAAATTATTATTAGTTTTTGTGGGATTAACCTCTAATGATAGTTAAACCAAATCATTCAAAGTAAAGCTTCAAAATAAAATTCATGTTTCACTGCCCAGTTTTCACATTTCTCCAGGCAAGAGAGCTTTAATAAAAGACCCCTATGGCAGCTTTTAAAATTTTTCCGCCATGTTTGCGAGATAATTTTTATTTTATTTATTTTTACTATTTATTCATTTTTTTGTTGAAAACACTTTGCACCTATTTTGATTATACTTTTCATTACTGCGTTTTTAGTCAATTTATGAAAAAGTTCATATTTTGTTTATATCTTTAAAGTATTGCTGGGTTTAAAATGATGCTTGCCAGGACTATAAAGATGCAACTTTTGAAAATATTTTTGTTTTTATAAAATGATCTAATCAGACAAGTGTCGTCATTTTATTTTATTTTATTATATCACTGAACTGAGTCCGCGTATTACTTGTATATTATTTTTTAATCTCGCGAATTTTATTGTCACTATCGTATCGTTTCAACAAAATATAATCGTAATCGGTTTACGTTAGAGAAATATTATATAGATTAATACTCAGAGGGTTATATAATGTATCTGGGTTTATTTCAACGAAAATGTGAGAATAATTAAAAAAAAAAAAAAAAAAAAAAAAAAAGAATATGTCGGTGTTTTTCTTGATGTTATCTCTCTATATAAAAATGGCTAAGAGAGTTTTCTTCCTGTTTGTCCGTTGCTGGATGCAAGTTGATTGGCTGAGAGAGATTTTCTTCTGTTTATCTCTGTGTTGTAGCCACCAGCTTTTCATATTTTAGTTAATTAAAAAAATTGTCACCAGCTTTTCATACTTTAGTTAATTTAAAAAAATCTAATTGTCTGATCGATAAGTTACTTAAACCGATGGATTCAGAAAAAATGCCCCTTTCATTTGATACCTTATTTGTAACGAAATTTTGATTAGATTTTTTAAAATTAATTAAAATGTGAAAATAATAGCCTGGTAAAAGCTTTAAAAATGGACATTATAATTTTTAATTGTTGCCAAAAAAAAAAAAAATCTTTTTTTTTTTCCCACCATAAAATAAAATATGCTTTCACGCGAAAAAAATAATTAAATTTGCTCCTGCACATAAAAAAATGAAAATGGAGTAAAAAAAAAATATATATATATACATATATACCTGAATTTTAGAACCCCTCCCCTTTGTTTAAATAGTATGTTAAATAGATGAATCGCGCTTGGCACGAAAGCCAATTCAGTTACTTTACTTATTGATAATCCTGGGTAATTTTTAAAATTTTGATGCTGAAATAGATCGGACATTTTTCGCTAAGGACTCCACTTTCGTAAAAGCCACTTTAAGCCAAGTAGCGCATAAAAACTATGAATAAATTATAAAATGTTGAAAAACAGAAAAGAAAGGAAAAGAAAACGAAACGAAACGAAAAGAAAAAAAAAAAAAAAAATTATATATTTTGTCTAAAGTGACGATAAAATTTCGAAAGTCGCGAAGTGGAGCTCCATTAAGGCTGTACCATGATCAGGTTTACATATTTTATTTCATTATTTATTACCATGTTTTTATTAACTTCGATTCTTGTTTGTTTGTTTGTTTGTCCGGTACAAATCTTGCAATAGAATTTTAACTAATTTCCCTACTAGCTAGACATTTGAAACTTTCACAATAGCTCACAACCCGATAACAACACAATACTTCGAAGTCAGATTTTCGAATTTTCGAATAGTTTTCTTATAATTAATTAAAATATGAAAATAATAACCTCCCAATCTATATATTAATTTGAAACATGTTTTTGTCTGTCTCCACTATATTGAGAGAACTACTTGGTGTAAAAATTTGGTTGAGGTGTCTAAAAAAAGGTCTTGGTCTGTAGATGTGCTATGAGAAGAGAAAAATAAAAAAAAGTCGAACGGTTCCCCGTTTCTCCCCCGGGGGAAACGGGTGGGAAACGGTTTCCCCCGTTTATTTAAAAATAGAATTTCAAACAAATTCGAGTTAAAGATATAAAATCTAACAAATTTAAGGTTCATTTAAGGTTATTATCACGGGCCCAGGCATTGCCGTGCTGGTTCGTTCGGTTCCAGGTTAATTTTTGGAAATTTTTTTATGTTGTTAGCTGTATGCGCTGCTGCAAGCACCGAGGTCACAAGGCAGAGAGTTTCGTTCGTATCGAGGTAATCGTTTTGTTACAGATGATTATTTTTTTCGTGATGCTTTCATTTAAAAACAGAAATTCAAACAAAATCGAGTTAAAGGTATAAAATAATACAAATTTAAGGTTCATTTAAGGTATCATCGGCCCGGGCAACGCCGGACGGGTCAGCTAACATATAGTCTTAGTATTAAACGAAATAGAAAATAAAAGATAGCATCTGTTTATTTGAAGTCAGTTTGACGTCACATTGAGAGTACTTTGTAGAAAAGGTATTAGTATTAATAGTATTTCGATTTATAAGCATTTTTCCGACTTTCTTTTTTTAAGTGAAATGTCGTAAATTATATTAGATGTTTTAACATGAAATACATTTAAATAATTTTGCGGCGGTTTTTGAAACATTACGGTCAATGAAGTGATCGTCGAATTCGACGGGTTCCAGCTAGTACCTTATAAATAGCCATTAAAATATTAGCTATAATTTAATTGTTGCCAAAATAATAATAATAATAATAAGAGTTCATTTTCTTTCGACATAAAAATAAATAAACGTGATTAAATAAATAATTTAATTAAACGTGAGCTTTAAAAAATTGTAAAAAGTTAAATTATGTATCTTTCCAAAAATTGACGTCACTATCTGTTTAAAGATTGCATACGCATTGATAAAGTGCTAATGTAGTTAGTTCTATCCGCGATTGTAATGAAATGCTCCCCCTCTGGTGGGCTAAGGTGAAATTACAATTAACATGCTTTAATTCGGCTTTCAACAGGCCGCCATTGCTTGCCGATGTTTAGTTTCACATATATTTATTGAATAAAAATGAATAAATCCGGTAAAAAAGATAACACATACTGTTGTGTGCTACAGTGCAACTCCAAAAGATCAAGAAATCCAGAATTAAGCTTCCATTTATTTCCAAATGACAAATTCAAAATTTCAGTTGCTTCGGCTAATGGAAGTAAAGAATTCATCAGATGATTTGAAACTAATATTTGTTCAGCTTCACTTAAACAACTACTTCCGATCGAACTTTGAATAAACTGAAATATTTTTTTCCAAAAGCAATCAATTTTCCATGATGTAATGACGGTGAAATTATAGTACGAATATTAAGTAGAATAACAATAATAAATACACGTGGCTATTATATTTACTAACAACAAAAGCTGAAAAAGCGCCACCTATCGATCATTACAAACGCGGATAGCTATGATTCAACAGAAAATTTAAAAACATGGTTTATAAAAAGTTTTTTTTTTTTTATCTTATAATTATTTTTCTATATACCAACTACTATTTTAACCACAAAAATTGTCTCCTGCGATAGACGTAGCCGATCATAGCACATTGTAATATTATATTTGCTGTGAAATTGTTGTCATTTTATGGTCGATCGAATAAATCAAATAAATATAGAAGATAGCGTGAAAGAAAATATTATGTGCACCACGTATAGTGTTGTTAATATGTAACTGGGATTCAAATATAAAATGGCTACTTCAGTTTTTTCGATACTGTCCGTTTCGAAACTTTCATCTGATAAGCACCCAAATGGAAGCCCACTGGTAAACTATTGTCACAGGCAATAGGGACAAACACCCGAGAGTCTGCGAATGAGTGGGATGCTGCCGAAGGCAGCGGGGAACCAAAACGGGCTTTAAAACAATTTCATGATTTCTTAAAATTTTATTTTTGTTTGTAAAGCGATATAGAAAAGAGTTTCCTTTAAATATAGTGATCAGCGAAGCGAGAAGCCTTCGTTGACCTTCATTGATTTCATGAATTAAAAAATGTTTTCATTAACAAACTTTGATCTATTGGCACGTAGGCAGCATCAGGCCTAGTTATGTAAATTTCGAGTTTGATTTTGAAATTTTTCCCGCATTCGGAATTCGGTTCGTTTCCTAACCGGGGTGCTAGTATGTGCTAAATCAGAACAAGAACCCATGGAAAGAGTCATGTGTATCCTGAAATGCTTTTCTGAGCGTATTAAATTAAATAAATTTAAATTTATGTTGTCTGAAGTTTGCTACTTAGGCCATAAAATTTCAAAAGATGGCATTCAACCTATCCCGGAAAAAGTGTCTGCAATTGTTAACGCTCCCTCACCGACAAATGTTTCTCAGTTGCGTTCGTTTCTTGGTTTATTGTCTTATTATATATCTTTTTTGCCTAATGAAGCTGAAGTTTTAGAACCCTTATCTATATATTAATAGGCAAGCATAAAATTTGTTGTCCCTTTTTAACATATTAATTATGGGAGTAGAGGGTTGAAAATAGTATCATTCGAAAGATATGGTTAGCCGGAAGGTGCGAATACAAATATTATTTTCTTACGATGTCAAGAAGGTATTTAAAAATACATTTTCCCCCATTTTTCCCTTTTACACATGTATTCCTTTACATTAAAAAATACCTAAAAGTAGAAAGTTGTTAAATCTGGCAATATCATAAAGCTCAAATAAAACCATAGACACAGTAATTTGTATAATGTAGCATCACTATACGCAAGCGAAGTGATGACGTCACTGTTTGTCCATGGAGCCATGTAAAAGATTTTCTATGTTAATTATCCATTGAGTTTTTTGTAAAAAATTATGAAAAAATAACGGAAATTATCTGCCGATTTTAATTCCGATATTTGGGTATAGTTATATATAAGTTAGTATCTACATGTGTTTGATTGAGTTATTTTTTCTGTAAAATTGATAAAATTTTAATTTAAAATCACAAAACTCCAGAAAAAAAAATGGCAAACTTCCAGTTTCGAATGTAAACATAAACATTTCATTTCAAAGGGTGATATTTAAACAATAAATATTGAACTAATATACTAAATAAAAGGAAATTGGATTTGTTACTAACTGCTGCATGTATTGCTGAATTTACATGTTTTGAGCTTTCTTTACGTTTCAATTAACTGAAATTGGCTACTTATTTTTTTAAAAAGTGTCTTTATTGCTAGCTTTTGTGGGAAGAAGAAGCAAGTAGGAGATTCATAAAAACTTTTGATTTCCGGTTTTCGATGAATTTACATGTTTTGAGATTTTCTTGCATTTTAATTAAGTGAAATTAGTGAAATTGACTACTTATTTTTATTTTTTAAAAACTGGATTTATTATTCTTTCCTCTGCATATATAAGTAGAAAATATAAGATTCAGAAATGTTTTAGATTTTCGGTTTTCGATAAAGTTACACGTTTTGAAATTTCCCGAACTCAATTCGACCATTTTTGAAAAATATCTTTTTTTTTTTTTTTTTTTTTTCAAACACTGTACTTTATGAACCAATCGAATTAATTTTACAGAATTTGATACTTGGTTGGACCTTGGTCTGACATGGTACCTATTAGCGTCTGGGCTGTATCACACAACAATTGCGATTTTCTCTCATTTCAGGAAAGGCTAAAATCTACAGAGAGAAATAGTTATATTAAGTAAAACTCTGCTGATTCAGTTAGAGTGAATATTGGCAAACAATTGCCGCAGCTGTGTTGCAATTGCATTCCGTTTAGGACAAGGCAATAACTTTGCTTTGCCTCGCTTTGCAAAAAAAATGGTCGAGTTTCGACCACTGGGCGATACTAGTACAGATTATTAGACATTGACGTGCAATGGTCATGGACAAAAGTGCACGAAAGGGCATTTCAGAAAGTAAAAGATTTATTACGAAAAGCTACAGTATTAGAATTATTTGATGTAAACAAAGATATTGTTTTATGTTGTTATGCTTCTAATTACGGTCTAGGATGTGTTTTAAATGATATCTTATATATATATAAATGTGAATGTCCGTGAATTTATTTGACTGAGTTTCACGCCAAAACTGCTCGACGGATTTCGATGAAATTTGTAATGGAGATAGCTTATACCCTAACTTAAAAAGTTGGCTACCTTTTATTCCGAAAAAAAAATTGTTTTTGCGATTTTTATGCATAAAATAGCAATTTTGTAAGCTAATAATAGCAAAAAATTAGCCATTTATATTTATCCATAATTTAATTGTTGCCAAAAAAAAAAAAAAAAAAAACGAATTTATTTATTTTTTTCAACAGGAAAATAAATACATTTATTTAAACGTGAACGATAAAAAATTAAAAAAAAAAAAAAATTATGCATCTCACAAAAATTGACGTCATTTTTAATTAAAAATTTCTTTTACACATTGATAAAGTGCTAATACGCAAGCGAAGTGATGACGTCACTGGCCGTTCGTGGATGCAAGAAAAATATTTCCTATGTTAAACGTCCATTGGATTTTTTGTAAAAAATTATTAAAAATCGCGGAAAATTATTTCCCGATTTTAATCCCCATATTTAGGTATAGGTATGTATTAATTATCATGTCCATGCGTTAGATTAAGTTATTTTTGTTGTAAAATTGACAAAATTTGAATTTTTAATTTCAAAAATCTAGGGAAAAAAAAAATGGCAAATTTCCATATTCGATTGAAAACACACGCATTTCATTTCAAAAGATGATATTTACACAATAAATATCCAACTAATATACTAATTAAAAGGAAAATGATAAATATTCTATCATAATTTGAAGTCAAATTTGTTTTCAAATGTCTAAATAAAGTATCTGATATAAGATACTAATATGTTGCAGCGGAATAGATTTGATATCGGTCATCCTTAGCAGAAAAAAAAATATATATCGCCAAATTATTTGGCGAACATAATTTAATTCCTTTCAAAAATCATGGTTATTTTAACAATTATATTAAGAGAGTAATGAATAATATGAAACAATATTTCGTACAATGCATATTACGAAAATATACATCTGGCATGCATATTTTCGCATTACGTTTTTGATCACCAAATACAATAAGCGCCAAGAACGACAGAGTTTTGAAATTAAAAATTAAAATTTTGTCAATTTGACAGCAAAATAACTCAATCTAACACATGCACATGATAACTAATCTATACTAATATTATAAATGCGAAAGTTTGGATGGATGTTTGTTACTCAATCACGCCACAACGGCTAAACGGATCTGGATGAAATTTTGTACAGAGATAGATAATAGTCTGGAATAAGACATAGGCTACTATTTATACCGAAAAAAAATGTAAATTTTTAATTAATATATAATATAGATATTTCTTCTATCCGCGTTTGTAATGATCGATAGATGGCGCTTTCTGAACACTGCAGTTGTTAGTAAATATAACAGCCACGTGTAATTATTATTCTTTCTCCGCCATTTCATCATGGAAAGTCGATTGCATAATATGAGGATATGCAGTGGTGTGATAATTTCACCTTAGCCCACCAGAGGGCGAGCATTTCATTACAATCGCGGATAATAAAACTTTAAAATAATTTATTTTAATTTTTAATTGTTGCCGAAGAATATTTCACGCGAATAATAATAAAAAAAAAATAATAAATATTAAATTTGCTTAGGCACATGGCAACATAACGTTATTATCAAAATTAAATAATAAGAAAATAAAAGCTAATTCAGATCTGTATTAAAGAGCTTTATTAGTTGATAATCCTGGGTATATTTTTAATTTTAATTCTGAAGTAGATAGGACATTTTACGCCAAGGACTCTATTTTTGTGACAGCAACCTTAAGCCAAGTAGTCCATAAAAATATAAACAAATCTGTACATATAAAAGAGTAAACTCACTGATTCACTGACTCAACACTGCCATGACGATTCTGTGGGAAAGAGGGTCACAAATTTTAGTGACCAGGTTGGTTTTCGGAGCCTGACCCCCAACTAAGACGGAACTTTGCAAAATACCCCCCCCCCTGTCCCCCTTGGGGGGCAGAAGGCTTAACTCGGCTCCAAATTACTTAACGGTGAAGAAATTGCAGATGGAAAGACCAGACTTGAGTACAAAAAAATTATTTTCTGCGATTTTGGAATTTTGGATTTTTAAGGGGGGAGGGAAGGGAAAAGGTTTTAGAAGAAGGGTACTCAACACCACGAGGAAATCGAACTGAACACACACTACAAAGGGATTTTATGAAATTCCACCCTACCGCCCTTTGGAGAATGGGGGGCAAAAACATGTATTCATACGTAACGCTGCACTAAATTACCTAAGGTTGGAAATTTTTTATGTAAGGGACGATTATATGTATCTAACTCATAGTATGAAGAGATTTTGCGAATTTCCCTCCTCCTTCCCTCCTTTAAGAACGGGGGGAGAGCTTAAAAAAAAAAAAAAGTTTTAAAGCATAGCTCAGCTTTAAATAATTTCAGGATCTCAATTTTTTTTATGTGTCGGTTAGGTATGTGTATGCAACATGCAATATAAAGTAATTTTGAAAATTTACCCCCCCTCCCTTCCTCTTGGGGCAGGCGGGGCAAAAACCACATTTTGAAGCTTAAATCCGTCCAAATTACCTAAGAATGGCGAATTTTGGTGTGTGGGTGTTAATTAAGTGTGCGAAATATGCACTTTGATGAGATTTTGCAAAACTTTCAACTGTAACCGCGAGGGAGAGGGAGTAAAAAGCAGGTAAGGGACTGCCGAAGGCATTGGGGCTCCAGACTCGACTGTGACGAGCGGGAATACCGCGACAGAAAGTAGCAGGAACTTAGATTTTGACGGATTTTAATGATTTTTTTTTTTTTTTTTAAGATATTTTATTATTATTAATGATATGCTGTTTTGGGGATTCATTTCAATATAATGACCAGCGAAGCGGGCAAAGCCTGCTGGTAATTGATAATTGTGAAAAGCCTATGGTTTATGCTTCGAGGACATTAAATAAATCGAAAAGAAATTATGCACAAATCGACAAAGAAGCATAACCTATAATTACTTTCTCTGACCCATAGGGTCGAGAAAGTATTGTTTTAGGGTCAAATTTTCGAAAGTGAGTTTTTGTTATATTTACATGTTCTGAGGTCCCCTGAATACGAAAATAATGTTTTTAGCGAATGGTCTATGTGTCTGTCTGTCTGTCTATGTGTCTGCCTGTCTGTGTGTGTGTTATCAGCATATCTCAAGAACAAATAGTAACAGCAATTTCAAACTCGGTATGCTAAATGTGTATCATATAGGGATGCTACACTAAGCTTTTCGTTGAGATGAAGCAAATGGTTCGTGTACAGGGACACTCAAAAGTATTCAAAAACATTACGTCTATGGGGGAAATTGCAGGTAAGTATAGTTTAACATCTATAGACTGCACTAAACAAAATGAAACGAATATATATTTTTTGTAATAGAGATAGCCGGCTGGGAAAATTTTTTTGTGTATGTAGGAGCTTCGCCTGCCCCCTGGGGGGGGGGGGGGGGAAGTCTCCCCTTGAGGGGAGTAAATTTTCATGATGGGTATATTTCAAAAGAGCTCACCAATACCTTTAAAACGAATGGTTGAACCATCGATCTGCGATAATTTAAAATAAAAGTTATCAATTTTTTTTTTCATTTTTAACAAAAAATATTTTTCTTTTTTTTTAAATGTAATATTGATAATAAATTTAACTTTTTTTGGATATTTAGTGTTGTACTACTTCTCTATTATGTAAATCGGCTGCATTATTATGGAAGATAATTTTTTTTAATATTAATTTTAATAAATATTTTTACTGAGGGAATTTGTATAGGAAAATATAGAAGAAACTCGTGTGGTGGCCACAACACACTAGTTATTTGTTGTTAGTGTATGTGCTTTACTAATAATATTTTACATTTGCCAGGAAAGCTATTCGGGAATTGAAATAAATTCCTCATAGAATTATGGTAAATAATGTATGTTTTAAGCTAAACATTCATCGCTTGTTTTTTGTATATTTGCTCGTTTTGAGGCTTCCTGGTTACCGCAGTCAAGTTTTTTAACGTTTGATCTTTGTCTGTTAGAGTAACTTAAAAACGAATAACTTTTGGAGATCCAAATGTTGTGTTTTGAAGTTAATATAAGTTTGTTACTGGAAAAGTTTGATCAAGATTGATAAGTTTCAATGAAAATTGTCCGTGTGAAAATTGTCTGTATAATTTTAAGTAAACTTTTAGTTCTAATAACAGAATTAAATTCTATATAAATGTATTTACATTAATGAAACGGGGGGTTGAGAGGGGCGGTAGTCGCCCCCCGCCCCACACACACAGAACTAATTATCATGTAAAACTCTTCAGAAGCCTAATTTGAATTGTTTAACATAGGTTTACATAGCAGTAATCGTTATCTTACCTCTTAATCTCCAACCTGTATTTATAGTAATAAATTTCTGGGTAAGAGAAAGTCGTGTGGGTGACACACCAGATTATTTTTGGTGTAACTAAATTTAACATATATTTAGCTGGTAAGAAATTTAAAATTATTACTGATCATAAACCACTTTTTAGATTGTTTTCTCCATTAAAGAAACTTCCTGATACTTAATCAGCCAGGATGTTGAGATGGTATTTAATTTTAACAGGTTACGATTACTCTATTGAATATCGTAAAGATAAATAATTATAAGAAAAAAAAAAACTTTTATATACCATGTTTTTAAATTTTCTGATGAATCATTAATAAAATACGCGAGGATAAAAAAAAAATAATATTTAAGCAATATTTAAGCACGCGGACTCAGTTCAGTGAAATAATAATAATGACAAAAATGTTGGTTTTAAAAATAAAATATTACTCTTTTTAGAACAACGTATATTAGCATCGTGAGCAGCATTAGCACTTATCAATGTGTATAAATTTTTTTAAGTGATAATGACGTCAATTTTTGTGAGATGCATAATTTAACTTTTTATATTTTTTTAACGTTCACGTTGAATTAAATGTATTTATTTTTATGTAAAAAAAAAATGAACTTATATATACATATATATATATTTTCAACAATTAGTATAGCTAATATTTTAATGGCTATTGTATTGCTATTAAGATATTATTATTTTCATATTTTAATTAATTAAAAGAAAACAATTCGAAAATCTGACTTCGGAGTATTGTGTTGTCACCGAGTTCTGAGCTACTGTGAAAGATTCAAATGTATAGCCTAGTAGGGAAGTTGGTTAAAAATAGATTGCAATATTTGTACTGGACAAACAAACAAACAAACAAATAAGAATCGAAGTTAATAAAACATGGTAAAATGATAATGCTGGTGCCTTAAGTAGATTATCTCTTCCAGAAACTGTGGGCATAGATGAATCCGATAACCCCCCGAGATAATGTTTGGAATGAAGAAGATTGGCCTGTATTACCTCTGAAACAATTTCTAAATGGGCTCTAGAAAATCCGATAACAAAACATGTTTTGCATTGGATTTTAAATGGGTGGTCTAAAAAATAATAAATCTGTAGAATTTGAACCTTGTTTCAGAAGGCGTGATTCTATTTCTTGTTTAGAAAATTGTTTGCTATGGGGACATAGAGTAATTATACCAGATCAAGGTCGATCGCGATGCTATGCTGAAATTATTACATTCTGTACATCAGGGAATATCTAGTGTGAAAGCAAAAGCCAGAGGTGTTATTTGGTGGCCTAATATGGATAGAGAAAATTGACAATTAGTTAATTCTTGCATAAGATGTCAAATGTTCGCAAAAGATAAACCTAAGTTAAAACCTCCAGAATGGAAATCAGGGAAACCGTGGGAAAGGATTCTAGTCGACCATGCATGTCCGTTCAAGGGTAAGTATTTTTTAGTAGTAGTATAGACGTACAAGTTGTACTAAATACCGAATTTAGGACAACCATAAATGCATTGATAATTTTTTTTTTTTCAAATTTTGGGTTACCGATCGAGTTAGTCTCCGATAACGGTATGTCATTTACAGGGTGCTAATTGTCGAGAAGATAAAGTATAGCTATCTTTCCTCCCATGTATGCGAAAATTAGTATGCTTAGTTAAGCCTTTGATATGTTTTTCTGTATACACGAGGAGAAAGTTTTGGATTCCTGAAAATTTTCGAATTTCTGTTTCCGATGGATTTTATACGTCTTGATGTCCCGAACATATTTTGACCATTTTTAGGAAACGCGTGCGTTACAAAAACTTTTTGATCATAGTATCTCAAACTATCGACGAAATTCAGCTAAACTTTATATTGGTTGAAACTTGACATAAACTGTTGCTGAATTACCCTTTGATATACATATCATCCTAATGGTGGCGTAGCTATGCTGCAATTTTCCCTATTTACGGAAAGGCTATATCTCAGCTTCTATAGTAACTGCTCAGAAATTAAACCATTATGAAAATTATGCTGATTCAGTTTTGGTGTATATCGACATAGCTCTGTCGCTGCTATGCTAAAACTTTTTCTTTTTATGGGAAGGTATCTAAATGCATCAAACTTGATATTTATGATGGATATTATGAAAAATTATTTTGATTCAATTTGGTTGAATATCGGCTGACAGATGGCGCTGCTAATATCGTATTTTCCTGCCTATAGCCCGAAAGTCTGCTAAATCAGTTTTGGGAAATTTAATTAACAGATAATTTTTTTAATGCAGGTTTTGTCTTGTTCCGATATACCCTTTTTTCCGTTAAATAAACATTCTGGCGGGAAATTGATTTATCTCACCTGTGGATTATAGGCAGGAAAATAGGTAATTTCTGCTATTTTCCAGTTTGCTATAACTCAGAACTTATTGGTTGAAATATCATCAAACTGCAAAAATAAATATTTATTGTAAGAAGCTATGTTAAACTTTCTTGTATGTTAACGAATAGATTGCTTTGTTACATAATATAAAAGTTTTGTGATGGCCACAATCTTTAACTCCCCCCCCCCCTTATAAAAGTATTGTTAAATGTTCCCGATTTATAATCGCGGACATGCAGTATAAAAATTCCTGTCATGTCATTTATGCTCGTAGACTATAAATGAATCGTAATTATTTTACATGTCCTTGCGAAAGAACTGAAATTGTCAGAAACAGCATTTCCGAAGTTAAACTTATTATAATGACTCATATAATAAATTTCACAGCGTTTTAAGCATATGTTAGGAAAGCTAAAGCAAAAGCAGATTAACAGAAATAATACTATTCGTATAGTAAATGGTTTTTTTTTTTTTTTTTAATTTACATTTTAAATTCATGCTAAAATTTTGCAGTGATTTAAAAATTTCTTTAAACTTTGTTAAGTACGAGTACGTACAGAATTTGAGGTGACTCTGAAAATTAAAAATTCATAGAAATTTGAGATTTAAATGAGTTTTTGTTAAATAAACTTAAATTCATTTTTTTTTTTTTTTCCAGTGTATCTTGTAGAAAGCAAAAAAGAACTTTAAAGTATTTTATTTAAAATATTTGTTTCAAACTTATATACTGATCAAATTATTACATTAATACGTAATTTTGTAATGACATCTTTATCAAATAAGTATATTCATAAAAATTATCTTTTTCCCCTCAGAATCTAAGCAAAGTTTTCAAGAACAGAAGGTGAAAAATACTGGACCTACTTACACCTATTCCAGTGGCTATGATATGACTTTCTGGATAATTGTTGCAATTTCACAGCTGGTTGGACTTTTAACTGTTGCCCTGGTAGCTTACTGGTGTACTATGTATGGTGGATTTGCCTGGGACAGTGATGCTAATCTTCAATTCTTTTTCCATCCGCTTTTAATGATTCTGGGTTTAATTTTCTGTTATGGTGACGGTAAGTTTTCTCTTTTGGAGTCAGTAGTACTTATAAATATATTCAATTTTTTTTTTTTTTTTTTTTTTTTTTAATTTTAATACATACATATATATATATTGAAATGCTTCATTAAAAATTTCAAGAAGAAATTAATTGAAATGCGAACCAGAAGGTGTAAAATTGTTGTATGTCATTTATAAGGATTATAATCAAGGACCGCAACACAGCTGAGAATTTCATGGAAAATAGCATGGAAAGAAAGAGAAAATACACAATCAAACTAGGAAAGAATTGAAAGAACTGATAGCAGTAAAATTACATAGCAAAACAGCATAATGTTAAATGCATTGGAACTGAGTACAGTTAAAAACGTGGCTTTGGATCTCGGCTATCAAATAAATATCTTGCCTATAAAACATTTAAGTATATGCATACATATAATTCAAATCGTATTTCTTTTTTTCATCGAAAAGTAATATTTTCATTGCAAGATATAGGATCCCCTTGTGGTATTTTGCTTATTATAGCTTACCACAAAATGAAACCTTGCATTTTTTAGGTCAGTGTAGAGATGGTGACCCCTGAAGATTTAACTCTACATTCTGAGCATTTTATTTTTTCTTTTTACTCATGTATCTATTTTCTGTTCCATGAAATTAAGCTTATCCTACATTTTTCTTTTGGTTCATTTCGTTATTGTTAGTTTGATTAGAAAACTCTTGTTTACAATCTTTTAAAAGCACAATATTTGGCTTAAAATTACCAGAAATTTTAAATTTGGGAATAGAATTGAATAATTAATAATAATAACAAAAAAAAACTGTATTAAGTATTTTGAGAGTAGGGGGAAATACTAACTTGGTCAAAAATATTTACTTTTAATTATAATTTAAAATATGCACAAATATTTCGCCTGCAGCTTATAAATATACATTTTGGTTTTAGAAAATGCTTTCAAATTGTGGGATTTTAATTGCTTAGTGATTTAATCTCTCTGTGAGGTCGGTCTAGTCTCCTGGTGAGCTTTAACGTACAAAAATGATCATAGAGTGACAACTCAAACTTAACTCTCTGTGAGCTCTTTGGGCAAACATTTTGTCTCTTCTATTGTTTTAATTAAATCGCTTTCTTTTGTAAAGAAGAATTAAATGCATTTTTAATGTATATTTATTTCACTGAAAATTTTATTATAATTTTAGTGGGGTTTTCCCTTCTTTATTTTGAAAAATGAAAGTACTAAGTATGTGGAAATTTATTTCCAATTTGTTTCTAGAACATAAAGCCGTGCTAAACTTTATATGTAAGATAGTATTTATTTTATCAAAGAAAGCTTTTTTTTTTCAAAATTTCTGTTTTAGAATTATAAAATTTGGATACGTATGCATTGAAATATGATAAAAAAAAAAAAAATAGTTAATTAATGAATCTACTAATAATACTCAAATACGTTTACAATATATTGTGAAACTATAATAACGAAAAAAAACAAGGGATGGAGTGAGGGATTAAAAATTAGTTAGCCTGAAACATTTTTTTTTTTTTTTTTTTTTCAAAAATAAATAAAATAATAAAATTTCACTTTATGAAATTTAAATAGCTTTTGAGAAATTTTAATATAATTAATAATTATTGTTATATTGCAATGCATGTGTATGCATTCATACATACATACATGTGTACATATAAAAGGCAATGTCTGTGTGTGTGTCTATGTGTGTACACAACGTAGCGCAAAGACAGTAGCTAGGACAGTTGCGTGTTTCGACATGAAGTTGCCCCCCGAGGTGTTCTTGTGCACATCGAATCCCGACTTTCTAATTTATTGATTAGTTTTCTTTTAATTAATTAAAATATTATCCTCATAAAAGCTTAAAAATTAGCTATTATAATTTTAACTGTAATTTAATTGTTGCCCCCCAACCCCCCCCCCCCCGGAAAAAAAAAATTCGACATGAAAATAAATACATTTAATTAAAGGTGAACAATAAAAAATTATAAAATATTAAATTATGTATTTAAAAAAAATTATGTCATTATCACTTTAAAAATTTTATAAATATTGATAATGTGCTGATATAGTTTATGATACTAGTATATGTTGTTCTAAAAAGATTTCTTATTTTTAAAATTACAGCTTTTTATATTTTTAGGGCCAAGTTGTTGATAAATAAATAAAAAACCTGCCCATGACGTAACATTCGATTGCATAGGGTTTCTTTCTTACTTTAAGATCTATGATCATAAATCTTTTTTAATTTTATCAGTTTTATTTATAAATCCTCATGGGCGATTTTTAACACTTTCCAACAAGGTTGAAAAGTGTTAATGAGTTCGGTTTGTCTGACTGTATGTCTGTCCGCGTTCTAACTCCCGTAAATATTTATGGAATTTCTTGAAACTAATATATGTTATTTAAGTTCACTATAGGACATTCACTATTGAAAATGGAGTTTATACCTCTACTGGTATGTGTACAGGGTCACCCGAAAATATTTCAAAGCATTGTGTTCTATGAGAGGTATTTCTATAAACATACTAGCAGACCCGGCCACGCGTTGCTGTGGCTATGTTATACGTTGAATTATAATGTAGTAAAATATTCAATATATTAAAATTATTATTTACGAATAAAGACCATCCTTGATAACATCCTTGATCTTAGCAGACTTAGCCCGCTTCGCTGGTCCCTATTTTTAAATGATTCACTATAATTAAAGAATTCTCAAAATTGCATTAATTTTTAACATGTGAAAAAAAAAGAGAAAAAAAAAAAAATCTGATCGGGAAAAATGTTTGACACTCATAATGAATCCATATATTATCGAAAGGAAAATGATATAAAATACAAAAAAATCTTCTCTCATTGGTGGAATAATCTGTTCGGACCCCCACTGCCTGCGGCAGTGTATACCTGCGCAAACCATGCGCACCGTTTCTTCATCCACCGTTCCCGCCCTTCTTAATAACTCTATACTTTCGAAAATATCCGCAATCGATTTATCGGGCCTTAAAACTTAATAATACTAATTTTCAAAGTTCTAACTCTTATTTCTATTATTTTGCCCCTTTGCCCTCCCCCCTCCCACTATTCTAAATAATTTTACAAATTCGAAAATATCTACAGTTTATTTGTAGGTGTCAAAAACCTGTATGCACCAATTTGAACGATCTAACTATATTTTTATTTTTTGCCCCTCTGCCCCCCTTCCCGCCCCTCCTAATAAATTTACAAATTCGAAAATATCCGCAATCGATTTGTTGGTATCAAAAATTCTATGCACCAATTTTGAATGATCTAACTCCATTTTTATATTTTGCTCCTCTGCCCCCCCCCCCCCTTTCCCGCTCCTCTTAATAATTTTACAAATTCGAAAATATCTGCAATCGATTTGTACGTATCAAAAACTTCTATGTACCAATTTTTAGCGATGTAACTCTATTTTTATTTTTTTGCCCCTCCGCCCCCTTACCCGCCCCTCCTAATAACTTTACACTTTCGAAAATATCCTCATTCGATTTGCAGGCCTCTAAAACCTCTCTATACCAATTTTGAACAGTCTATCTGCATTTCTATTTTTTTTTTTTTTTTTGGTTGTTGTTGTTTGTTTGTTTGTTTGTGAAATCACGTTTTGGCCCCTCCCCCCCCCCCTTTTGGGAGGCGAATTTTGCAATAAAAACTATCCTATCTCTCAAGTTGGACCAAATTGCACACAGTGTCCAAATTTCATTAAAATCGGCTCATTAGTTTAGGAGTTCATCGCGGACAAACATAATAAATTTTATATATAAAGATATATATATATATATATTATATTAAATTATAAAGTTTTGATCAATGAAGCACAAATAAGTAAAAAACAGGATTAATTTCACTGTATTATCTTCATTATAATATGAATTCAATTTACACTTCAGTCTAAGTAACACGTGGCCGGCTATGCTAACACCAAAAATTTAAAAAGTGGAAATAATTGAATTATACGAAATTTATTAATAGGTTAAAAAGTTGAAGATTCTTTGTGTAGATGGCAGCACCAAATATATTTCAGCTTTCATTTCAACCCAGTCGAAAGGTATCGACATCTGTTAGAATCATTTGGAGTTAACAGATAATTGTGACTGTCAAATAATAACAGACAAATAATTAGCAATAAATTAAAATTGCGACTATAATTTGAGATTTAAACTATCCTATCTCTCAAGTTGGATCGAACTGCACATGGTGTGCGAATTTTATTATAATCGGTTAAGTGGTTTAGGAGTCCATTGAGGACAAACATTGTGACACGAGATTTATATATATTAAGATTTTCATACCTTTACTCTACACATATCTTAATGAAATTGAAATATGTTATTCAAGTTAACTATTGGATGTATGTCTATTGGATGTATAACATGGAGTAAATACTACCACTGGTTTATGTACAGGGACACTCAAAAGTATTCCAAAGCAGTGTGTTCTATGAGAGAGATTTCTGTAAATCAAATTTTAATAACTTTACTTTCCACGAAGTTTTAGGAAATTAAAATATGTTATTTATATGCACAAAAAAATGCTTTGCATAGACTATAGCATGATTAGCATTAGATTTACAGGGTGACACAAAAATATTCAGGTATATTAAGAGCTATTAATAAAAATTTGCTATAATTGTACTTTCGTTTACATTAAGTGTTTTTAACATTTTGTAACACTTTTCAAGTGTGAATATGATTTCAATTCATGTATCTGTCTGACTGTTTTTCTGTTCGTCTGTCTCTCTGTTAATTTTTCTGCGCTCTAACTCCCGTAAATATTTATGGAATTTCTTCAAACTGATATATTTTATTCCATTTGACTATCAGATATTCCCTATTGACAATGGAGTGAATACCTCTTCTGGTTTGTGTACAGGGACACCCAAAAGTATTCGAAAGCATTGTGTTCTATGAGAGGAATTTCTATAAACCATATTTTAATACCTTTACTGTACAGAAACTTTAATCAAATTTTAATATGTTATTTAAGTTCCCTATCGGATGTAAAATAGAGTACAGGGTGTTTGTGTACAGGGACACTTGAAAGTATTCCAAAGCACTGCGTTCTAGGAGAGTTATTTTTATAAACCAAATTTTAATAATTTTACTTTCCACAAAGCTTAATGCAATATAAATTATTATTCGTATGCACAAAAGAATGCCTTCTATGTAATATAGTATAATTTCCATTAGATTTACAGGGCCACACAAAAATATTCAGTTACATTAAGAGCTATTAATAAAAATTTGCTGGGATTACGCCTTCGTTTACATTAAGCTTTTTAACACTTTCTTGTAATTTTAGTGGAAATATGATTTTAATTTGTGTATCTGTCTGTCCGATTGTCTTCCTTTCTGTTTTTCTCCGGTTCCTAGCGTCCTTAAATATTTTCAGAATTAAAAAAAAAAAAAAAAATATATATATATATATATATATGTCACTATGGAATGTTCTCTATTTAAAATGACATTAATAGGTCCTGTACAACTAGTTTGTTTACAGGGACCAAAAAAAAAAAAAAAAAAAAAAAGTGCCAATGCATTACGTTTTAGGACAGAATTTTTAAAAAGTTATATTAAAGAACTTTCAACTGTAAAAATCATAAAGACATTGACATGTATTGTTAATATTCTAAAATAATGTTTTGCATAGAATGTGATATGATTAACCGTACTGCATGATTTTTCTTTCTTGTTTAAATTTTGGCCCTGATGTACACTGAGCATTTTTCGCCAAGAACTTTAATTTAGCAACAGCCATTTTAAGCTAAGTAGCGCATGAAAAATATAAATGAATTATAAAATATTATAGATAATTTTATGGAAAAAGGAAAAAAAAAAAGTTTTAGAAATAGAAAATTTATTTCAACAAGCACTGTCTTACACCTAAAAATCATTAAAAATATAAGCAGAATATGAAGGATTCTTATAAATTAACGAAAAACTGCAATCAATAAAAGTATTAGCAGAACAGGTACTGAAAAAATACCCTCTTTTTATACAAATAAGTATGAAAAAAAAAAAAAAAATCGCTAATATGACGATGAAAATTCAAAAGCCACCAAGGAAGAAATATAAAACAATTGTGTACCATGAGTTTTATTTATTTATTTTAATAAATCAATCACAGCGCTAATTTAACAAACATATAAATGAACTGCTATATGTGACTGCATTTGCACGCTGTCGAGCACAAATATTTGATTAATTCGAATTAATATTTAAGTAAATAAATAAAAATATGTTTAATGGAAAATATATATAACCGCAAAAACATAAGTTGTCTAAAATCCGGCTGAAATAGTGCTCATAGCATATTGTATTACCGGACATGTTGGCGTGAAATTGCTATCATATTATGGTAGACAGGATACATAAATATATATAGAAAATAACATGACGATAAATACTGTGTACAGTGCGTAAAGTGTTGTTTATGTATAGTCGCGATTTAAATATGAAAGTCTACTTCGATATTTTTCGATACTCTACGTTTCAATACTATCGTCCAGTAAGCTCCCAAATTGAAGTTCACGGGTAAGGCGTTGTCGCAGGCACCAGAGACAATGACACGAGATGTTGCAGTGGGAAAATCTCTGCCGAGGGCAAAGAGGATCTTAAGCGAAGTTTTTGAGCAGTTTTAATGTATTTTATTTTTCATTTCTATTTGTATATCGGTATAAAAGTGATGATTCTTTTACTTTTTTTTAAATTATTCATTTAAATATAGTGACCAACGAAGGGGGCAAAGCCTACTAATATATATATACACTGCTGGCTATTCAAAATGCAACAACAAGAAGGAATGCAAATATCAGAATATTTACTCTGCACATACAGCGTAGTATGAAGAATAACTGATTACATTTTCAGGAAATTAGTTGTAATATATCCTGAGAAAACAGTACATAAATCAGCGCCCTCTGGGAGCAATAACTGCACGTATCTGCCTAGGCATTGAATTGAACAGCGATTGGATGACATATTCGGGTACAGCACTTCATAGAGCTTCGACAGGATGCCACAATTTATCGATCGTAATTACTGGTAAGTGGTGGGGGCCAGCTTTTCAACGATTTAACATAGTCATTTTCATTGGTGCGAGATCAGGAGAACGCGCTGGCCAGTGCAACAGTCGAACACATTCTGCATCAAGGAAGGTCCAGACAATACGGACAACTTGCGGTCGTGCATTGTTCTGCTTCAATATTGCGCTTTGGAGGCTTTGAATATAGGGCAGAGTGACGGGCCTTAATTCGTCAGAAAAGTAGTGGCCGGTATTTAGTGTGGCGAGAATGAAAACAAGAGGTGATGGAGACGTGTATCCAATGGTTCCACATACCATCACTCCAGGTAGTCACTCAGTATGCGGCTACCGAAATTTTTATTACCCTCAAAGCTGTATCACTGATATGGGCGCCTTTAATATGTAATCAATGACGAATCTGGACGCAAGAAAGACGTGATGTCGCCTTTCAGACAAATCACAATCCTGTTTGCAGCATCAAAATTGCCTCATCCATTTTGAACAGCATTGCGAATAATGCATATTGCCAGCTGGCATTCGACATCGTCATACTGTTCATCACCCGCAGTAATGGTATGAGGGTATCATTGGTTACATGTTTCGATCACTTCTTGTTCGCATTCCTGGTACTCTGAAAACCGGCCATTACATTTCTGAGGAGTTAAAAGGCCCGACACTCTGCCCTGAATTCGAGACCTTCGTAGCGTAACATTTAAGCAGGACAATGCACGACCGCAAGTTGTCTGTATTGACCGGACCTTCCTTGATGAAGACTGTGTTCGATTGTTGCTCTGGCCAGCGCGTTCTCCTGATCTCGCACCAATGAAAATGGCTCTTTAATCGTTGAAAAGCGACTGCCCTCTCCCCCCCCCCTACACACCAGTAATTACGATCGATGAATTTTGGCATCATATTGAAACTCCATGAAATGCTGTACCCGAATATGTCATCCAATCACTCTTCAATTCAATGCCTAGGCAGATACGCACAGTTATTGCTCTCAGAGGGCGCTGCTTTATGTACAGTTTTCTCAGGATATATTACTCCAAATTTCACAAAATGTAATCAATTATTCTTCCTACTATACTGTATGTGCCCAGTAAATATCATTCTGATATTTGCATTCCTTCTTGGTGTTGCATTTTGGATGGCCAGCAGTGTATTATACTAGCAGGCTTTGCCTGCTTCACTGGACACTATACATAAACGAGTTGTCAAAATCCCATATCATTATTAATGACCGAATTTCCCGTTGTGTTCGGTAGAAATTTTTTTCTCGTTGGCAACGTGAGGAGTCCGGGTCCCCACTGTCTTCGGTAGCAACTTACCCGCTTCTTACTTCCCCTTCCCCAGCGGGTAAGTTCGAAGTTTTGCGAAATCCCATCAAACTATCAAAGTACATAATGCGTACACTTAACCAACATCCATACACCAAAATTCGCCATTCTAAGATAATTTAAGCGAAATCAAACAGAAAAACGGGTTTTTATACGTGTTTATTGCCCTCCTACCCCAAGGCGGGTAAGAGGAGAATTTTTAAAATCTCGTTATAATAAGTGTCAGATACACAAACAATTTACGCACTAAATTTCGTGACTGCAGATCCCATAGATTTCCCAAGACAAATTTAGAGCTAAAAGGGGGTTCTTGAATTTGCACTATCTTAATTCCCCCCACCCCCCACCCAAAAAAGTGTTTTTGGAAATATTTTAACGAAGACACATGGCTATTTTCAGTACCTTTGTACCATTTTTAGTAGAGCTCTACTCAAAAATCCTTAATTTCTGAAATTTCCCCCTGAAAAACTATTTTCCCCTCCCTCCTTGAAGAATCAAGAATTCCAAAATCGTACATAATATTTTATTTAAACCCAAGTCTAGTCTCCTCATGTGCAATTTCTTCACTGGTGAAGTAATTTGGGGCCGAGTTATGCTTACATTTTTTGCTTCCTGCCCCTCAAGGGGGGGGAGGGGGAATTTCGATTAATCCCGTTACTTTAGGTCGGATACATATATATATAAACAATCCAAGCACCAAATTTTGTGACCGCAGCTCTTATAAATTTCCCGAGACAAATCTAGCGCTGAAAAGGGTGTCACGAATTTGCCTTTCGTAACACATCCCCCCCCCCCCCCAAAAAAAAAAAAAAAATGGCAGATCACAAAAAATCAAAAACGTGTTTTGGAAATATCGTAAGAAGACGCATGGTTGTTTTCAACATCTTTGTTCCATGTTTGGTAGAGTTCTACTTAAAAATCCAGAATTAGCGAAATTTCTCGCCAAAAATCTATTTCCCCCCTTAATCTCTCTCCCCTTAAAAATAGAAATTTTCTAAATCGCAGATAATGTTTTACTTGTACTAATGAGTAGTCTCCCCCATGTAATTTGGAGCCGAGATATGCTTAGAAAGGTGTTTTTGCCTTCTTTCCCCCCCTCCAAGGGGGGGGGGGACGGAGGTAATTACGATAAATCCCGCCACTTTAAGTTTAGGATACATATGAACAGTCCAAGTACCAAAATTGTGACCGCAGCTCCCATAGATTTCTCAGGACAAATTTAGCACTAAAAGGGGTGCCTCGATTTTGCCCTCTCGTACTCATAAAAAACAAAAATGTGTATTTGGAAATATTCTAAGAAGTCGTATAGATTTTTTCAATATCTTTGTTCCATTTTTGGTAGAGTTATACTCAAAAATCCGGAATTTGCGAAATTTCCCGCTAAAAATCGATTTTCCCCCTCCCTCCTCTTAAAATTCGAAAATTCCTAAATCGCAGATAATCTTTTATTTGTACTCATATCTATTTTCCCTTTGTGCAGTCTCTTTACTGTGAAGTAGTTTGGAGCCGTGTTATGCTTACAAACGTGTTTTTGAATTTTGTCACCAGGGAGGGCGGGGGGGGGGATTTCGAAAAAGTTGATCGATATAATTTTAAGTTGGGTAAACAGCTAAATTCCTGCAAACTGTCGTGTGTGTAATTCCGTGTAGCCATTCTCGTGTGATACTCGGACAAAAAATAGCGTTACAGGCATACAGACACGATGACACACACATACACGCAAAATTTTCTAAATCATTTTCGGCTTCTATGGTGTGTGAAATGTTAAGATATCGCAAAATTTTTTGATTCTGACAAATTTACTGACAAAAGTCTGATTTTATTAATATAGATATACTTTTAAGACAGTAATTTATACAAAAGATTTATAACATCTATAATCTCTTTAAATGAAAATGGATCAAATTTATATCTAACAACTACAGTACTTAGGACATGATCGCTGTTGAAATATACTAGAAAAAAAAAATATATATGATGAATAATATTAGATTCCTTTTTCTCATTCTAACAAGAATAATATGCATATGCCAGTTAGTATAAATTTAAACAATATGATTTTAAAAATTAAAGTGTTATTTTGTCAGAACTTATTATTACCATGTTTTTATTAACTTCTATTCTTGTTTGTTTGTGTCTTGTGTGTTTGTTTGTCCGGTAAAAATCTTGCAATCTATTTTTAACTAACTTCACTACTAGAACTACCTAGACATTTGAAACTTTCACAGTAGCTCAGAACCCGCTGAAAACACAATACTTCGAAGTCAGATTTTCGAATAGTTGTCTTTTAATTAATTAAAATATGAAAATAATAAGCTCTTAATAGCAATAAAAATATCCATTAAAATATTAGCTATAATTTAATTATTGAAAAAAAAAAAAAAATTGCGAGGTTTTTTTTTTTTTTTTTTTGGTCATAAAAATAAATACATTTAATTAAACGTGAACCTTAAAAAACTAAACTTTTTTTTTTTTAAATTATTATTATTAGTTCACAGAACTGAGTCCGCGTGCTTAAATATTGCTCATATATTATTTTTTATCCTCGCGTATTTTATTAATGATTCGTCAGAAAATTTAAAAACATTGTTTACAATTTTTTTTTTTTTTTACTTTCTTCTATATGTATATATAGAGAACGTATTGGATTGGTGAAAATTTTCGAACTCCGGTTTTCGATGGATTTACACGTTTTGGGATGTCCTGAACACGATTTCATAGTTTTTAGAAAATGTCTGTCTGTGTGTGTATCGCGAATTTTGTGGACGCTGTATCTCACGAACCAATGAACGAAATTTAACCAAACTTGGTATTTAGTTCGACCTTGACATAAACTGGTGGTGATTAGACTTGAGTATAATTTGCTCAACAGGTGGCGCTGTAATCGCATTTTTTCTAAATTTTTAACATGTTAGTATAGGACAAAATTTCGTATAAATGTACATAGTGAGAATTATTTTTAACTTGTTTATCTTATAATTATTTTCGATTGTTATTTATTTTTACAGCTATTTTAATATACCGAGTTTTCTACTTCCTTCCGAAATGGCTTTTGAAATGGATGCATGCTGCCTTACATGTAATGGCTCTGGGGATGTCATCGGTTGGTTTAGCTGCAGTATTCGAAAATCACAGAAGAACAAACAAACCTGATATGTTCTCATTGCACAGCTGGGTTGGCATAACAACGTTCGGATTTTTTTGCGTTCAAGTAAGTAGTTTATTTATTTTTTATTTTTTTTCTCATATTAATTTATTGCGTTTTCTTTACTTGTAGTTATTTTCAATCAGTTTGATTTTTTAATAGTAGCTGAATATTAATTTTCTCATTCAATTTAAGTTTATGAAGGTGAATTGTTAGATCAGATTGGTATGTCCAGTGTTGGATCAGACTGAAAGTTTTTTTTTTTTTTTTTGGAAGTTTGGGTTGTGGTTTTTTGGAGTAGGTTTTTCAATTCTTGTAAATAGAGTTTGGGTAAATCCCATTTTTTTTGCCAATGAAAGACACCTTTTAAGATGAAAAGAAATAATATACATTTAAATATAAAAATGTAATATATATGTCAATTTTATTTCACAAACGTTGTAATTTTTATTGTAGGTGTGATTTAACCTTTTCCCATTAATTGCATTATTTATTTATTTATTTTTTTTTTCTTCATTTTGGATTAGATCGGTCTTTTATCTCTGTTATATCGATTTTGAAGTATGCTTGGTTTTCGATAAAATTGTGAATTAATCGAGAAAAAATATTTTGTCGAGTTTAGATCGAAGAAGTTTATATATTAATTTGAAACATGTTTTTGTCTGTCTCTACTATATTGAGAGAACTACTTGGTGTAAAAATTTGGTTGAGGTGTCTAAAAAAAGGTCTTGGTCTGTAGATGTGCTATGAAAAGAGAAAAATAAAAAAAAGTCGAACGGTCCGCCCCCCACACGCACACACACGGGTTAAAAACACGTTTACGAGCTTAACTAAGCTCCAAATTACTTCACGGTGAAGAAATTGTACATATGAGGACTAGAGTCGAATACTAAAAAATCCCTTTCTCCGAATTTGGAATTTTCGATTTTAAAGGGGGAAAGTAGATTTGAAGGGAGGGGGGGGGGGGGAGGGGAGAAATTAGTTTGAGAGGGAAATCCGTTCTAGACCCACACATGTAGCACCTCATTTTAAAGGTCTTGAAATTTCATGTCGATTGGGGATGTTTGTATATAGGGACCCTATATAGAGAGAGACTGGACATTGGCGCGCCGGCTTTTTGACGAAATTCTCCATTTTAGTGCCAATTGCTCCATTGCTTATCATTACGCTGAGAAGAAATTTCGATTATTTTACGTCATAATAGAAAAAGAACTTATTTATTACATTTTTACTTTGTTGGAAGATAAATTGCTTTAATTTTAGAATACTTTTAAAAGATAAAAATGAATAATTATTTATTTTATATCATGCTTTAAATACTTTGAATTCTCTTATTGTATGCTGTTTTACGTATTTATTTCTTAAATATGAGATTAATTACATTATTTTTTTTCTAGCTATTAGTTTTTAAGTACTGTTTTGCAATATATTTAATATGTTAGATCTCAATGTATTTTTCTGATATATTTTAAAATACATATTTAAAATAACTATATAAAAAGATATTTTTTAATTATTTTCTAGTACACAAAATGTATCAGATTTCTTAAAATAAATTGATAAAAATAAAGAAAATAAGGTGTATATTATTTGTTAGCATATGAAATATAAATTTCTTTTAAATAATAATTGCCATAATAAATTTTATAAATAATATTTAAATAAGTTATTATTTTTATTTACATAATATTTTTAAAAACAAAAAATAAAAATAAAAATAAAAATCAATGAAATAAGCAAATGTAAATAAAATAAATAAAAACATTTTTTTTAATTTCTAAAGACATTAGTTAATATTTTTACAAATTATTATTAATTAAATTTTATTTTTAATATTTAATTAAGTCATTATTATTAATAATGCGTAATTGAAATAAATAAAATATGTATTTTTAGCTTGCAATTTTTTGATTATTTGCTAGTACGCAAAATTTATCAGATTTCTTAAATAAATTGTTAAAAAAACAGAAAATAACGTTTATATTATTTGCTAGCATATGAAATATAAATTTCTTTTAAATAATAATTGCCATAAAAAATTTTATAAATAATATTTAAATAAGTTATTATTTTTATTTAGATTATATTTTTAAAAAACTAAAAAAATTAAAAAATCAATGAAATAAGCAAATGTAAATAAAATAATTAAAAACATTTTTTAATTTCTAAAGATATTAGTTAATATTTTTACAAATTATTATTAATAATGCGTAATTGAAATAAATAAAATATGTATTTTTAGCTTGTAAAAATATTACGTAAATATTTTTATAAAATAATAAAAAATAATTTCTGTTCTAGTTTCTAGTTTTACATTTACTCATGAATTACTTGACAAAAACTAAGATTACCATATATTTGTTGAAATTTTTTCTAACTTTTTATATATAGAATGTATGTCCTCAGAAAAAATAAGGTAGAATTACTTTCACTAAGGTAGAATTGCTTTCACAATCAACGTATTTTGCTTAATATAGAAGTATACAACAAAAAATTCCTCTGTTTTCCGATAGGAATTGAAAAAGTAACCATGTCGAAGGTTAAAACAAAATTCGTGTTTCTTCAAATTATTTTTCTCTAAGACGAAAAAAATTACATATTTATATTCTGCATTACTTTCTGCACAAATTTAGCACAATTTCATTCATTTATGTTGTATAGTAAAGCGTCAATCGCGAAGAAAAAAGCATTACGTTCTACGGGGATCGCTCCGAATTGGCACTAAGATGGCCGACTTTCGGTCAATGTCCAGTCTCTCTCTATATAGGGTCCCTATTTGTATACAGCATAGTGCGACCCCTGGTGGTGAAAAATGGAACTAAGTGATTTTGCTGTAGACCATATCATGTTGCACCTTATTTGAAAGGTCTTGGTATTTCCTGACGGTTGGTTATCTTCGTACAGAACACACTGCACCCCCTGGCGGTGGAAAGTGCAACTAAAGGATTTTGCAGTTGACACCACCATGCGACACCTTATTTAAAAGGTCTTGGAAATCCAAGGCGATTGGTGATAGGTCTTGAAATTTCATGTTGATTGGGGATGTTTGTATACAATATAGTGCGCCCCCTCAGTGGCGTAGCGTATGTTTGGAGCGCCCGGGTCAGTTCAAAATAATGCGCCCCTCTCCTTCCGGTGATGGTGTAAGTGTTAAAGCAAATTGACTGTGTAAGAATCCTAGGCCTGCATAGATTGCCGTCAAGGGGCTGTCTTTCTAAGAGATCCTAACCCGCATTCTCGCAATTTTCAGTGAAAACCATGGAAAAATCAGAACTGCTAAGTTGGCGAGTACGACCCGAGCTCGAATCGGACACTTCCCTTCTCCTAGCTTCGACAGAAGACCTTTTCGGATATTAGTGGCTTTCGTCTGTGATTATGGAGTTAAATATGTACAGAGAAAAAACTATATTTATAAATGTTTCAAAAGCTATTTATAAAGTCGCATTTTGTTCATAAAATACAATTACTTCCTTTAAAGTCGTCAATACTTTCCTTTTTCAATATTATAAAAAATTACATCTTTGTTATCTATGAATAAAAAGGTTTCCAAATAGTAAGAAAAGAAAAAAAAGAACCTTATAAAACAAAAAAGTTATTTTCATACAGTTAGAATATAGAATTATAGCTAAATCATTACATAAATTACACTGTCAAAATATGTAAATCTTTTTGAATTGGAAATATTGATAGGGTCAATTAGTCATTCTCTGATCATCGTTGAGCGTTTATTTTATTAATTTAATTTTGGAAAGCTTCTATCATCTTGCATTGTTAATAGTAATTCTTAAGGGAATTGACAATAAAACAATAACATAACGTTAATTAAACTTTTTTGAAGCTTTTATTTAGCTATTCAGGGTAATAAATTTAAACGTATCCACATAGAAATACTCAATTCTGAATAGACTTCTTTAAATAAAGTTATAAATCGTCTAACAAAATGTCATAATTACGACGTTTAAGTTAAAATATTTGAAACATAAATGCTGAATATATCGAGCAATTTTGTACATCTAACGAAGTTTGAACTTACAGAAAACCTAATGACTCATAAAGTGTATTAATTTCTGTTGACTTTTTTTTTTAGTTGCTTGGTTACCAAACGTAAGTTTTTCCCGAATAAAATATACTATTCACAAAGTAAGGATAATACTATGAAGAACTGACATAGAGGCTATAACAGTATAGAAACTCTTTGCGTGTAAAATACATTAAAAAAGGCTATTATTTACACATTGTCTTTTAAATGTCTCAGTTTCTTGAGATCGAAGCTCGTTTAATTTTTTTTTCGTTTGTGAGGGCAATTTCTATGCAGCATTCAACAATAATCTGCTAATATATTAACATTCCTTCGACTCTGATACCCCCCTTTACATTTCTCGATGACTTAATGAAATGCCTCTCTTTCTTCACTCACAACGCCTAGATTTTTAGGGAAATAACTGAGATGGTAGTATTAAAACGTAGAGTTTTAAACTCATTTCTGTCAAAAAAAAATTTGTCAAATCTGTATGGGATGGAAATTTTTGAATATTCTTTTCTTAATCAGTATCTAGAAACACATCACATCTCATCACAAACCTGTATTATCGATATCAGTATTATTATTTTTTTTCTGATCAGTACTGTGTGACAGAATACTTAATAGTTCAGACTCGAAAATTACGCAGAACCTTCTCAGCCTTTTCCATTATTTCTACAGCAGAAGGAGGCCCCACCAGTAGCTGAGTGGTTTTGCTTTCGAAACTCTGGTAGACAGGAAGTAACGGATTTGATTTCAAGTCGCGGTCGTCAACCTAGCCATTCGGAGTTTTCCGTGGTTTTCTCTGACACTTGCATATATAAAGACTAAGTTCCCTTAGAAACACCCTCATAGAGAGCGTCTCATCCAGGTCATTGTCAATCGCCCTTGCTTTCAAACACCAAAGATGATCTACAACAAAGTTAAGTGTGAATAATTTAAAGAGCTTGTATTTGCAGCTTCTTCTGAAGTTCCTGGAATCTTATACACTAAGATAAACTCTGCCTTTTTTTCTTTGCGATTTTTATTATAGTCGTATCTATTGTTTAGAATCATGACAAAATTTATCTGTACAATATTTACTATAAAAAAAAAAAAAAAAATAGCACCTATGGAATGAAACTGTATCAAATTTTATACATAAGATTTTTAGTATAAAAATACCGTATGTTTATGAAAGTTTTACGTAGATCGTAATAGATTTTCTTGATTGCATTACCTTGAAGTCGATGAGACGGAAATACATCAAACTTTGTGTATGCAATGCCTAATACGAATATTTTTTTTTCTTTGGTCAATTTTTAGTAGAAATATTTATTTATATCAATAAATAAAAACGATAAAGAATGCCGCTATCAAAATCTGATTGTAAAAAACTATCCATTTATGGATTTGAAAATTTCAGCGCCTCTTTTCAGCAATAATCTTGTTAACAACCGGCAGATGCAAACCTCTTATGGTTTTATTATAAGTGATGACCCTTTTATATTAATTTCTGAACTAGCAAATTACAGACACAAAGGGTATCTGACAATAGGGTAGGCTTTTGTTATAATGATCAGTATATTAGCGCTTTATGGACACGAAATAAGAAGGGCCGCTGACAGTCACTGCCATACTATGAAATGTATAGAGGCGTAGAGCTCAACCTCCAAACTTTGACAACAGTGCTCGGCCAATTTATGAATATAAGATGTAAAAATGAGAGGAGAGTTCATTTAAAGTTCGCGCCCACATTATAATAATCCCCGGGGGAATAATTTAAAGCAATGATGTGCCTAAAAATGTTTTCATTTTCATCAAGAAACCTATGGTTAACCAGAGGTAATTTTAGAAGGGTCTAATAAAATTGTATAAATTCAGAAATTTATCACAATGATCATTTTTAGTTTTTTAGAAAAACAGTATTTATGGTGCCCCCTAAAATTTTGCGCCCGGGGCAAGCGCACCCCTTGCCCCCCGCACGCTACGCCACTGCGCCCCCTGGTGGTGAAAAATGGAACTAGGTGATTTTGCCGTCGACCCTATCATGTTACACCTTATTTTAAAGGTCTTGGCATTTTCTTACCGTTTGTGTTGTTCGTATAGAACACGCTGTGCCCCCTGGCGGTGGAAAGTGCAACTAAAGTATTTTGCAGTTGACACCACCAGTGACACCTTATTTGAAAAGTCGTGGAAATTCAAGGCGATTGGTGATGTCCGTATACAACATACTGCACCCCCTGGTGGAGGAAAGTGGATTTTGCAACGCGGGTATAGCAAGCATGCCTGCTATACAGTGCAGCAGCCACAGACAGAGGTAACACGAGTCAGAGGTTCGCTCGGTTCAAAGTTCATTTTTGAGAAATTTTTCATGTTATTAGCGGCCTGTATATGCGCTGTCGCAGGCACCGGGTCACGATCCCGAGTTCCGTTGTGTTTGAGTTTTTACAGATGATTTTTTTTTTTTTTTTTTTTTTTTTTTTGTGATGCTTTCATTTAAAAATAGAAATTCAAACAAAATCGAGTTAAAGATATAAAACCATACAAATTTAAGGTTCATTTAAGGTTATTATCATGGGCTCGGGCATTGCCGGGCGGGTTCGTTTGGTTCCAGGTTAATTTTTTGGAATTTTTTTATGTTATTAGCGGCCCGCGTATGTGCTGCCGCAGGCACCGGCAGAGCTGCCAACCTAATCCGGCAAATTGTTAGTACCGCCCCTTTTTCTACACCAGTCATATTTTAGAGTATTTTTCTATTTAATTCATCATAGATACATTTGAAGAGAATTGCTCTAAAAATTAAGTGGTGTAGAAAACAGGGCGTTTTTCAATGGGCGTTAACAATTTGCCGGATTAGGTTGGCAGCTCTGCACCGGGTCACAAAGCTGAGTTTCGTTCGGTTCGAGGTAATTTTTTTTGTTACAGCTGATTATTTTTTTCGTGATGCTTTCATTTAAAAACAGAAATTCAAACTAAATCGAGTTAAAGGTATAAAATCATACAAATTTAAGGTTCATTTAAGGTATCATGGGCCCGGGCAACACCTGGCGGGTTCGTTCGGTTCCAGGTTAATTTTTGGGAATATTTTTATGTTATTAGCGGCCAGCGTATGCGCTGCCGCAGGCACCGGGGTCACAAGGCAGAGTTTCGTTTGGTTCGAGGTAATTTTTTTTGTTACAGCTGATTATTTTTTCACGATGCTTTTATTTAAAAATAGAAATTCAAACAAATTCGAGTTAAAGATGTAAAACCATACAAATTTAAGGTTCATTTAAGGTTATTACCATGAGCCCGGGAAACGTCGGACGGGTCAGCTAACATGTAGTCTTAGTATTAAACGAAAAAGAAAATGGAAGATAGGAACTGTTTATTTGGAGTCAGTTTGACGTCACATTGACTGTACTTTGTAGTGATGTCATATATAGTATTTCTATTTATAAGCATTTTTCTGACTTTCTTTTTTTTTTTTAAGTGAAATGTCGTAAATTGTTTTAGATGTTTTAACTTGAAATACATTTAAATAATGATGCGACGTTTTTTGAAACATTACGGTCAATAAAATGATAGTCGAATTCGACGGGTTCCAGCTAGTATAGTTTATTTCGAAATGACTTATTTTATTTTTATTTTTAATTCAGTACGCCTCTAGGTGGAGGTGAAGCTTGCAATCATAAATGATAAAATTCAAGATTGTGTGTATGGGGTAGGGGGTGGGGGATAATGCCATTTGCTTCTTCGAGAAAAATACAGACAAAAAACTCCTTTCAATTAATCTAGCTCCGATTACAGTAAAAACTAGTATGATGTAGCCACCACATGACTTTCTTCTATATAATTTTACACAATTCATTCAATACAAATTATTTATTAAATTATAAATGCAGACGATTTTTAAATGACAGAATTATATAACTAAATGCCGAAAGAAAGTCATTTTTTGCAATTATCAGAAGAAATGCGATTTTTTTTTTTCTAAGTTTTTTTTTTTTTTTTTTCGTTAAAAGTAAAAAAAAAATCGATAACTTTGTTTTAAAGTATCACAGGTTTATAGATACACCCTTCGTTTTAAAGGTATTGACGAGATCTTTCGAAAGATACCCACATTGAAAATTTACTCCCCCGGGGGGGGGGGGGAGCGATGCCCCCACATGCACAATTTTTTTTTCCTAGTTAACTACTACATTATCAATATTTTATATTAATTTTACAATCACACGATTAAAATAACTCTCATTATGTGCATTTGGACGAAATTTTGTCCTATACTGACTGCCATGTTAAAAATTTAGAAAAAATGCGATCACACCGCTACCTGTTGATCGAATGATCCCCAAATCTAATCAGCACCAGTTTATATCAGGGTCCAACTAAATACAAAGTTTGGTTAAATTTCTTTCATTAGTTCGCGAGATACAGCGTCCACAGAATTCGCGACACACACACACAGACAGACGATTTTCTAAAAACAGTCAAATCGTCTTCAGGACATCCCAAAACGTGTAAATCCATCGAAAACTGAAGTTCGAAAAATTTCACGAATCCAATACGTTCTCTATATATACATATAGAAGAAAGTAATAACCCTTTTCAACTTTAAAACATGCAGTACCTACTCACACGTAAGAGCAACGCCATATGTATTTTTAGTTTGGTTTTTTGTCATATTCCTTTTATCTTTTTGTGAAGAATTACCTGTAAACTTCGCTCCTTTGTTTGCTATATTCGCACGTTATATTCCTTTACCAGTTAAAAGACTGGATAACGTAAAATGTGAAATATAAAATTTCTATAAATCTCAATTCATGTTAAGTTCAGATAAGTCTTTCGCGTTTTTCAATCAGTGAGGAAAATAGATTTTCTTTGATGTCATGTAATGTAGTCAGTACGAGATATGAAAATACGGTTCTTGCCGTTACAAATATGAAAACATTCATTGATTACATCAAAATATCTAAATAAGCTTTATCCTTTTATTTCAAACATCACAGTATGAAACTCTCTCTTTCTTTTTACTATTTAAATACAACCTAATTATTATTATTATTTGTATTTTCGTTACTCTACTCTCTTGTGTGTGTGTGGGGGGGGGGGGGGGTTGTAAATATATTCTTCCTTGGTATAATCACTCCTCCATGTTTTCCCCCCACAATTTACTCTTTGTACAATTATCCTGTTTACAATTAAAATATAGAATTGCTATACAATTTTAAATGTTAAATTTTAATTACTCGTATGATCCCGTAAAAAACAGAAAGAAAACAAATCTCCTGATTTCATATATATTATTTGTTTGCATTTTAATTGTACGCTTTTTAAGAGTCCGACCAAACTCACTTTTAACATCATTTACCTTAAGTGTTTAGAGTTTAGATTTTTATTATTTTTATTTGAATGCTGTACGTACACTAAAGTCCTATAAATACTAAATGGTTGAAAATACTGAATTGGTGTAAAACTCGCCCAGTTCTCTTGTTATATCATGTAAGCAAATTTTTGCTCCATGGCCTTCATAAGAGTACGATTTATTAAATATGCTAATTCTCGGGCTGTTGACGCAAGTAACATGTATTACAGAATTCAGAAAACCTTAGTGTGCAACAGCACTCACATTAGAAAATGCCTTTTTTTTTTTTTTTAAACAAATTATTTTTGCCGTATTTCCTTCATTGTTTCTCTCAAAATCGTACAGATTTCTAATTTCCTACTGTTGTTACTTTCTTCTATATTCAATAGAAGAAAGTATTGGATTCGTAAAAATTTTCGACCTCGGGTTTTTGATGGATTTACACGTTTTGAGAGCTGTAGAATAAGATTTGACCATTTTTAGAAAATGTCTGTCTGTCAGTCTCTTTGTGTGTAAGACAAACTTTTGTGGCAACTGTATCTCAGGAACTACTTCACAGAATTTCATACAAATTGGTATGTAGTTGAACCTTGACATAAATTAGTGCCTATCAACTTTCGGTAAAAATTGTCCTACAGGTTGCGTTGCCATCCCGCTTTTTCTAAATTTTTAACATGGTGATATAGGACAAAATTTTGTATAAATGTGCATAAAAAGAATTATTTTTTAGTAATCATTATGAAATTTACAAGAATTATTTATAATAGAGATAGTCAACTGTGAAAAATTTTTTGTATGTGTATGAGCCTCGCCACCCCCACACCCCTCCCTGGGGCGGAATTCCCCTCTCGAGGTGAGTAAATTTTCAAGATGGGTATCTTTCGAAAGGTCTCGTCAATACCTTTAAAACGAATGGTTGAACTATAAATCTGTGATAATTTAAAACAAATTTATCGATTTTTTATACTTTTAACCAAAAAAAAAAAAAAAAAAATTTTAACGAAATTTTACCAAACTTGGTATTTAATTAGCACCTGACATAAACTGGTGCTGATTAGATTTGGGGATCAATCGCTCAACAGGTGGCGCTGTGATCGTATTTTTTCAAAATTTTTAACATGGCAGTATAAGACAAAATTTCGTATAAATGTACATAATGAGAGGGTAAATTTTCGAGATGGGTAGCTTTCGATAGGTCTCGTCAATACCTTTTAAAACGAATAGGTGAACTATAAATATGTGATAATTTAAAACAAAGTTATCGATTTTTTTTTTTTTTTTTTTTACTTTTAACGAGGAAAAAAAATCGTAATTTTTTTTTTTTTTTTTTTTTTTTTTTTTTATATTGTTACTCTGTGAATTTGTATAGGAAAATATAGAAGAAAGTCTTGTGGTGGCCACAACACACTAGTTTTTTGTTGTTGAACTAAAATTTCTAAGTATTCTATGTCGTGTTTTTGTTAAAATTTAGTGCATACAATACTCTAAACATACGAAAGGTATTAGGCGACCAAATCTTCTAAGAAATGTTGTCTGACTTAATCAAACGGGAGAAACTTATATACCAACTTAATAAATCAACCAGTTGATTTAATAATATTGGAATACCTAAAAATATATATAGAGAGAAGTAGTAATAGCGTAAATTTTTTTCAACAGTTTTTACTTTCTCTTGCTCATATACAAGGCAGAGAAAGTATTGTTTTTGGGTCAAATTTTCGAAAGTGAATTTTTGTTATATTCACACGTTTTGAGGTGCCCTTGAATCCGAAAATCATATTTTGACTGGTGGGTCTCTGTGTGTGTGTGTCTGTCTGTGCGCGTGTCTGTCTGTCTGTGTGTGTGTCTGTTATCAGCATATCTGAAGAACAAATAGTAGCAGAGATTCCAAACTCGGTATTCTAAATGTGTATCATATAGGGATGCTACACTAAGCTTTTCGTTGAGATGAAGCAAATGGTTCATGTACAGGGACCCTCAAAAGTATTGAAATACTTTACGTATATGGGGGAAATTGCAGGTAAGTAGAGTTTAACATCTATAGACAGCACTAAACCAAATGAAACGACTATATATATATTTTGTAATAGAGATTGTCAACTCGGAAAATTTTTTGTGTATGTAGGAGCCTCGCCTCCCCCCCGGGGGGGGGAAGTCCCCCCTCGAGAGGAGTAAATTTTCATGCTATGTATCTTTCAAAAGAGCTCGCCAATACCTTTAAAACGAATGGTTAAACTATCGATATGCGATACTTTAAAATAAAGTTATAATTTTGTTTTTCATTTTTAACAACAACATATATATATATATATATATATATATATATATATATATATATATATACATATTTTAATGTAATATTGAGAATAAATTGAACTTTTTTGGATATTTAGTGTTATACTACTTCTCTAATATGGAAATCGTCTGCATTATCATAAAAGATAATTTGTTTAAATAATAATTTTAATAAACTATTTTTTAAAAACAGAATTATTTTTAATAACCGAATTAAATTCTATTTAAATGTAGGTGCATTGATGAAACGGGGGGTTGAGGGGTGCGGTAGCCCCCCTAACAAAGAGCTAATTATCATATAAAACTCATCCGAAGCCTAATTTGAATTGTTTAACATAGGTTTACATAACAGTACTCGTTATCTTACCTCTTAATCTCCAACCTGTATTTATAGTATATATTAATTTTCAGGGTAAGAGAAAGTCGTGTGAGTGACACACCAGATTATTAATATATTTTTTTTTCTAAACGGAATATTTGTTCTTAAATGCATGATACAAATCGATAATTTGCTTTAAAATGACGTTATTTTGATAATAAATGAGTTATTAGAGTGTAGTTTAGTTGTTGATGAAATGACATTGGTAAAAGAAATTTTAAAAAAATTAACTTTTTTTTTTTTTTTATATGCAAGACTGATATTTTAATTTATTATTATTTATGTATTTATTTATTTTTCTGCAGTATGTTGGTAGCTTCATAACTTTCCTCTTTCCGGGATTGCCATCATCTGTAAGGGGGGCAATGATGCCTTTCCACACCTTTTTTGGACTAGGGATTTTTACCCTTGCTGTTGCTTCCGCTTTGATGGGCATAACAGAAAGACTGCTGTTTGACGGGTAAGTTCGTTTCCCCATGTATTTATTCTCATATATGTATGGTATTTTTCTATAAGTTTATATATATGTATAATATTTGAAAGCTTCCCTTAAAATTAGAGTTCCATTTCCAATATTTAAAAGATTCTGCTGCCCACTAATCCACGAATCACACCCTGATTTATTCTTTATTCCGGCGATTGAAAAATTTGCAAAGAGAATCAGTGAGCTTAATTTACATACAGAAAATGATTGAATTATTTGAATCTACAGGAAATCTAAGATTGTAACGTTATATATCAAACGAATAAATGTCGCTAAGCAGGGTTCAATTAAGGGCCCTCTTCACTCACTGCCGCCGGAAGCCGAACCTAATGTTATTCTATGGGAAATTTTTCTTTACAAATAACTTATTAACTAATACATATTTTTAAATTATGTTTTCACATTCTGAAAATTCCCAGCTGTTAAATTGGCGCACCTTTTCTAAAAAATTACTTTTTTATTTTTTTATTTTGAAGATTCAAAATACGAATTTTCAATATGTGAATTTTTTTCATTTTGCAATTTCAAAATAAAATATTAAATATTTTAAAAATACATTTTCAAAAAAGGTCCGTCAATTTAACAGTTGGGAATTTTCTGAATGTGAAAACAGAATTTAAAAATATGTATTAGTTAATAAGTTATTTGTAAAGAAAATTTCCCCATAGAATAACATTGGCTCGGGCTTCCGGCGACGGTGAGTGAAGAGGGCCGTTAAGACTAACTCGGGCCCTCTTTCCCTCACAATATACTAATAATGCACAAATTTAAAAAGAATGATTTATGCTGTAATTAAAAGATACATATTTGAACAATTATGCCTTTATATTTTCTAAATACCAAATTCAAAAGGCTAAAAACCTTTTTTATTGTGTAGGATATTACATAGTGTGAAATAAGTTTTCTCATCACTTCAGTTCACAGAAATTTTATTTTTCATCTTCCTTTCAACACGCAAGCGAAATGTGACGTCACTGACCGTCGGTGGGGTATAGCAAAACATATCCTATCTTAACAATAACAGTCCACTAGATTTTTTTATAAAAAAATTGTTATAAATTAAGGAAAATGATTTCCCGATTTCAATCCCCATGTTTCAGTATAATTATAAATTAGTTTTCGTGCACATGTGTTAGATTAAGTTATTACCATGTTTTTATTAACTTCGATTCTTGTTTATTTGTTTGTTTGGTGTCCGGTACAAATTTTGCTATCGATTTTTCACTAACTTTCCTACTAGCTAGCTAGACATTTGAAACTTTCAGAATAGCTCAGAACCCAATGAAAACACAATACTTCGAAGCCCGATTTTAGAACTTTTGATTAGTTTTGTTTTAATTAATTAAAATAAGAAAATAATAACTTCTTAATAGCTTTAAAAATAGCCCATAAAATATTAGCTATAATTTAATTGTTGCAAAATAACAATAATAATAAAATAAAATAAATAAATAAAAAAGTACTACTTCATTTTCTTTTGACATAAAAATAAATGCATTTAACTAAACGTGAACGTTAAAAAATTGTAAAAAGTTAAATTAGGCATCTCACAAAACTTGACGTCATTATCACTTTAAAAATTTTATACGCATTGATAAATTGCTAATGTAGTTCATACGCAAGCGACGTGTGACGTTACTGACCGTCTGTGGATGCAAGAGAAAGATTTCCTATGTTTATCGCCCATTGGATTTTTTGTAAAAAATTATGAAAAATCGAGGAAAATTATTTTCCGATTTTAATCCCCATATTTGGATATAGATATGTATTAGTTATCGTATGCATGTGTTAGATTGAGTTATTATGCTGTCAAATTGAGAAAATTTTAAATTTCAAAACTCCGTTATCCTTGGCGTTTTTTGTATTTGATGATCAAAAACATAATACGAAAATATACAAGTCAGATGTATATTTTCGTAATATATATTGTACGAAA
This sequence comes from Salticus scenicus, assembly GCA_963930645.1. NCBI lineage: Eukaryota > Metazoa > Arthropoda > Arachnida > Araneae > Salticidae > Salticus > Salticus scenicus. The sequence continues at coordinate 102,643,114 of OZ005655.1, forward strand.
TATTGTTTCATATTATTCATTACTCTCTTAATATAAGTTGTTAAAATTACCATGATTTTTGAAAGGAATTAAATATGTTCGCCAGATAATTAGGCGATATTTTTTTTCCGCCAAGGATGACATATATGAAATCTATTCCGCTGCAACATATGAGTATCTTATATCAGACACTTTATTTAGACATTTGAAAACAAATTTGATCTCAAATTATGATAGAATATTTACCATTTTCCTTTTAATTAGTATAATAGTTGGCTATTTATTATGTAAATGTCATCCTTTGAAATGAAATGTTTGTTTCAATTAAATATGGAAGTTTCCATTTTTTTTTTTAAGAGTTTTGAAATTTAAAATTCAAATTTTGTCAATTTTACAGCAAAAACAACGGCTCTGCGCTTCCAAAGGCAGTGGGGACCTGGTCCGACTTTTTACCCGATGAGAAATGATTTTTTAAAATTTTCTTTTCTTAAGAATAAAAATTTGATTTGAGAAGGAATGTGCGCGCGCAGCGCGCATGGGTCTGCGCTGCCGAAGGCAGTGGGGACCCGGTGTGAGTTTTTACCCGATCAGAAATGATTTTTTTTTTCTTTCTAGGGGGCACAAAGGGTCAGGGAAGGAATACGCGCGCGTAGAGTGTATCCCTTAACTTGTGCGCACGCAGCGCGCACTTTTTACCCGATCAGAAATGATTTTTATTATTATTATTATTTCTTTTCTTAAGATTAAAAGTTACTATTAGTGATTCATTAATTATAGTGATTCATTTAAAAGTACTGACCCGCTAGCGGGCGAAACTCGCTAGTCTATATTAATAAAATCAGACTTCTGTCTGTAAATTTGTCAAAATCAAAAAGTTTTGCGATATCTACACGTTTCACACACTATGAAAGGACTTCAGAAAATTTTGCCTGTGTGATGTGTGTGTCATGATGTCCGTATGTTTGTAACGCTATTTTTGTCCGGGCATCACTTGAGAACGGAATTCAACGGCGCTTGGCAGAAATTTAGATCTTTACCCAACTTAAAATTATATTCATCAATAGTTTTGAAATTCCCCTTCGATCCCCTCTTGGAGGGGGGAAGTAAAAACAAGTTTGTAAGCATAACTCGGCTCAAGATTACTTCACAGTAATGAAATTGCGCGTGGGGAGACTAGACATGAGTACAAATAAAACACTGTCTGCGATTTTGTAATTTTCGATTTTTAAGCGGAGAAAGAGGGAAAATGGATTTTTAGCGGGAAATTTCGCAAATTCCGGACGCCCAATATTTTTCCGGGCATCACTTGAGAACGGCTGGACGGAATTGAACGGCGCTTGGCAGAAACGTAAATTATACCGATCTTAAATTATATCTATCAATATTTCCGAAATATTCCCCCCCCCCAGGTGGGGGACAAAAGTCAAAAACACATTTGTAAGCATAACTCGGTGACAAATTACTTCACAGTAATGAAATTGCGCATGGGGAGACTAGACATGAGTACAAATAAAAACACTGTCTTCGATTTTGGAATTTTCGATTTTTAAGTGGAGAGAGGGGAAAAATTTGATTTTGGGTAGAGAATTTTGCAAATTCCGGACGCCCAGTTTTTGTCCGGACATCATTTGAGAACGACTATACGGAATTCAACGGCGCTTGGCAGAAACTTAGATCTTTACCTAACTTAAATTTATATCTATCAATATTATCGAAATTCCCCTCCGTTCCCCCCCTGGGGGAGGGCAAAAGTCAAAAACACGTTTGTAAGAATAACTCGGCTTCAAAATAGTTCACAGTAAAGAAATTGCACATGGACAGACTAGACATGAGCAGGTAAGTTGATGTTGAAGGCAGTGGGGACCTGGACTCCTCAATTTGGGAGTGGGAAAAGCCTCTACCAATCATAGCGGGAACTTTAACGTTGGTTATTAATGATTAAATGGGATTTTGACAAATCATTTGTAAATTGCCCAGCGAAGCGGGCACCAGACTGCTAGTTTTTTTTATAAACATATATAACCTCATGAGTAATTTATAGTATTCTTTAATTTGTTCTCATAGTATTCTGTGATTTTTTTCAAAATTTTTTGCGTATGCACCTATGGAGACCTTTCTTGTAAGTATGTACCTATTGTTATAACTGAACTCAACCTATGTGGGAAAATACAAAAACCTCGTGGTCGTGACGGCAAACGTTGCTGTTGTTCCACCAAAGGCTCCTATATGATACGAATACGAGCTGGTGCAGTGTCCGCCATTATTTAGCCCAACTGGGAAAATGTTGACGGTAGAAAAAGCTAGGTTACCTGATTAGCGTTGTTATCGCCTTTAAACTTCTACACAGATCATGTGAGCTAGACCTTCTTATCACAAAACAAACAAGTTGGCATTTTTAAGAACATCGCCAACATTCTCATAACTGCAACCTTTCACGTTAAAATAAATATAGTTTTATAGTTAATTTTAAAAGAATTTATAAACAATAACTTAAAAAAACAGTACATTCATATTAGATTTATCAAACAACTTTGAAAATAAAATGAAATAAGTTGAAAATAAGGGAAATCATACGCTACAAAGTTGTTCTCCTGCTCCGGTTATCCACGAGTTACATCTGCAATTTATAATCCTTTTTTTCCTTCTTTCTGGATTAGAAGAAAATATAAACAGGCTGTGCCCTTTTCTGGAGTTATTCGTGCAATTTATTGCCGAAAAACCACCAATAATAAATCGTCAGCCGGTCTTGTGGGCTAGAAAATGGCGGATCCGTCAGCCTATCAATGTAGGAGTTTTAGTTCCACCAAGGATCTTATTTTTACTTTCACGAGTTCTCAATAGATAATGTGCAGATTAACGAGTGTCTTGTCGGTAATGTGCAGATCTAGATAATTCGCAAATTACCTAGGTAATATGAGAAATTGAAACAAATTTCCGCGCTTTACCTGTTTACCCTAGTTAATGTGCAGATTACCTAGCTAATCTGCAGATTAACTGATTTCTGCACTTTAGCGGTAGCATATACATTTATACTTTTGCTTTGGTTTATTATTACTTCTTTTTTCCACTTCTTTTGTTATTTTATTTTCACCGCGCAGAGAGCGCAAGCTAGCGGATATTTTGAGCTAAAATTTAGGAAATTGGGCGGCAATCTGCTCGCCCGTTTTAATTGTAGGATGCTATGCAGTTTATAGCGGGTGAATAATTAAACCCTCATATATTTTATTTATCTTAAATAGGACTATATATATTAAATTATAATATAATATATAATAAATATTAAATTCTATCTTCTGTAAAAAATATAATTTATTATTCGTAGATTTAAAATTTTAATTATTTTTTCTTCTTTCTAGGAACTACTGGAACCTGGAAGACAAAGCAGTTATCGGAAATTGTCTAGGATTGTGCATAGTGTTGTTTGCCTTTTTAGTAGTTTTCATTGCGACACGCGGAAATTACAAGAGAAGACCTTTACCATCAGACTCTGTGTCGCCAACTAATTGAAAAAATCCTAACATCAGAAAAATGTTTTATAAACCAGAGACTGGACATAATTTATTGTCACAAAATATTTTGCATTTCGTTCAAAAGAAACTCATGTGCAGCACGAGCTAATTGAGAAGAATTCATATTTGAAATTTTATAATTAATTTTATGCAGTTTTTACTGGTTTTTACATCACCTGTATCTTCAAATTTGAATTATAAGTTAATATTTTTAATTTTGAGTTATGTTACAAGGTGAACTGCAAAAGTCTTTTTAAAAATTGTGCTGTTTGTAATTATTTTCATGTTTCATAAAGATGCATCTAAATGTAATTTTAATTTTTAGTGCTTGTTCTTTATTTATCTTTAGCCTTCTATTGATTAACTAGTTTGTTGTAGGGCGACTAAGGTTCCCGTTGAAAAATAATCGTTTCTTTCAACGAGATAAATAAAGTAGAGTGATAAATGGTAACCCTGACATGGTCCAACATAAGTCATGTCAGATGAACCCTCTGTGCATTGGTTCCCTTGGTAACAGCTTATTTCATAAATTTCTATGGCAACGGTTTGGAGATTGTTCTTGGCAAAAGTCATAACCGCCAATGTTTATGTTTACTTATGTAGTATAATATTCTGTTGTTCTAAATCATTTTGATTTTTATTTTACTTCTTTGTTATTTCGTGTAGTCGAAATTTAACTGACAAAAATTAAAAATAGTTGAAAAATTATTATTTGTTATTAAATTTAGCTCTTTAAAAGTTAACTTTTCTTTTATAAACACTTTTAAACTTTGTTGGCAAACGATGGAAAAAAAAAGGTATTGTATCTGTTGCGAAAATCGCTACTTCCACTTCAACTTTTTGTAATCCGATCGTCTGCGCCTGCGCGCACGAGAGGAATTGTGCGTTCGATAGCAAGAAGAAGAATGTTCTAAGTTTCCAAAATGTAAATATTGTGTATTGTTAGCACGCGATAAGTATTTATGTAATTTTATCAGTATTATGTCTTTAATAATTTGTGATTGTGTATTTACCAGATAAAATGCGTTTATTTAAAGAAAATGCCTGTTCAATGAGTGAAAGTTTCCACTTATTATTGAATTAAGAACTAATATTTCATCCCTCGAACAAGATAGATGAAGGAAGGTAAGTTTTTCTTACCTTTTATTATTGAAAAGAAACATAAATGATTCTATTTGTTTTTTAATACGAAATTTTTGATTAGATGAAGATTTGTAGAATCAATTTTGTTGAATACTAATTTATTTAAAATTTAGTATATAAATATCGAATATAGGTATTCTTAAAGTTTGAATTCGATATTTATTGGCATCCTACTGCCGGGATCTGTTTACCTAGGATTATAATGGAAAAATTAGCTAAAGAAAGAACACCTTTAAGAAGTGCGTTTACACGTATCGCTAATTTATTAGAGAATAATTTAATAGAGGAAGATAAGAATATAGAAGAAATTGAAGTTTTATATGCTCAATTAAATGAAAAATGGGCAATGTTATGTCCAAAAGAAAAAGAAATATTAGATGTTCTTGTTAAAGATGATAAGTGTACACAAGATAATTATGATAAAGAGTATGAAGGTTTTAGTTCTTATGAAAAAAAATTTATTAAATTAAGAACAAAAGTTGAAAAACTTTTGAAAAATTCTGAAATTGAAAACAGTTTTCAATCAAATGAAAATATAATGAAACGAAAATTCAAACTTCCTGAAATAGAATTTAAATTGTTCGGGGGTGAAATAAAAGAATGGTTGCCATTCTGGGCACAGTTTGAGAAAATACACAACGATGAAGAGATACCAGATGAAGATAAATATCAGTATTTGTTGCAGGCCACAATAAAAGGCTCAAGGGCACGGGAAATTGTTGAATCGTATCCCGCCACAAAAGATAGTTACAAAAATGTAATAGAATGTCTTAAAAGTCGTTTTGGGCGTACAGATATGTTAATTGAAGTTTATATACGAGAAGTTCTTGCATTAATGATGAATAATGCTATAAGTAAAGGTCCAAAAATGCCACTTTTTAAATTGTATGATAAAATTGAAACATATTTACGGTCATTGAAAATGCTAGGTGTTTCAAGTGAAAATTATTCATCAATTTTATACCCGTTAATTGAATCCTGCTTACCTGTAGATATTTTAAAAATATGGGAAAGAAATTTGAGTTCGACCTTGAACTACGCAAAACAGGAAAATGATGATGAATTGAAATCGGGTAACAAATTAGATTGTTTGATGAACTTTTTGCGGCATGAAATTGAAAGTGAAGAAAAAGTGAAACTTGCTCGTAGTGGATTTAATTTTGAAAATGTGAATAAAAGTACTTATCCGCCACCCGTTCGACGTGAAAGAATTATTCCTACCGCAGCTGAATTATATAATTCTTCTGAAGTGAAAAAAGAAATGTGTATTTTTTGCAATAAATCACGTGTAAGCAGTGAATGTAAAAATGCTGATAGTTTATCCTATGAGGATAAAAAGCAAATATTGATGAAAAAAGGTGCTTGTTTTAAATGTTTAGCTGCAAAGAAACATTTATCCCGATTTTGCAAAGCGAAGATACCGGCCTGTGATTGCGGAAAATTTCATTTCAAGATAATGTGCCCTGGGAAAAGCGATCAAGAACATCGAATTAAATTTCAGCAATTTGAAAATTTAAATTCTGAAAATAAGAAAGACACTGTTTTAGCAAATAAAACCAGTACTCGACAAGTTCTTTTGCAAACTCTGATTGTTCGTCTTAGAAAGGGAAATAAAATGAAATACATCAGGATATTATTTGATTCTGGCAGCAGCAAGTCCTATTTGTCAACTTTTGCATTAAATGAAATGGGATATGAATGCATAGGTAAAGAAGATTTGACACATAGCTTATTTGGTGGAGTAGAAACTGTGATACCCCATAAGAAATATTTAATAGGTCTGAGTGACTATAATGATAATTATCGTTGCAGTCTTGAAGTGTTAAATCAAGAAAAAATTTGTTCTGAAATACCAAAAATTCCCTATGGTTCATTTCTAAATGAAATTAAGCATAAAATTCATTTGTCTGACCTGAATTGTCATGTTGATTTATTGTACGAATTTTCCCCGAATGAAATCCATGGCTTAATTGGAGCTGATGTCATTGGAAAACTATACACTGGAAATATAAAACCATTAAAATCTGGTTTAGTCTTAATAGAAACCCGCCTTGGGTGGACGCTAATGGGAAAAATCGGACAGAAAGTTTCAGATAGTGCAAGTAGCGTTATGTCATTACATGTAAATGACACGAAAATTTCTGATTTATGGCGACTTGATGTGCTTGGGATTCTGGATCCAGGAGAGAAGAATAGCCGAAAGGAACTTGAAATAGCAGCCGAAGAGCATTTTAATAGAAGTATCAAACGTGACGCTGAAGGGAGATATGAAGTGAATCTCCCATGGATCCAAGGCCATCCTCCTTCACCCACTTGTAAAAATATTGCAGAACGAAGATTAAAAGGTTGTTTACATTCGCTCAAGAAAAAAGGGACATTAGAAGCTTATGAAACAGTATTAACAGAATGGATTCAAGAAGGTGTTATAGAAGAAGTGAAAATTCTGGATAATGATGAAAGTGAACATTATTTACCCCACAGGGCCGTAATAAAAGAAAATTCTACTACCAGAGTTAGGCCTGTTTTTGATGGTTCTGCCAAAGAGAAAAATTCACCTTCAATCAATGATTGTTTAGAGAAAGGACCTAACACCGTCGAACTGATTCCAGCAATCTTGAATAAGTTTCGATTGAAGAAAATAGGAGTAATTGCTGATATCCGAAGAGCTTTCTTACAAATTGGACTTAGTAAATGTGATAGGCCATTTCTGAAATTCTTATGGTGGGAGGAAGGTGATCCCACGAAACCTAAAGTTTTTCAACATCGTAGAGTTGTTTTTGGACTTTCTTGTTCGCCATACCTTCTGGGTGCTACTCTTCGATATCATCTGAAAAATGTTTCTGCTCATTTTGAAGAAACAGCTACCAAGTTGTTAGAATCATTTTATGTGGACAACTGTATCACCAGCGTTGAAAACTATGAAGACCTCGTGAAATTTGTCGAAGAATCAAAGTTAATTCTCAGTGATGCTAAATTTGAGCTTCGAGGGTGGGAGCACAATTTCCCCAGTCCATCAGAAGAGAGATTTATTCCAGTCCTGGGATTGACATGGAATTTAAAGAATGATACCTTGTCTGTAGATTTACGAGATACTTTAGAAGATGATACCCCTGCAACGAATAGGAAAATACTGAGTGCGGTACATAGAATATTTGATCCCCTTGGCTTCACATGTCCGGTTACCTTGGGGCCGAAGATTCTCCTGCAAGAGTGCTGGAAATTGAAAGTATCATGGGATGCAGAATTGCCTGAAAAAATTACCAAGAAGTTTGAGCAGTGGCGAAAAGAAGTTCCTAAATTGAAAGAAGCCAAAATCCCAAGATGCCTCACTCTGAATCATGAGGCGCCAGAAAATTTAAGTTTACATATTTTCTGCGATGCAAGCAAGAGTGCATACGCTACCTGCATATTCTTAAGAAGTGAAACTGGAAGTTCAGTGTCTTGTCAACTTGTACAGGCTAGAAGCAGAGTTGCTCCTATGAAAACTACTTCTATTCCAAGATTGGAACTACTTGCCTGCTGCATAGGAGCGAGATTAGCTGAGACTGTGGTGAATGATCTCCGAATAAAGAATATCTCAAAATTTTTCTGGTCCGACTCCGCAAATGCACTATATTGGATAAAGGGAAGTGAAAACTGGGCGCCTTTCGTTTTTAACAGAGTTAAAGAAATTAGATCTCTGACAGAGCCTGAAAATTGGCACCACGTACCAGGGTCTTTCAATGCAGCAGATTTACCATCTCGCGGCTGTAGTGTCCAAACATTGATTAAATCCAAGTGGTGGGAAGGTGTGCAATGGTTGAGGAAGCCAAGACAAGAATGGCCAAGATCTAATGCTCTTCCTGACTTCGATATAGTGTACTCCGAGAAGAAGAAAACAGTAATTAGTGCTACAAATCATGAAGATTCAAGTGAGAAGCTTTATAACCGTATTTCGTCATACAATAAATTGTTAAGAATCACTGCTTGGATTTACAGATTTTTTAATAATTGTAAAGTTGAACCTTCACATCGAATTTTTGGATTCTTAACTTCAGAAGATATAAATGATGCTGAAACTGTTATGTTGAAAAATGTACAAAAAGAATCATTCTCGGGTCCTGAAGATAAACGCCTGAAATCCCTTAACTGTTTTATGGATACAAATGAACTTATGAAAATGAAGACTAGAATCATCATGAGGGAAGATACACAAAGTTTCCGATATCCGATAATATTGCCATCCAATCATCCAGTGGTAGAAAAACTCATCCGAACCAGACATTTAAATTTGAATCATGCTGGTGTCCAGATCCTAATGAATAATTTAAGAGAAGATTTTTGGATTTTAAAGTATCGGAAGACAGTAAGAAAAGTTATCAGAAATTGTGTACGCTGCAAAAGATATGATGCTAGACCAAAGCCCATCATAGAAGCACCTCTCCCAGTTGACAGAATAAAGGAAGCAGCAGTGTTTGAGGTCATAGGAATTGATTATGCCGGTCCTCTAATTCTTCGAGGAGGTCAAAAAGTCTGGATAGTCATCTTCACTTGTGCCGTCTACCGAGCCTTGCATTTAGAGATAGCTACATCCATGTCGACTGAAAATTTTCTACAGGCTCTCCGAAGATTCATAGCTCGAAGAGGAAGACCCACAATAATTTACTGTGATAATGGCTCAAATTTCGTTGGTGCGGAAAATTTACTTAAGAAAATCAATTGGGATACCATTTCTCAATACAGTGAAGCTCAGAAGATCATTTGGAAGTTCAACCCTCCATCTGCACCGTGGTGGGGTGGGTGGTGGGAACGTTTGATTGGTATAATCAAGGGAATTCTTCGAAAAGTCTTAGGAAGAAGTTCGTTGAATTTAGAAGAAATGAATACTGTTATTTGTGTTACTGAAGGCATTGTTAACCAACGTCCTTTAACTTACCTCTCCGAAGATGTTAATGATCTAACTCCGCTTACTTCTGCTATGTTTTTACGGGATATTAAAGAATCAGGCATTCCCGATCTTGATGTTTTAGATTCATCATCTCTCAATAAAAGATATGCCTATAGACAGCGAATAAAAGAAGATTTACGAAAAAGGTTTCGAATTGAATATTTCGGGCATTTAAGGCAATCTTCGAAATTTACTAAAAATCAACGACCCATCCAAATTGGTAATATCGTTATAGTATCCAGTGAGAACATCAAGAAAATTGACTGGCCTCTCAGTAAAGTTATTGAACTCTGTCCATCTAAAGATGGCCATGTTCGACTAGTAAAAGTGAAAATGAAAGGTGGTGAATTTTTCCGTCCAGTGCTTAGATTAATTCCTCTAGAAGTAACTCCTAAAAGTTGTGCAGATTTACTTTTTTCATCACGAATATCTAAGTCGAATATCCAACCTCCTGAAAAAAACTTTGTTCCAGTGACTGTTCCAACTGAATCTGTTCCAGTGACTCCTCCAACTGAGTCTGTTCCAGTGACTGAACCTACTGAGCCAGTTGACAAAAGTTCTGTAAAGGACATTCCTATAGAGACTGTTCCACTTGAAAAACGATCCAAATATGGACGTTTGTTAAAGCCAAAAGTGAAGCTTGAGTTTCTTTAAAAATCCTCGAAACTCAAAGGTGGGAGTGTGTTGCGAAAATCGCTACTTCCACTTCAACTTTTTGTAATCCGATCGTCTGCGCCTGCGCGCACGAGAGGAATTGTGCGTTCGATAGCAAGAAGAAGAATGTTCTAAGTTTCCAAAATGTAAATATTGTGTATTGTTAGCGCGCGTTAAGTATTTATGTAATTTTATCAGTATTATGTCTTTAATAATTTGTGATTGTGTATTTACCAGATAAAATGCGTTTATTTAAAGAAAATGACTGTTCAATGAGTGAAAGTTTCCACTTATTATTGAATTAAGAACTAATATTTCATCCCTCGAACAAGATAGATGAAGGAAGGTAAGTTTTTCTTACCTTTTATTATTGAAAAGAAACATAAATGATTCTATTTGTTTTTTAATACGAAATTTTTGATTAGATGAAGATTTGTAGAATCAATTTTGTTGAATACTAATTTATTTAAAATTTAGTATATAAATATCGAATATAGGTATTCTTAAAGTTTGAATTTGATAGTATCCTCCTTGGTTACTTATTTTATTTCTCCCGAGTTTTGTACTTTCCAAAAAGGAATCTGGCAACATCGATAAAAATTTATTCTATTCTATTCTATTTACATCGATTTGACTATTTCCATGAACAATATTATCGACTATCAAAATACATCAAAATGTTTTTTAAAATTTGTAGATATGTATATAAAGTAATGTATGGTGCTAAATGTTAATTAAATGTTTATAGAAGTTCATCATTATCTTCATCAAAACGCGGCTACTCGCCACCACAGTCACAACAGTTTTGGCGACGAGGTAAAGTTGTTTCATTTTCAATTCAACTTAATAATTTTTATATACAGTATAATTATTTATTGAAAAAAGTTATAATTTACATTTTAAATACATAATGGATCCAGAACAATTTTAGAAATTGCTTGATACTGTAAATCGGGGCCAACAAATGCTTATTGAACAGCTGTTGTCATAAGACAAATCTGAAATGGCTAATAATAGCAGTAATACAAACTCAACAAAGATTCCAGTTGTTAACATTTCCCATATTCCTCCGTTTGAATGTTTTGATAATAAGAAAGAAAATTTTAAATATTATCGTCAACGTTTCGAAAATTATTTAATGATGAAAGATATTTTTCATGATAAATATAAAAAGCGCGCAAACTTTGTTAAATTCTATAGGAGCATCAAATTACAATATCTTGGCGGCTGTTTTTGTGCCAGCTATATCTAAAGGTATTGAAGCTTGTCTTTCCTTATGTTAAAATTTGCCAGTGGATTGCAACTGTATAGTGCGAAACAGCATGTGGAACACAATATGCAACACTTTTTCTTTATACACCATATTGCATTGCTGCTTAAGCGGATTGCTTACGTCCGACATCGACACCAATTTCTCAAAAGGACGATATCTATACGCTACAATTCTTCCTCTGCCAAACTCAGAAAAGTGCTTGGTTGGCGTTCGTTACTTTTCTACGAGGTACATAGAAAGTTCTCAGGACCCCCCCCCCCCTCCCCCAAGAAAAACAAACAAACACGGTAAAGCAATTTTAGCACACGAAAACTTTCTTATGTACAGCCTTTATATAGAACTTGAATGTGGAGTTACAGCCACTCCTGATGTGCATCTACTCTGAAATGTTGGCATATCCTATGGTGTCATAGTTTTCTCGATTTCTTTGAAGCTTTTTACATCTAAAAGGTTCTGATCTTGTTAATTGTGATTTAGATGTACCTGCTTTTCTTTCTCGATTTTTTAAACTTTTTACATCAATAATAATCTTATAAACAATATTAGTTATGATTTCGCTATATCTATTTTGTCTGATTATTGGAAATTTTACATTCAATTCCCACTTTCTTAGTTTTGCTACATTTTTCATACCATTGTCCATTTCTCAGTATCATATTGGCTAATCTCACATTCAGTTCATTTCTATTAGTTAATAATCAATCATTAGAATTCGATTTCTTTCTTACGTATTGGGGCCCTTTCTTTTTGTTTCTTTGTGCACTGATGACTGTACGCTCAATGCTACCGAAACAGTTGTCTGCAGTTGCTTTTCTCTTTGGCGTTTCTACACGCTGAATTTTCCTGTGGTTATTTAGTGTTTATATATTTTAATTTCAAATTTCGTTGTTTTCGATTTCTCTCTTGCTATTTCTCCTTCATGTAACGCATAGATTTCGTTGTTCAACTACTTATTTGCATTATGTAGTTCATTCACTTTTTACTTCGTCGTCTCAAATTTACACTTATAGTGGGTATTGTTTTCATTCGCATGTTCTCACCAGGAAGGGGTTTTTGAATAATAGCCAATGTTTCTAGAGAATTTGTTTGTCAATCACTTTAGCTGTTTGACAGTTGGTCGCGTTTTGTTGGTCACAAATTTGTTTTTATGACGCCATAGATTACTCGCACGCGTGACCAAAATTATTAGTGACCAACTGACCAACAACCAAAGTGACCTCACGTAGAACTAGGTAACTTTTTTTATTCATTTGTACAATATGAATTTCAAATTCTTAATTCATGAAAAGTTAAACTATTTGCTCGTAAATTTTAAAAGTAGCTAGTTTTCATAGAGTTTACAGCAATCCAAATTTAATTGACATAAAAATATATCACCATAAAGGTTATAATATATCAAAGAAGATCGATACCGTTTAAATGTCATTTCCACTGTATTTCAGCCAAATTAATTCTTTCGTACTGTTACTTCCAGCAACATACTCAATCTCTGTTGTAGATAATACAACACTTTTCTCTGCTTTTGGCTCATCCATGCGATGGCTTCACTTGCAAATCTTGAGATCATTCCAGTTCTTGAGCGTCATGTTTTTAAATTACATGCATAATCAGCATCATTATGCACTTCAAGCTCATTAGGAAGGCTCCTAGCTTGATAAAACAAGCCAAAATCTACAGTTTTTTCAGATACTTAAAAATTCGTTTCACTGCACACCAATTTGAAGTTTTTGGATTTTCAAGATTTTCAGAAAAAAATACTGATAACGTATGTCAGATCTGGTCTTATAACAGTGACTAGGTACATTAGGCTGCAGACTGCCTGACGATGGGGGAACTTCTTTACCTATCAATGTAGTTCCAACATCATCAGAAACAAAGGTCTTGTCACTAGGATTTGATACTGAATTAGCCCCATCCATATGAAACCTTAAAAGGATTTTTAGCATAGGCATATTGGTTCCCAAACATTTAACCATCATCCAATCTTTTTATGTTGATACCTAAAAACTAGTTCAATGAACCTCTTGTGATCTGAAGACTAAGTTGATCGATGAATTTTTCCACTTCAACTTTATCAGTCCCAACAAGACCATTATTGACGTAAATAACAACAAAAAGTTTTCTTGTCAGCTTTATGTCTGATAAATAAACAGGGATTAGCTGCACTAACTTCCAGTTTCTGGGCTGCTAGAACGAACCCATCGGAATGAACTCGACGCGGAAAGTTTTCATTATCGGAAACGTCAGATTTCACTAAAATCATCCCGATATGCGTTTTATACCCTAGCACCAACTCCTCGTAAAGGTGAGTCGAAACTTCTCCCAGAGAGAAAGGGCTGTTTTCGAAATCGGATTAAGTTGACCAATCACAGACAAGGATAATTTCACCCTCGCCGCGAGATTTCATTTGGATATTTTAGATAAACAAAGATGGGTGCCTCTGCTTGTGTGGTTGTGAATGTGCGTTTTAGCTTTATTTAATAAGAAAAGAGTATTTATCCCCATTTATTTTTTGTAAATACCGTATGTATTTTCTAAATATCAAACCCGTGTTACTACCGAACTTCACCTTTTGCCAGTTGCTAGCATTTTAAGGCAATAAATGTAAATGATTTTTTGCCTTGAAGTGTTAGCTGCTAGCATTTGTTATTTAGTGAACGACGAATTTACTATGGATGTAAGAGCTTTGGATGTATATAGGTAATATGTATTTTTTTTTCTGTCTAATCTGTATTAACTTTATAGTTATGGTAATGTTTCTTTATTACATATATGCACAAATATTAACATTTTCGTTTAAATTTCCTTAATTAAAATTTTTGTGTACATATATTAGTATAATTGATTTATTGTATTTACATGTGTTAAAGCAAACCTAATAGTATTTTATTATTATTATTTTTTTTTAATTTGCATGTTTGTATGTACTGTTTCTAAAATTTCTTTTAGAATTTACAATATACAATAAAATATGCTGTGTAATTTTAAATCTTTAAGCATAGTAAAAAATTATCTTTCGTCAAAGTAAGAAAAAGTAAAACCGTCTTAAAATTAATTTTCATTTTGTAAGTGAATTTACATAATATGTCTAATTTAGATTGTAAAAATCAATTATTAAATTTAAAAAATTACATTCACTTACTTTTCCCTTTCTAAGATATGAGAGATAGATACTATTATATAGCTACAAATGAAGTTTTGCAAGTGAATGTAGAATTGACGTGCTGTGTCTCAAACTTACTTAATTCAATTATAATAAAATGTAAAAGGAAAAATTTTAGTTCCAGGGAAAATAAATATTTATCATAATTTCCTTTAAGCTTTATTAATGTTTTATGTACAGGGACTTGTATCATTCATAAACCATAAACATACTTTAAATAAGATTTTTAGTTTATATATATATATATATATATATATATAATTGCAGTTTTCATTAAACTCAATTAATCTTTAATAACTTTAAATATTAATACTTGTTATTCTTAATAGATATGCTATTAATATTAGACATGATCAATAAGAATTTTAATTACAAAAAAAAATATATATATGGGTATTTATATATTTTTTTTATAATATTTAATTAATTTTCAATAACTTTAAATATTAAGACATGTTATTCTTCATACTTTTTAAATAAGAAGTTTAGTTACCAATATATATATATTACAATTTTCATTTAACTTAATTATTTTTTAAGATTTAAATGTATTTCATTTTCTTGAATAACACCTAATGCCAAGATGGACGCCATTAGAACCGTGATTTGTTTATCTCACGACGATTTCACTCGGAAAAGACCAGTCGAAATTTCAGAAAACGATTCCGCCTGACAATTCCGATAATGAAAGCAATTCGATGAGTTCGTTCTAGCGAAATAAGAAAGGCTATCGGAATGTGACGTCACATCGGAGAAATTCCGATAACGAGTGCATTTCGATGAGCTCGTTCTAGAGCCCCAGGTGCTTCAAACAATTCACAAATCACTGATTCCAACAACGAGGTGCTTGTTTGTCTGTATAAACTTTTATACAATCTACGGACTCCCCCACTATTATCATCAAAGCCTTCCTCCTTACGTGTTCCGTATACGAATGCAGTTTTTACATTAAATTGTTGCAAGTGCAATTTTTCTTTTGCAGTTACAGCAAGAACAGATTTCACAGTATCATATCTTGCCGTAGGACTGAACTTTTCATCATAATCAAAACCTGCTTTTTGAGTATACCTCCTAGCTACAAGACGAGCTTTGTATCGCTCCACAGTACCATCAGAATTGAATTTCTTTTTCAATGCCCACCGACAACTGATGATTTTGGAAACTTTAGGCTTTTCAACTAATTCCCATGTTTCACTTTTATGCAGGACATCTATTTCTTTTCTCATGGCTTTAAGCCACAAATCACCTTCATTCGAGGAAAAAGCTTCAGAGTATGTAGAAGGATTTTCACTATTTTCGGATTCTGCTACTGTGCAGCTATGTTTACAATAAGATACTCTCCAGACCTCATCCATGCAGGCGAACTTCTGTTTCTTTCCGACTATCTGATAGTTTGTAGTTTTTCTTCTGAATAATTAAATTCTTCACTCTGAATATCTTCACATCTCTCAATTAAGTCTTCCTTCACCTCCACTGTTATCAGAGTGGTACATAAACGTCCAGGTTTGAAATATACATCGCGAGATTTTATGATCTTGTTCTGAAAAAGTAGATAAATTTTATAGCCATCTTTCTTGTTCACATATCCAAAAAATGACCATAAACACTTTTGTCATCAAATTTACGTCGAAAATTCTTAGGTATATGTGAATAACATTCAGTTCGGAACACTTTCAAATGATCTTGTTTAATTGTTGGCTCACAAGTCCAAAGTTCATAAGGACTCTTGTTTTCATCTGGAGGCTGATATGGTTTAGAAGATAGACTGCTGTTTCACATGCATTGGCCCAGAGGGACCGAGGTAAACCCATAGAATAATAATAAAGGAAGAAGGAGCACGCCAATACTCTAATGCTTACAAACCCCTTCTAGTGAAATGCCAGCGAAAGCTATTTTTGCTATTCAAAACCTTATAGTAGGGCACCCATGCTTGGCACATTTATCGCTGTTTGTTGTGGGTGCTGCCTCGCTGCCTCATTGATAGAGAGATGAGACGATTCAAAAATATCGCCAACCAATCAGATTGAAGCATTGTTACAACCCTATACCCGGCATTCCTGGATTTTACAAACCGAAACCAAAACATATACGCTCCTTTTTCCTTTATTATTATTCTATGGGTAAACCCCTCGTAGACGGCATAGAATGAGCCAGTTCAACGATTGTTCTGTTTTCTCTCTCAACTGCACAATTTTGTTCTGGCGAGTATGGTACACCAAGAGTCAGAACTGTACCTTTTTCAGCAAGGATTTGTCGAACTTTACCACAGTCAAATATCCCTACTCCATCACAGCGCAAAGCTTTCACTGCATGACCATAATTGGTAGCTTCATTTAGAAACATACGTAAGCAACTATACTAACATCAGTTTTCTTTTTCAAGAAGAATATCTTTCGATATTTACTATAGACATCTTTAAAACAAACATAATATTGAGCACCACTAACGGCCGTATTCTCCATTAACTTCAGCTCTCGGTTCAACGTAAAAAGTTGAAAAGCGTCTAAAGGCAGAGGGCAGCTTTTTAAAAAAAATTGACCGCCTTCTGCCATCTGGTGCCGAAATTTTCACATAATCTTTGATTGGTTATTTTCCTCTGAAAATCTGAAAATAACAATGCCGCTAGATGGCATAAGCAACGCATCAAACTTTGCTGAAAAGTTGTACCCAGACTTTATGTGCAAAAGAACCTACAGACATGGGGCCATTTACATCAGCATCAGCATTATAGATTTCACCAGTTGACATGGCTCTATAAGGACGTGATTTAAAGGGTTTTTGATGAGCTTTACCAAGAGTACATCCATCACAGAATTCACTTTTCATTGAATGACTTACAGATATGCCTACATCAGTTAGCAACTTAACGAACATGCCATTTGCTTTGGTGGCCAAGGTATTCATGACATAACTGCAAAGATTCAGATTCTGTAGCAGTCAGGGCCTGATTATCGCATAGGCCGACAAGGCCTCGGCCTATGGCACCTCTATCTAGAGGCACCAAAATAATTTTTAAATTTTAAAAATGCTGTTTTTGGAAAAGATTTCCTTAAAAAAAAATTAACCAAAAGTTAGCCAACGTTAATAATCTTTAGTTGAAAGTAGGGATTTTTTAATATATTTTAACCAATTATCCGATTAAATTAAAAAATACAACATTAGCCAGATTAGGAAATATACCAGTTTTCGTGGAGATCGGTCGAATGATATAACATTTTACAGCGGACCAAAAAATACAGATAAAATTTCACTTGCTGACTTACAGTTATATAATACAAATTAAAGAACTTTGTATCATCCTAATGGAGAATATCTTTGCATTTTCAGTAGTATTTGGTCATGTGTTCATATTTACATACCCGCTGACTTCGAATGGTATGAATGAGGTAGATTAGGATTAAAAAAGAAAACAGTATTATAAAGAATACCTTGTAAAAAATTACATTTCTATGCAAGTGGATTCCAATAGTCATAGAAAAAAGATTACCCCTGCACCAATAATAATAATTTGAGGTCTCGTTGCAAATGAAGTTAAAACTAATTTCTTATGAAGGTGATGCTTTAACTTTCTTACCAGCAGTCAAACTTTGTGTACAAATTAGATAAAAAAAAAAAAAAAAAAAAAAAAAAAAAATCTGTTCAAGAGGGGGGGGGGGGGAGGGGGGCACCAAAATCGTCCTGGGCCTAGGGCCCCAACAGGTGGTAATCAGGCTCTGGTAGCAGTACTTATTTCAACTGGACTTGCTGGAATAACAACTCTCATGCAGATAATATTTGTACCATCTGACCAGGATCCAACTGCGATAAGTTCTTTATTACGGTAAAATTCAGTATATCTTTCTGTCATTTTTACTTCAGTACCATGCTTGGCGGCTTGTTGCTAGAAAAGAGAAGCCTTTTTACACCAGGGACGTACCAGACATTTTCCATGTGAGCATCATACCGTTTGCTATGAATAAAAACTTCAATATTTATTTTACCAGAACCATATACATAAATCATTTTGTTATCAGCAAGATCACTGATCTACGTATCACAATATTTTTCAGTTCCTAAATTAGTACGCAAAAACTCAATGTTTGATTAATATCTGTGAAAAGGATATTCTAAAACAAATCTTTTTCACTTAATCTCTTTCTATAGTACCCCCCTCCCCCCCCCCGTAGAAAAAAAAATACTTCATCGTTCGTATTTCGCATGTATTTTACAAGTAGCAATTAAGAAATGTGCCCTTTTTTTCCGGATCATGGAAAAAAGGGCACTTTTCACAATAGCTGCTTGTAAAAGACATTTATTATAAGACGAAATTATTTTAGGGACTAAGGGATAGAAAAAACGAAAATGATATTATAATACAAAAAACATTATTTTATTTTTCTGTACATTTTAACCTACAAAAATGTTTACAAGCACATGTGTATTTTGCAAGTAACAGTTGTAAAAAGTGCCCTTTTTTTGTAATCTGGTAAAAAGGGTACTTTCTCAATTTCTACTTTTAAAATATATACTAAACATGAACGAGAGAGTATTTTTTTTTTCTATACGAGGGGACTACAGAGACAGATTAAACGAAAATTTTTTGTTTTGAATCCCCTTTTCACAGAATTAATTCATACATTGATTTTTGTGTACAAACTTAGGAAGAGAATTAGACTGGAAATTACATAACCATCACAGTAATTTTTTTATAAGCGGTAAGGTAATATTTCTGCAAAGTTACATTAGACCGGCAACAGAGTGGTTTAAAAAATATATTCTTTCCATGTGTCGCCACTAGCTTCCCCGGCTAAGATATAATTTCTCTGCAATTTTTAATAAACAATAACAGATAGTTACACAAAGTTTCCTATAAATTTGATGCGAGGTGAAATAAAAACATTTATTTTCTTTCCCCCAGCCTAGGTATATAGGTGACACTGATTGTAATTTTTCTTTAACGGTACGTGATAGTTCTTGCAATTTTAATTAAAAATACAGTTACACAAATCAGGAGAAAAAAAAATCCCTGAGTTTTCCCTGTTTTTTTAGAAGTAAAATAGATGACACGCAATCAAGCAGCATTGGAATCTAACATGTTTACAAGTCGATTGAACATATTTTGGGTTTATTAATTTTATTAACTTACGATAGTTAGAGAAAAAAACTATAATTGATTCATTATAAAGCACTAAGAAAAAAAAAATATTTGATTATGAAAAATTTTTCCAATGTTTTTCCAAAAAATTTCAATATTCCCTGAATTTTCTCTGTTTTTGCAATAAATTTTGAAATTTCCTGAGTTTTCCCTGTTTTTTAATTGATTTTCAAATTCCCTGAGTTTTCCAGGGTTTCTCTGTTTTCCAGGTACCGTAGCAACCCTGAAATAGTAACTTTGTGACATTTAAGTAATCATTTTTCTCTTCCCCACCCTCTTCTCCCACCAAAGATACATGCAGCAATCAGTGTAAATTTTCCTAAGCAGTGAGTGATATTTAAAATAAATTTTATTAAAATGTATAGTATTATGAAACAGTCATTTTCTTTACCCCTCTGTTCTTCAACACCGTTTCCAGCCACATCTAGAAATATATAACCCTCACTGTAATTTTTCATTATCAGTAAGTGATATTTACACAAAATATCAACAAAAAATCGATAAGGGGGATTGTTTAAAATTTTATTTCCATCTGCCCACCCCCTTTCTCCCCTTTTCAACTACATTTAACACTCACTGTAATTTTAATAAAAATTAAATGATAGCTATGCAAAGTTCCACTAAATAGGTAACATGTTGATATAAAAACAACTATTTATTTCACTTTGTCCCCCTTAGCAATTCTCCCCCCCCCCACAAGATATGTGCAACACCCATTGTAATTTTTCTTAAACAGTATAAGTGGTATTTACACAAAGTTTCCTTTAAATCGATAATCGTATTTACACACAGTTTCATTTAATCATTAAAAAAAAAAAAAAAAAAAAAAAAGGGGGGGCCTGCATGTTCAATGAGGATATTTTTGAAAGTGTAAAATTATTAGGAGAGGGGGGGGGGGGGCGAAGAGGGCAAAAAATTAGTAATTGAGTTAGACCATTCAAAATTGGTATATATAGGTTTTCGGAGCCTACAAGTCGAATGAGGATATTTTCGAGAGTATAAAATTATTAGGGGGCGGGAAGGGGTTAAGGGGGCAAAAAAATAGAGATTCAGTTAGTCTGTTTAATACTGGTATGTATAGGTTTTCGGGCCTACAAGTCGGATGATTATATTTTAGAAAGTGTAAAATTATTAGGAGGGGGGGGGGGGGGGGCGAATGGGCAAATTTTTAGAAATAGAATTAGAGCGTTGAAAATTGGTATTATTAGGTAGGAAGGCTCATAAATCGGTTGCGTATATTTTCGAAAATGTAGAATTGTTAGGAGAGGCGGAAGGGTAGGTGAAAAACTACGCGTGCTCACGGGTCTAAGCTGCCGAAGGCAGTGGGGACCCAGTACGAGTTTTTACAAGATCAGAAATGAATTTTCTTTTTTTTTTTTATTTCTTTTCTTGAGAATAAAAGTTTATGAGTGATAATATGCAATTTTGAGAAACCATTAATTATAGTGATTCCTTTAAAAATAGTGACCCGCTAGATGGCGAAGCTCGCTAGTATATCAAAATATATATTAAAATATGTAGCAAGCATCTATATATTAAAAAAAAAAAAAAAATCCCTCTGCCCCCTCCCCTTTTACCTCCCTCCAAGTATGTGTGACACTGTAATTTTTTCATAAATAGTAAATGATTGTTATACAAAGTTTCATTAAAATCAGTAAGACGACGATGTAAAAACAATTATTTTCTTTCAATCTGCTCCTAGCCCTTCCTTATCCGAAATATATACTAAGTGAATGTTGTACCAATTTAATTGAAATTTCTAAAAATGTAACATGAAAGTCATTTTTTAAATTCATTGTTTGATATTTACTGTTTTTGCGATTTGCAAATTGCAAATGTGCCCTTTTCTACGCTGCCCTTTTTTCTGGTGCCTTTTTATCCTCCGAGATCCATCAAAGCAATGTTAAGCAATTTTCACCTAAAAGAAATTTTATAAACTTCGTCTTTTTTTTAATTATTATTATTAGGACTGAGGACTATTAGTTTCAATCTGCGGATGTTTTTCGATATCAGTTTTACGATAGTTGGACAATTGTCGAAATCTAAAATTTATCGAAAATATAATTGAATAATTTTAAAGCAATGTTATAATCTATATTAATAAAATCAGAGTTTTGTCTGTAAATTTGTCGGAATCGAAAAATTTTGCGATATCTTCACGTTTCACACCCCATGAAAGCCGAAAATGACTTCAGAAAATTTTGCCTGTGTGTGTGTGTGTGTGTGTGTGTGTGTGTGTGTGTGTATGTCATCGTGTCCGAATGTCGCTTTTTTTGTCCGGGCATCACTCGAGAACGGCTGGACGGAATTCAACGACGCTTGGCAGGAATTTAGGTCTTCACCCAACTTAAAATTATATCTATCAACTTTTCGGAAATTCCCCCCCGCCCCCCCCCCCCCTAGGGGGTAAAAGACTAAAACACGTTTGTCCGGGCATCACTCGAGAACGGCTGGACGGAATTCAACGACGCTTGGCAGGAATTTAGGTCTTCACCCAACTTAAAATTATATCCATCAACTTTTCGGAAATTCCCCCCCGTTCCCCCCTGGGGGGTAAAAGACTAAAACACGTTTGTCCGGGCATCACTCGAGAACGGCTGGACGGAATTCAACGGCGCTTGGCAGAAACTTAGGTCTTCACCCAACTTAAAATTATATCTATAGAAATTTTCAAAATTCTGATTAGTGTTTAAATTGTGGGTAAAAAACGCCTGCGCATGCGCCATAAATATTTTTTCACTAAAACGCTTTGAATGGAAAAATAAAATGCAAAAATAAATTTTTAAGATAAAAACTTTTTTCCTTCGCGTGAATCGCACTACAAATTATGAAAAGATTTAAATGAAGTTTTGCCATCTGAGTTTCATACTTTAGTTAATTTTAAAACATCTAATTGTCGTATCGAAAAACTGTTTACACCCCAGGATTCAGAAAAATCACCTCTTTCATTTGGTACTGAATTTGTAATGATAGGTCCGATATTTCTAATTTATTTTTCCCTTTATCCGTTTTTCCGTTGCCACTTAAATTTCATACTTTAGTTATTTTTTAAAAATCTAATTGTCGCATCGAAAAACTGTTTGAACCCCTGGATTCAGCAAAATCGCCCCTTTCATTCGGTATCAAATTTATAAATATAGGTCTGATATTTCTAATTTATTTTACCCTTTTTCCGTTTTCAACCCAGATTCGATATGGAACAGCTTTAGTATTGGATCCCTTTGGCAAAATTTGAAATTCGGCACCGTAGTAGCTCGGACGTTTCTCGCCAAGATCTTTAATTGCACAATTGAGATAGCCAATTCAGTTCATCGCAAAAATGGCTTAAAATATTTAAAGTCACCAAAGGGTTCCGATACTTAAGCTGTGCTTTTTGTATTTATTAGTGCTAGAGGCCTATTTCAGTCGGTACAGTTGTCGAATTTTTATAGGTCACTCTTAATTAGTGCTAGAGGCCTATTTCAGTCGGTTTATTGAATGGGGATTTATTGAATGAAGTCCCCCCAAGGCACAACTTTGACATGAGTCCCCCCCCCCCAGGCCCAACTTTGACATGACTCCCCCCCAAGGTACCCCTATTTCAGTCGGTACAGCGTTGTCGAATTTTTATAATACACTCTTAATAGTGCTAAGGGCCTATTTCAGTCAGTTTATTGAATGTGGATTTACTGAATGAAGTCCCCCCCAAGGCACAACTTCGACATGAGTCCCCCCCAAGGTACCCCTATTTCAGTCGGTACAGCGTTGTCGAATTTTTATAATACACTCTTAATAGTGCTAAGGGCCTATTTCAGTCGGTTTATTGAATGGGGATTTATTGAATGAAGTCCCGCCAAGGCACAACTTTGACATGAGTCCCCCCCCCAAAGGTACCCCTATTTCAGTCGGTACAGCGCTGTCGAATTTTTATAATACACTCTTAATAGTGCTAAGGGCCTATTTCAGTCGGTTTATTGAATGGGGATTTATTGAATGAAGTCCCCTCCAAGGCACAACTTTGACATGAGTCCCCCCCCCAGGTCCAACTTTGACATGAGTCCCCCCCAAGGTACAACTTTGACATGAGTCCCCCCAAGGCCCAACTTTGACATGAGTCCCCCCCAGGCCCAACTTTGACATGAGACCCCCCAAGGTACAACTTTGACATGAGTCCCCCCAAGACCCAACTTTGACATGAGTCCCCCCCCCAGGCCCAACTTTGACATGAGTCCCCCAAGGCCCAACTTTGACATGAGTCCCCCCCAAGGTACAACTTTGACAAGAGTCCCCCCCCAAGGCACACCTTTGACATGAGTCCCCCAAGGCCCAACTTTGACATGAGTCCCCCCACCCAGGCCCAACTTTGACATGAGTCCCCCCAAGGCACACCCCCCCCGTCATTGGGAAAAAGAGAAAAAACGTTGTTTTGCGGCTATAAGACAGTTTGGACTTCCAACGTTATTTGTTACAATATCTGCAGCTGAAACACATTGGTTTGATTTAATGAAAACTTTATCATGGAATTTAGATCGTCACGAATTAACTAAAGAAGAATTTGTCGATATTAACAAGTTTAGCAGTAGGCCTCTGGCACTAAATTAAAATCTGTCAATGTCAGATTTTCATGTTTTAAATAATGAAATAATGTCGTGTCTGTATAATTTTTATTTTTTATTTATTTTTTTTTAATTTATAATACTGTCTATTAAAGACTTCTGTGGTCACGAAATTTGGTGCGTAAATTGTTTGTATGCATCCGGCACTTATTGTAACTGCATTTCACGAAATTCGAAATCCCCCCCCCCCCCTTCTCGGAGTCGGATGGCAATAAACATGTGTAAAAACATGTTTTTCCGTTTGAATTCGCTTTGAATTATCTTAGAATGGCGAATTTTGGTGTGTGGATATTGATTAAGTGTACGCATTATGTACAGTCACCCAAAAAAAAAACGCCACCCCCCCACCTAATTTTGCCGTAAATTATCGTAGAAACATGCGACTGGTACCAATCAGTTTGTAATAACGTCTAGTTTATAATGTTATAGTTAGATTTTACTTAGGGGGTCGTCTACATATTAAAACTGACATCAACTTCATTTTTTTCAATGGTAACCCCCATTTTTTATAATTTATTTGAATTCTTTGGATCAAATCATCACGGAAAATGGTATAGTTTATATATTTCGCTCATTTTTTCATAGAGTTATAAGCTGTCAAAGTTTGGGGGTGCTAATGTTAAATGAATGTGACAAACATTAAATCATATCTTCCGAAATAATTATGATATTGAAATTCTGTTTTTTTTATTCGTTAGAATGAAGTAACCCAAACATATTCCATGCAAATTTTTGCTAAAAATACATTTTTTGAATTATGAAAATTATTAATAAATTCATATTTGAAAAAATTATGAATTATGACCTATGTTAATTTTTGCACGAATAGAACGGGCATCATCAAAAACATGGGTTTCCAAATTTACAGCTCGTTCCTAACATTATTTTTTGAGTTACAGTGATATTTCACTTTTTATTTCTGTTAGGGGGCCGTCACTTGTTATAATCTGTATCCTCTATAAGTAAATGCTTGTATATAATTTGACGGAAAACTATTTTAATTTACCTTTATGTTATTTTTATTGTTTCCTAAGCAATATTTCAATGTTTATTATACAAATTGGCATATTTTTGTAAAGTTATCACAATGTAGGCGAGGGATTGTGAAAGAATTTCAAAAGAAAAGAAGCCCCGCCTCTGATTCGCTGAAACACTATTTAAAAAAAAAAGACAAATTTGCATATTCCTATTTCACTCTATATGTGACGCTGGTATGCATAAATCACAATGGTATTTACTACATCGATTATTGAAGACAAAACTTAAATGATTTAATTACAAATATGCAAAATTATTTTGCTTTATATTATAAAGTTTTAGAAAATTTGTGAAAAGGCGTGGCTATTTACATTAAGCCTTGATATGGAAGCTATGTTGCTGTTTTTCGATGCTGCGAAATTTACAAAATATATTTGTGTTAATATACTATACAGATAGAAGAATAATTATATAATATCAACAAATCTTCTTTAATCAATATGTTTATATACATTACTGTATGGAAATGTTTATATATGAATATTGTATTTATTTTTAATGAGAGATATAAACACAAAATACTAAACAAAAAGAAGAAAATGTGTTATAAATTTTTATAAATCAAGCAAAATATATATGCATACTTGCGAACCTAACCCGTAACATTGTTAGTTCCCGCCTCTGTGTGTACACAATTTAATTTTTAGAGTAATTAACTTCAAATACATTTACGATTAACTCATTGAGCGCCACGCGAATAAATCCCATTCAGGCCACACGTGCTGCTTAGAAGCGTGTTATGTTTATCGAGTTTCAATAAACCCCATTAGGCCTTAACGATATAATCCTATAAAAATCCTATTAAAAAAAAAAAAAAACATGAAGTAAATTTTAAATAAATTGTCAGTAATTACTTAAAACTATGTAAGTTCTGTAGTTTTATATCATATTTTACACTGCCGGCTGACTTAGCCTAAATGGAAAGCTACAGCTCCCAAATGACACACAATACAAAACCCCGCCTTTTTCTAGTGTTTAAAGGGTATTAACGTTTAATATGCTTTATATTCGTTTTGATCTTTCCTTCTCCTCCTTATCTTCTTCTTTTTTCCTTAAAAAAAAAAAAAAAAGAGTTATGTAACATTTTGACCTTTTTAAGTGAAGATTTAGATTAAGGGTAGTCAGCCTTTCTACACCCACCGTCCACTTCGGCATCTGTGTTAAAGTGTAGAATTTTAGAACACCCCATTAAGTAGTAGGATTTATTATTTTACATATTAATTTGTTACACATTATAAAATATAAAAGCAAAAGAATATCGTGGAGATTTATGTAAAAGTTTTTAATAATGTCATGAAAAAAAAAATAATAATTAATTAATTAAAAAAATAAATAAATAAAAATAAAAAAAATCTGTTTTAATATTTTAAAAAAGTCAATTAAAGAAAATGAAAGTACTGCAGTATGAGAACAAACTCCCATTGTCACTGTGAAACGGCCGTGGGAACCAGGTTGAGTGTCGCCGTTTCAGACAATTATACGGCAGCTTGAGTTAAAATAATTTTGAATTTTCAAACAAATTTAAAACCATTCATCTTTTTTTTTTTTTTTTTTTTTTCCTTTTGATAGATATTTTAATATCTATTCAAGCTATTTAATTTTCTTCGTATGAAGTGAACTATCTGATGTTTAATCAATAGAAACCAATAAAAATCTTTTAATTCATAAACTAACTCAGAAAGTTCTGTGATTTAGTCATTTTTTTTTATTTTATAATTAATATTTCTGAAATTTTTTTCCGGTGTGAAACTTAATAAATAATGTATACTGGGTGGTAGATCGTGATTTATATTTTCTAAATGTATAGACGGACTCCTAATACATTTTCACGTGTAACTCTATTTAAAATTGATTTAAGGTATATAAATAGGTATGTTTTTCGAACCGCCTTGATCTCAGAAATCTGAATATGAAGTCAAAAATAGGGGTTGCCATTGAAGAAAATGAAGTTAATGCCAGTTTTAATATGTAGACGACCCCTTAGGCAAAATTTAACTATACCGTTATAAACTAGACGTTATTACAAATCGATCGGTACCAGTCAAATGTTTCTACGATAATTTACGGCGAAATTAGGTGGGGGGGTGGCGTTTTTTTTTTTGGGTGACTGTACATTAGTGGGATTTTGCAAAACTTCGAACTCACCCGCTGAGGGTGGGGAAGTAAGAAGTGGGTAAGTTGTGCCGAAGACAGTGGAGACCCAGACTCCTCACTTTGCGAGCGAGAAAACCTCTACCACTCACAGCGAGAACTTAGGTTATTAATAAAGATATGGCATTTTGACAAATCATTTAAGTTTAACGTCCAGCGAAGCGGGCAAAGCCTGCTAGTTAATAATAATAATAATAATAATAATAAACTAATAGTTTTCCGTCGTAAACTAAATTCTGCTTTTGCCAGAATTTCATCAAAGTTATTATTATTATTTTTGAAAGAAAATGAAAAGACATGAAAATTAATAATAACCAGTATCGAAAAAGTTTTTTTTAATAATTTTGAATTAGGAAATAAAAAGCGCGCGTGCAAAATGAAATAAAAATAATTGCAGGAAATTTAAATCTGGTGTTTTAAAGTTCTTATTAGGCTTCTACTTTAAAAATTTGATCAAGATTGGCAATTTTGAAGGCAAATTAAAAAAGAATTTAATATATATATGTAGGAAGTGATGTGGAAAGCTCTGTGGGAAGTTCCTCATACAGACAACAGATGGCGCTGCCTCCGATGCTCATCTTTCGACGAGAGGACAAACGGAAGATAGTTTAGATCTGGCTGCAGTGGAGATCGGTTGAGACCGTCAGCGCGAAGGCTGATGTGGTCATTTAGTCCTAATTTGAGCACAGAATGCTCATAATAGTTGTGTAGAGCCATGGAGGGCTCAATGCATCAATCTCACATATTTGATAAAGTGCGCGAAGGTACTTTTGTGAATTCTAAGTGTGAGCAAGTGCTTAAATGTTGCTTTGTTACGGTTATACTGATGAAGAGAGCTTGTATTGTGTGCTGAGCCTCGAAACGAGCAAATGGTTAATGATAGGAAGTCTGCTATTATATATTAATCCTTATATTTAATCTGTGTTGTGTATGTTACGTAATAAATGTCTTCGTTATCTAAGTCGCATCTCATCATTGCCCCACCTCTAGACACCCAGCCAAGATTCTACAAGTGGGGACTCTGCCGCGATATTATGGCAACACCAACAAGTTATAAAAGGTAACTGTTATATATTTATCATTCTGTTTGATAATAAACAATAATGAATAATACATATATTGAAAAAAAAAGAGTTTGAGTTACTATTTTGAATTAGAAATTAATGAAGAAATAATTTTAAGAACAGTTCTGGTTTCGATTTATATGTTTAAAATAAAATAAAAATAACACTTGAGAAGAATGAATAGAAGTAATAATATAATTGAAATATATGATTATGAGTAATCTTTTATAATTTTGCTTATTATTGTTTGAAATATTATTTTAACAGTATTATAACAATATTATTTTAAAACGAAAGTGATAACAATTATTAAAGAAACTAGTATGTTGTGGCCACCACAAGACTTTCTTCTATATTTTCCTATACAAATTCACGCCATAACAATAAAAAAAAAAAAAAAAAAAAAACGATTTTT
Source organism: Salticus scenicus (assembly GCA_963930645.1). Classification (NCBI taxonomy): domain Eukaryota; kingdom Metazoa; phylum Arthropoda; class Arachnida; order Araneae; family Salticidae; genus Salticus; species Salticus scenicus. The sequence continues at coordinate 102,672,159 of OZ005655.1, forward strand.
TTTTCAGTTTTTTTTCGTTAAAAGTAATAAAAAATCGATAACTTTGTTTTAAATTACCACACATTTAAAGTTCAACCACTCGTTTTAATGGTATTGACGAGACCTTTCGAAAGATACCGATCTTGAAAATATACCCCCCCCCCTTCTGGGGGTACTTCCCCCTAGGGGGGAAGCGATGCCCCAATTTTTTTCCCTAATTAACTACTACTATTATCAATAATTCATATTAATTTCACAATCACATGTTAAAAATAACTCTCATTATGTACATTTATACGAAATTTGTCCTATACTGCCATGTTAAAAATTTAGAAAAAATACGATCACAGCGCCACCTGTTGAGCGATTGATCCCCAAATCTAATCAGCCCCAGTTTATGTCAGGGGCCAACTAAACACCAAGTCTGGTTAAATTTAGTAAAAAAAAAAAAAAAAAAAAAAAAAAAAATTCTAAGTTTTTTTTTTTGTTAAAAGTAAAAAAAATCGATAACTTTGTTTTAAATTATCACAGATTTATAGTTCAACCATTCGTTTTAAAGGTATTGACGAGACCTTTCGAAAGATACCCATCTTGAAAATTTACTCACCTCGAGGGGGGAATTCCGCCCCAGGGAGGGGTGTGGGGGTGGCGAGGCTCATACACATACAAAAAATTTTTCACAGTTGACTATCTCTATTATAAATAATTCTTGTAAATTTCATAATGATTACTAAAAAATAATTCTCTTTATGCACATTTATACAAAATTTTGTACTATACCATCATGTTAAAAGCGGAATGGCAACGCAACCTGTAAGACAATTTTTACCAAAAGTTGATAGGCACTAATTTATGTCAAGGTGCAACTACATACCAATTTGTATGAAATTCTGTGAAGTAGTTCCTGAGATACAGTTGCCACAAAAGTTTGTCACACACACACACAGACTGACAGACACACACACACACACAGACAGACAGACAGACATTTTCTAAAAATGGTCAAATCGTGTTCTACAGCTTTCAGAACATGTAAATTCATCAAAAACCCGAGGTCGAAAATTTTTACGAATCCAATACTTTCTCTATATTACATATAGAAGAAAGTAAAAATAATGATAATGGTGATATTATATGAAATATGTGTAATAATTAAGAAATATATAAGCTGTTCTAAATATTCTATTGAGTAAAATAAATTGTTCTGAATGTTCTTATTTAAAAATCATGATAATTTTGATTTGAGAACAAAAAACATAGAATCATTTTTAAGAAAAATGTTCTCATATTGTTTTGTTTCTATTTAAGTATGATATTAATTTGGTAGAAATATTGAAATATTTTCTGGTATAAGTAATTATTTAGAGTTATAATGGCCCAAAACGTGTTACAAGGTATTAGAAAAGCCGATTTAAGAACAATTGCTGAAGAATTAGGCCTAACTGTCCCGGCAGAAGCTAAGGTACTTGAAATCAAAACTTTAATTGAGAGATCTGACATTTATAAAAATGATTTAGAATTTGTTAGAGGTGTTATTAAAATGTTAGTAGAAGAGCAAAAGTTGAAATCTCTAGAAGAACAAACCAAAATTGAGATAGAAAGAATTAAATTATCCCAGTTAGAAAAAGAAATAGAGTTACAGAATTTAAAATTACAAGCTGCAGCAAATAATTCTAGTAATAATGTTGAGCAATCAAATTCAGAAACTACTTCACAATCATTAGAAAATTTAATTAGAAATATTCGAACATTAACCATTTCAGTACCTGAGAAACCGGAAGCTTTGCACTTATTTTTTCAATCCCTTGAAAAAGCATTCGTTTTTAAAAATGTACCGTCTAAATTCAAATCGGAAATATTGATTAATTTATTGGGAGATAAATGTAATCAGGTTCTTGCGTACGTAACCACCGAAGAAATTAACGATTATGAAAAAGTTAAGGAATTAATTTTAAGAAAATTTCAACCAACGCCGCGTGAAGGTTTAAGTAAGTTTAAAAATGCGCTGCGTAATCCGTCAGAATCTCATGTCCAGTTCGCTTCCCGTCTAAGCGCTTCTTTTGATTACTATTGTAGATTGAGAGGGGTTAACGACGTTAAGCAATTGTGTGATCTTATAGTTTCTGATAAATTATATGAAACGTTGGATTCTAGAACTAGGGAACATATTAGTGTTCGAGAAGGTCAAAATTGGTTTAAACCCAACGAATTAGGTCGGCAGTGTGATTTATTCTACTCTTCTAGAGGTAAATCGTTAATTGAAACTAATAATAATACGCGAAACGAAAGTTCAGAGAATAAGCGGTTTGTAAACAAAACTCCTTTTAGAAAGACACATTATAATAATAAAGATCCCATAGTACGTAATTCGGTATCTAATCAAACTCACGAAAAGCATGAAAGAATGTGTTACATTTGTGGTGCAAAAGGGAAAACATTTCATTTCGCTAGAGTCTGCCCTAAACGTATTCCAGAGAAAAAAGAATTCCGTGAAAATCTTCCAACGAATTCAGTAGTTCAATCCGAAACAAGTCCGATTAACCTAATTGTTAATGAGCTCGAATATGTTGATATTTTAGTGGATGATATTCCACTTAAACGGTTAAAAGATTCAGGTTCTTCGATTCTAGTTGTGAATAAAAATAGCATTCCACAGACTAAAAATGTTATTTCTTCAACCACTCTAGTTAGCTGCTTTAATGAAAAGAAAGATGCAAATCTGACTGAATTTAAAATATCTTTACCTAATCATGATTCAATAAATGTAATCGGGGCTTTTTGCAACAATTTGTCATGTGACGTAATTCTCCCTGGTAATATCTTTCATATTTTGAAACAACAAAATAAAGAAGAAACAGATGTTTCGAATTCCACCGACATAGGGGGGGAAATTTTTCGATGGAGCAAGTGAGTGTACTTTTTCTTTATTTGATCGAAGGGAAAATGAAATAGATTCTTTTTTTTCAAATATGTGCAACTTTCCAGAAGAAAAATTCGATGTCAGTTATATTTTAGATAAGTCGTTAAAAGAGAGATTAAGCGAGTTAATAAAAAGTTATAAGCCAGTTAAAACAAAACTGATTTAAAAATGTCCATTATTTTATCTGATGATACACCAGTATGTTTACGCTCTCGCAGATTATCATTTGTAGAGAAATCAGAGGTGGATAAACAAATTGACCAGTGGTTAAAAGATGGTATAATTAGAGAAAGTACGTCAAATTACGCTTCGCCAATAGTGGTGTGTAAGAAAAAAGATGGAGGAATAAGGTTATGCTGTGATTATCGTGCTTTAAATAAGAAAATTATTAAAGATAAATACCCGTTGCCAAATATTGAGGATTTATTTGATAGATTAGGGGAGGGTAAAGTTTTTTCGACACTAGATTTAAAGAATGCGTTTTTACAAGTTGATGTAGAGGAAAAAAGTAGGAAATATACAGCTTTTGTGACCGATAATGCCCAGTATGAGTTTCTAAAAGTTCCCTATGGATTATGTAATAGTCCCTTAGTATTTCAAAGATATGTAAATTATGTGTTTAAAGACCTATTAAAAGATGGTACTGTAATTATTTATTTAGATGATATAATTATTCCATCTAAAGATGAGAATGAAGGGTTAGATAAATTAAAACGTGTGTTAGAAACGGCATCAAAATTTGGTCTAGAGTTAAATTTAAAGAAATGCCAGTTTTTGAAACGAAAGATCGATTTCTTAGGTCACATAATTGAGAATGGCACGATTAAACCCTCAGTAGAAAAAACTCTTGCAGTCCAAAATTTCCCAGAACCCCGTAATGCTAGGGAAGTGCAGAGTTTCTTAGGTTTAACGGGTTACTTTAGAAAATTTATTCGTTCATATGCCAACATAGCAAGACCACTCAGTGACTTATTACGTGCTTCCACTCCATTTAAATTCGAGCAAGAGCAGAAATTGGCTTTTCAAAAGCTGAAAGACATTTTATCTAATACGCCTGTCTTACACCTTTTTAAACAAGGCTATAAGTTAGAAGTTCATACAGATGCATCTAAATTAGGATTCGGTGCAATCTTATTACAAGAAGATGACGATGGACAGTACTATCCAATCCATTATATGAGTAAAAAGACCTCGGTACAAGAAGAAAAATACTGTAGTTATGAGTTAGAAGTGTTAGCGATAGTAGAAGCCCTTAAAAAATTTAGGAACTATTTATTAGGTAGTAAATTTAAAATCTATACTGACTGTCAAGCGTTCACTAAAACTTTAGATAAACGTGAATTGACACCTAAGGTAGCCAGGTGGTCTTTCCTGCTACAGGAATTCGATTACGAAGTAGAACATCGTCCTGGTAAACAAATGCAGCATGTTGACGCGCTTAGCAGACACCCTGTAATGACTGTAACAACTGATACTCTCACTCATCGTATTGCTACTGCTCAAGAAAATGATGAGTTTATCAACACTATGAAATCTCTTTTACAACAGAACCAAAATGACGAATATGTGTTAAAAAATAATATTTTATATAAAGTGTTGAATGATAGGGATGTACTAATTGTCCCAGAGACCATGTAAATTGAGGTCGTAAAGAAATGTCATGCCTTAGGACCTTTTTCGGCTAATAAAACTGAATAGTTAGTAAAAAGAGACTACTATTTTTCTAATATGAAAAAATGCGTAGATAATGTTGTACAAAGTTGTGTAGAATGTATACTCGTAAATAAGAAACATGGAAAAGGAGAAGGTTTTTTGAACCCTATCCCTAAAGGCGATATACCATTATCCACGTATCACATCGATTTTGTGGGTCCATTACCGACTACTAATAAGAACTATAACCACATTTTCTCTGTCATCGACGGATTTAGTAAATTTTCATGGCTATATCCTGTGAAATCAACTTCTTCAGCAGACGCCTTGCAAAAATTAAAACAGCAAGCTGCTATTTTTGGTAACCCCGCAAGAATAATATCTGATCGTGGACCTGCGTTCATATCGAAGGAATTTGCAGATTACTGTGTATCAGAGGGAATCGAACATGACACCATCACAACTGGAATCCCAAGAGGGAATGGTCAAATTGAGAGACTTCATCGAACAATCATTCCTGTATTATCCAAGTTATGTATAAATGACCCTAACAAGTGGTACAAGTTTGTTGAGGCTGTCCAGAGAACAATTAATTCCACCGCATCGAGAAGTACCAAAAGAACTCCTTTTGAACTACTCACTGGAGTAACAATGAGAAAGAAAGAAGATAAGAGAATACTTGAACTACTCGAAGAGGAAAGGATAAATTCCATGCTTGATAACCTTAATACCATTCGTGAAGAAGCAAGAAAAAACATTCTTAAGATTCAAGAAGAAAATCGCCGATGTTACAACAAGAAGAGAAAGAAAGCCCATGTGTATAAAATTAATGATCTAGTTGCCATCCAGCGAACTCAGTTTGGAACCGGCATGAAACTAAGACCAAAATTCTTAGGTCCTTATAAAGTTGTGCGAGTAAAGACCAAAGACAGATATGAAGTCGAGAAGATAGGTGATCACGAAGGACCTATTCACACTAGTACTTCTGCAGAGAACATGAAATTGTGGGTTACGGACTAGTAAAAAATCCCAGAACTTTAAAAAAAAAAAAAAAAAAAAAAAAAAAAAAAGACTGATATTTATGCTTTTAATGTACATAATTTTTTTAATGTCTGTTTCTCTTTTTTGTTTTTTTTTTCTTTTAATTGTATTTTGCAGATATCCTTTAGTACCCCAGGCTGGCTCGACGGTGAGGTCACCGCACATCAGAATGGCAGAGCATTGTAGGAAGTTATGTGGAAAGCTCTGTGGGAAGTTCCTCATACAGACAACAGATGGCGCTGCCTCCGATGCTCATCTTTCGACGAGAGGACAAACGGAAGATAGTTTAGATCTGGCTGCAGTGGAGATCGGTTGAGACCGTCAGCGCGAAGGCTGATGTGGTCATTTAGTCCTAATTTGAGCACAGAATGCTCATAATAGTTGTGTAGAGCCATGGAGGGCTCAATGCATCAATCTCACATATTTGATAAAGTGCGCGAAGGTACTTTTGTGAATTCTAAGTGTGAGCAAGTGCTTAAATGTTGCTTTGTTACGGTTATACTGATGAAGAGAGCTTGTATTGTGTGCTGAGCCTCGAAACGAGCAAATGGTTAATGATAGGAAGTCTGCTATTATATATTAATCCTTATATTTAATCTGTGTTGTGTATGTTACGTAATAAATGTCTTCGTTATCTAAGTCGCATCTCATCATTGCCCCACCTCTAGACACCCAGCCAAGATTCTACATATATATATATATACTAATGACCATTAAAATTGCTACACCAAGAAGGAATAATAATAACGGAATGAAATTTGTTGGACACATACATTATAGTAGGAAGAACAATTGATTAAAATTTCAGGAAATTTGGAGTAATATGTACTGAGAAAACAGTACATAAAGCAGCGACCTCTGTGAGCAATTACAGCACTTATCTGCCTAGGCATTGAATCGAACAGCGATTGGATGACACGTACGGGTAGAGCACTTCATGAAGTTTTAACACGATGCCACAATTCATCGATCGAAGTTACTGGTGAGTGGTGGGGGCCAGTCGCTTTTCAACGATTAAACAGTCATTTTCATTGGAGCGAGATCAGGAGAACACGCTGGCCAGAGCAACAGTCGAACACATTCGGCATCAATGAAGGTCCAGACAATATGGACAACTTGCGGTCGTGCATTGTCCTGCTTAAATGTTGCGCTTCGGAGACCTTGAACATAGGGCAGAGCGATGGGCCTTAACTCGTCAGAAATGTAATGGCTGGTATTCAGAGTGGCGGGAATGAAAACAAGAGGTGACCGGGACGTGTATCCAATGATGCCACATACCATCAATCCAGGTGGTAACTCAGTATGCGGCTACCAAAATTCTGATTACCCTCAAAACTGCATCATTGATATGGGCGCCATTAATGTGTGATAACGATGAATCTGGACGCAGGAATGACGTGAAGTCACTTTTCAGACAAATCACAATCCTGTTTACAGCATCAAGATTGCCTTATTCGTATTTAACGGCATTATGAATTGCCAGCTGGGATTCGACATCATCATACTGTCCATCATTCGCAATGATGTTATGAGTTCCCATTGGATACACGTCTTGATTACTTCATGTTCGTATTCCTGGCACACTGAACAGTGGGCATTAAATTTCTGATGAGTTAAGGCCCGCCCCTCTACCCTGTATTCGAGGCCTCCGTAGCGCAAAATTTAAGCAAGATAATGCACGACCGCAAGTTGTTTGTATTGTCCGGACCTTCTTTGATACAGAATGTGTTCGACTGTTGTTCTGGCCAGCGCGTTCTCCTGATCTCGCACCAACGAAAATGACTGTTTAATCGTTGAAAAGCGACTGGCCCCCACCACTCACCAGTAACTTCAATCGATGAATCGAGGCATCGTGTTAAAACTTCATGAAGTGCTCTACCCGTACATGTCATCCAATCGCTGTTCGATTCAATGCCTAGGCAGATATGTGCTGTTATTGTTCACAGAGGTCGCTGCTTTATGTACTGTTTTCTCAGTACATATTACTCCAAATTTCATGAAATTTTAATCAATTGTTCTTCCTATTATAATGTATGTGTCCAACAAATTTCATTCCGTTATTATTATTCCTTCTTGATGTCGCAATTTTAATGGCCAGTAGTGTATATATTTAAGTAAATAAAGGCATAATTGAACAGGGGGTTCAAGGGGCTGTACCTCCTCTTACACAGGATTATATGTCAAATAAAACTGTTCCTAAACTTACTTTATTAATATTATTATTATTATTTGTATTATGCAAAACACTAAATAAAAATGCTTAACAAATATTTGTATTTTAATTGTATAAACTTTTTCATATAGTGTGCTGTAATTAGAAAATATTACAATTTAACGAATCAGAAACAGAAACCAATCATATTTAGGGGGTAAAACTACCTAATATGTAAAAACCCTGAAATCTGCTATTTGCATGCAGATGGGGGGGGGGGGGATTTAATAATGGTATATCATATATCTACCTGTAATAAGTAATATTTAAAGAGTTCTTAATACATTTTAAGGCAAACAATCAAAATGACAAATTTCTATAAAAACAAAATAACTTAACATGAAATTCAGAAGCAGCAAACATTTTAAAAACCCTGAATTCAGGGGTAGCCCCTGAAAAGTTTCACCCCTGCATATTGGATGCATACTATATATACATTAAAAATATGACTTTTTATTTGCATTTTATGTTATTAAACACTTTAAATAATGTAAGGAAAGTATAATAAATATACACTTTAAGTAACTTAAAAAAAAAAAAAAATCTGTAAAAATCAGCAAAATTAGGCTCTTTTGCAGATCATCACAACTTTAAACTTACTTTACTGGCGGATCAGTATTTTCAAATGAATCACTAACAGTAACTTTTAGTCTTAAGAAAAGAAATTTGAAAAAAAAAATCATTTCTGGTCGGGTAAAAAATTGCCCCGTGTCCCCACTGCCTTCGTCAGCGCACACAGGTGCACGTATTCCTTCCCTGACCCTTCGTGCCCCCTAAAAAAAACATTTCTGATCGGGTACAAACTCACACCGGGTCTCCACTGCCTTCGGCAGCGCAGACCCATGCGCGCGCACGTGTGAAGGTATACGTGCGCTGCACGCACATATTCCTTCTCAAATCAAATTTTTATTCTTAAGAAAAAATTTAAAAAATCATTTCTCATCGGGTACAAAGTTAGACCGGGACCCAACTGCCTTCGGCAGCGCAGTCCCGTACACGCTGCGCGCGGACAAGTTAAGGGATACACGAGCTGCGCGCGCGATTCCTTCCCTGACCCTTCGTGCCCCCTAAAAAAAATCATTTCTGATCGGGTAAAAACTCACACCGGGTCCCCACTGCCTTCGGCAGCGCACTAGTTAGGGCATACGCGCGCGATGCACGCCTATTTCTTCCCCACTCTTACAGCCCCTCCTAATTAACCTATATATACCAATTTTGAACGTTCTAACTCAATTAGCTGATATACAAAAGAAAACCTAATCAGGATACGTGAAAATCTGGTGAAAACTTTCAATAATATAAAAGAACTTTAATATGTCTTTCGAATGATGTACTAAAAATAATTTAATCATAATTAGAAATTGAAATATTGAAATTTTAAAATATTACAGCGCTATCTTGCGGTATAAATTTCTGTAATCTACTGTTCGATTCCAAATCAACAAAGCTTTCTAATGAAGTATTACTTATGAAATTATTTTAATTAGTAGCTGAGATACAAAAGAAACCGAATCAGGAGACCTCAAAACGTGTAAATCGGGTGAAATCTCGAATTCCACTTTCGATAATATAAAAGTACATTAAAATATCTTTCGAATGATGTATTAAAAATAATTTAATCGTAATTAGAATTTGAAATACGCTGGTTTAAATAAATTATAATTTCTAATTAAAATGTAAATTTTGTCCAAAATAGATGGAATTTGAACTGCAACTATCCCCTGTGCTGTTAACATCGCACAGTAAGTTTGAAAGAATTTAGAAGAAAATTGAAGCATTTTCAAATTCGCAATTTTTATTCCTAGTAGAAAAACCACGTGATGTCAATTGGTAAAAGATTTGTTTCTTCCCGAGCAAACATCGTTTCCTGTGTGAATGTGTTGTCATGGAAACTGCATTATACAATTTCATTACGGAATGAAGGTCGCCATATTCAATTCAATGGTTTAATGCCTAAAATTAAAAAAATTATAACTGATTCAGTTTTTGAAAAAATCTCTATCTTTTGAGAAGTGAATTGTGGAATCGAGATTTATATTTAAAAAAAAAAAAAAAATGATTTATCTCTAAACGATTTTGAGTTATAAAATGCTTTGTGAAAAAATCGATGCTTCGTAAAATCTAAAAATGTGGATCGCTAATCCGTATTTTGTAAAAATGTTTACATGGTTCGAAAGAGGATTAAATGGCCTTCCCAAATATACCAGTTGTTAAGAAATTGGTCTGTTATTCTTTCGTACAGGGCGTTTCAAAAAAGACGATCGAGAAAAAGAGAAATTTTTGCCTTTCAGACGTATTTTATTTATTTCAAATTAAGAGTAAAAAATTTTTTTCTCAATACACTGTCGCAATTGTGGCGTCATATTTTTCTATTAAATCATCCTTCTTCTACTATTTTATTGATTCTTCCAAACCAAGGATAAATATTTATTATTTTTATGTTAATACATTTTTGTAGCAATGACGTTAGTTTCGAGCGTCAGTTTTAGGGAAACTTGGTCTTTTACCACCAAGAAGATTATTATATGTATATATTTTAAAGGACTGGGGAGATTTTTTTTTCCCTGATAAAATTGATTCTGCAGAGACGTTCAAGAGTCAAATTAACCAAAATAAAATAAATGCTTTTCTATTTCGCTAGATAATGTAAAACTTCAACATTTTTATATTTTTTGAATAGAAATTTATTTATTTGTTACTTTGTTGTAGCTTAAATCTTTTTTTTTTTTTTTTTTTTTTTTTTTTTTAATTAAAAAAAAAAAAAAAAAATCTATTGCCAGCTGCTAATTGAAAGAATATTAGATGGGCTAATTACTAAGTTAATTTTCGCCGAAAAATTACTAAACGAAAATTATGGAAATTATGAAATGAATGATTAAACATTTGTCATCACTGTTTTAATAATTAGAATAATTAACGATTAATTATTAATGGTATTAATGACATGCCGATTGAATAAATATCAAACACTCTTTTCGTGTAATTGCACAAAATTTCATTATTTCGTTGACATTAAAAAAAAAAAAAAAAAAAAAAAAAAAAAAAAGTTAAGAAAACACTTTTTTTAACAGCCCCCCCCCCACTCCTCCTCAAGTGTATGCTACTCTCATTGTATATTTCTTAAACTCTAAGTGATTATACAAATTTATGTTGAAATCTGTAGAAATTTTATATAAAAACTATATTTTTCTTTTCCTTCTGCCCCCCCCCCCGACCACCTTTATATATGCAACTCTGAACAGATGATGAAAAGATGAATATATCAAAAGGGGCCGTGCCATTAGCGGAAATCTATAAACCCGTGTCCTTAGCGGAAATGTTAACCCCCATCGGTGGCGTGCTTTTAGCATACGTGCATTTAGCGGAAAATTATAATAAATTTAAAAATAAATTAATAAATTAAAAAAATAACTCTCAGTTTTCCTCCACACTTTATCCACATTTAGCACTGGCTATATTTTGCTTCAGAAGTAACCTGTCGCAGAAATAGGTATGGATGCTGTAGATTAATCCGTTATTTGAGGGAACGGTGATCTGTAACCATATATAAAGTTTAATGAATCACAGTACTCCATACGAAAACGTACATTATTGCCATTTTATGATTTTATTTAAGTTTTTGGAAATATAATTAAGCATTACACCTTTTAAAACTAAAACGAAAAATCAGGAGGTACACATTGATTATCAACACTTTCCAACTGTATGTACTCGTTGTATCGTATAACATTCTATGTTCTTTGTCTATATTATCACACAATGGACAGACAAAAAGACAGACATATAGACTAATTGAATTCATAATCACTCTGAAACATTGTTGGAAAGTGATAAAAAGGCTTAACACAAACAGAAATGCTGCTCTTAATTTCCCATTTGCACCCCTTAATATTTCGAAACTTTTTGCTTAGCCCTGTAAATCTGGAGGTTAAGCATATTATAGTTTATACAAAACATTTTCTTAGCATATAAACAATAAATGCGAATTTCTTTATGATTTTTTGATGAAGTTATTTAAATGTGATTTATAAAAATGTCTTCCCTAAAGCGCAATGCATTGGCATTTTTTGGATGTCCATCATGTACACAAACCAGTGGCATAGGTTTTATTAGAGCCATTTTAAGTACGGAAATTCAATAAAGAATTTGAATAACACATATCATTAATAAAATAAAATATAATAAAATAAGAACTAGTATGTTGTGGCCACCACAAAACTTTATTTTCACATACAAATTCACTAAGTGCAAATAATTAATTTTCATCTTAGAGAAAACTAACACTAAATATCCAAAGAAAGACAGTTTTATTAGCTATAAAAATAAGCTAATCTTAAAAAATGCATTTTTATAGTAGTTATCTCACATATCAAGTTTCGTACAGTTATATGCTATAAAAGTTGAGATATAGCTTTCCCGTTATCGAGGAAATTTGCAGTATAGCAGCGCCACCTATTGGTCAATAAGCATCCAAATTGAATCAGCATAATGTCTCATAATGACCTTCACATATAATCACGTTTTGTTTGATTATACGCAATGGAACCTGAGATATAGCCTCCTCTTAAATTGCAGAAATCACTGTATAGCAGCGCCATCTGTGGAGCAGTTGACACCAAAAGTTGACAGACACTCATTTAGGTTAAGGTGCATCAACATATAAATTTATATTCAATTCTGTGCAGTAGTTACTGAGATATAGCTTTCCCTTAAATTGCAGAAATCGCTGTATAGCAGCGCCACCTGTCGATCCATAAGCATTCAAATTTAATCAGCATAATGTCTCATAATGGCCTTCTCTTATATCAAGTTTTGATTGATTATACGCAATAGAACCTGAGATATAGCTTTCACTTAAATTGTGGAAACCGCTATATAGCAGCGCCACCTTTTGAGCGGTTGGCACCAAAAGTTGGTAAGCACTAATTTAGCTCAAGGTGCATCTACATGTAAATTTATATGTAATTCTGAGTAGTAGTTCCAGAGATACAGTTGCCACAAAATTTTTGTCACACGCACACACACACACACACACACACAGAGAGACAGACAGACATTTTCTAAAAGTAGTCAGATGGTGTTCTAGACTCTCAAAACGTATGAATCCGTCGAAAACCGGAAGTCGAAAATTTTTACGAATCCAATACTTTCTTCTATTGAATATAGAAGAAAGTAAAAATAAAAAAATCATAAAATATTTACGGACGCTGGAGGCGGACAAACGGGCAGTAGAGTAGACAAATACTCTAATTCAAATCATATTCACATTTTAAAAAATGGTAGAATAAACGCTTAATGTAAACGAAATTGCAATTCAGCAAATTTCCAATAATAACCCTGAATGTCAACTGAATATTTTTGTTTGACTCTGTAAATCTAATGCTAATCATACTACATTCTATAGAAAGCGTTCTTTTGTGCATTTGAGTAACATATTTCAATCTGCCACACGCACACCTTCTTATTTCCGCTAAGGGCACGGCTTCTTCTATTCCCCTGTCTCTCCTTTCACCCCATTCCGCTAAGAGCACGTTTCGCTAAGGGCACGACACGTATCAAAAATCCGGAGTTCACTCGGCTTTCCGAACAATTAATAATTAATGGTTATTCAAATAAGTGAAGTCATTAAATAAGCAAAAGGGAAAATGATATTATAGTGTAATAAGAAAGCACCACAGAACTGGCGTTTCAAATTATTACTTACAAAACTTTGAATAAACACCATAAAATGCAATGATCTCGCAACTATTGTTTCGGATTGAAAGAGCACACGACCCTTCGTCAGGCGAACAAAGTAGGCATGAGTATAAAGAAAGCGCAGGCGACGTCACGCTCAGGGCAAAACATTGGTATTTCCACCAATACAGATCGTCCTTTTGCCACTCGTGAGTGGGAAAGATTGATTAAAGTAGCGTTTGTTTGTAAACATGCCCTTTCCTTATTGCAGTCAAAACGGCAACGTACAAAACCGTTTTACTGAAAAGCAAAAGCATATAAAGTCGAATGTAAATATGAATACGGGTGTGAGTAGAATTATAGAATAAAACATGAAAATAAATAAATAAATAAGATTGAAAAATATAACAAAATCTAAAAATTTAAAATATATTAAAATTAAATAAAAATCGAAGTTATGTGAGTAATTTCTAAGTATCAGAGAAGAATGGAGTGGAAGAAATATCATTAACAAGATTAGTGGCGGATCTAAGGAGGGGAGGGGGACTAGGAGGCTGAAGCCCCCCCTTTCCAAAGTACTGACATTCACAACTGAATATTACAATTGTAAACTTTTCACTGATCTGGAATAACATCTTGAAAAATCTTAGCTCCCCCAAAAAGTTAAGTTCTGGATCCGCTACTGAACAAGATTTTTCGAATTTTTAAATATGTAAAAAGTTTCATGGATATCCAAATGGGAAAAACAGACAGGAGATGAAATTACGTTAGTTTTGGAGAAATCAACACGATGACTATGAGCCTAGCAGTAGGAAGCAACAGAAGATTTGGAAATCTCTTCATTACAAACATTCCGACGGTGCTTATTTATTATGTACTTCAAACGCCTCCTAATTTGGCCAATGTAACCTAAATTGCACGATGAGATGAACACGGAATTAAATAAATGCCATAATAGTTTTCAGTAGGAAAGGGATCTTTAAAGACAATTTAATTTTCTTGACTGGTTTGTAAATGACTTTAAAACCAAACGCTGAAAGAATTTTAGAGATTTTAAAAGAGAGTGAAGAATAAAAAGGTAAAACAACTGGGATGAGACTGTGATCGTTCGATTTGGGAGCAGGACATTTAGGATTCTTAAATTTATATAAAGTTTTATCGATAATAGAGGGGTTATAGCTACGAGAAAGAGCAAGAGATTGCAAATAAATAGTTTCTTTCGAAAGATTAGACGGATTAGAACAAATGTGTAAGGCACGAAAAACATAAGTATAAAAGGCAGACATTTTCTGTTGAGGGGCGTAGTTAGAAAGAGCATGCGGCGGAAGAGAGACAGAAAATGGTTTTCTAAAAACAGTGGTTGAGAAACGTTCCTTGTCTTTAGTCACAAAAACGTCAAGGAAAGGCAAAGAACAATCCTTTTCAATCTCAAAAGTGAACTAAATGCCTGGGTCAGTCGAACTGACCAAAGAAAGTAAACTGGACAAATCGACATCAGGGGAAACAAGGACGAAAGTGTCATCTACATACCTAAACCAGTGAGGAAATTTATATACACCGAAGAGTTTTTCTTCAAAATAGTGCATATAAATGTTGCAAAGCAAACTGCCTTCATCTTTAATGGTACTTATTATTCCAAAATGAGGGAATGACAATGGGCAGTCCTGTCTCTCCTTTGCTTTGCGGGACCATTTCTAGGAGTGAGTCCCAGACCGTCAACAATTGCCCATCTGCGCAGCACTAGTGCGACGTAAAACGCAACCAACTAACCTTTGCTTTGCGACATTTATATGAACTATTTCTGTATTTACTTTTTCTGTGAGAGGTTGACCAAACTCATCTCTGGGCCTTTGAAGGAAACGTATTTGATGAGCTCGGAGATTGATTGTTGATGAGAAAAAGAGCTCATATCACACAAACATCAATCACGATTAGACACATGCTGTTTTTATATAGTTAGTATTTTGTTATTTTGGACAGATCGTACATTTTGTGCCCTATATACTGATTATTTTCCTTAAAAAAGTGAGAAAATATAAAAATCCATTGAATGATTTTAATAGTTTTGAATTTTGGCAATGAAATTATTAATACTTTTAGTTTCAGAATTTCCATGAGTAAATGAAGGAAGGGGGCCCAACTGGACTCAGAAGTAATTTCAAGGTGAGCACGTGCCCAACTGTGCCCGTCCTTTGCGCACGCCTATGATGTATCCCTTAATAATATATAATTATTACACTGAGCATTATAACAATTTTTTTTTCCCTTTTACAAAAAATATAAACTTTCTTTTAATGGAATAATATTATTGTAGTACTGTTATTTTTTTAAATGGTGTGAAATTCAGAATTTTTTTTTTTTATTAATTCATCCTTGAATTAGGCAAAAAACCTTTAATAAAACAAATTTCGATATTATAGATTTAAAAAGTTATTTCTTTTGTTATATCTAATTTCCATTTTTAATGGAAGGAAGGGAAAAAAATTTCAGTTGCGAGGATGCGACCGAACAAAATGCTCACAGATATGATTTATTTTGTACTTTTGTAGCCTGTCCGTGATGACGCCACACTTTCTTAATGATGGTAACCTTATTTTTTCTTCTAACATTGGTTGAAAAAGCAGGTGCTAGGAGTGATCACGTGATCCATTTGAACCATTAGAGTAAAGTTGTTGTGTCGTCTTGTCGGCGTTATAAACAGGCTTGAAAAACGCGGGAGCGCCAAAATGTTAGATGTTTGTTTTTGTTCCTGTTTTGCTGAATTGGAGTTTTAAACAGAGGCTGCATTTCTTCCACTACATTACCAAATGGAATATTTCCATTTAGTGTTACTTTTTTGAATTATGTTTCGGAGAGGAACAAGAAAGAAATCCAAATCTAGGTTTGTAAAACATTATATATTTGAGCTGTCATATGAGTATAATTATCAGCTGTTTGTAAAAACTTTTTACAAATATCTCAAAATTTTCAGTGGAAAGCCCGTTTCATCTGGTCCAGTTTTATAAATCTATGATGATTCATATAAGGTGCCTTTGTTTTAAACATTCAACGATAAATTTTTAATATGCATACCTGCTTTTTAATTTATGGGACGCTATTTAACAATCGACTGGATTTTGAAACAGATCAGTTGTTTACTGTATAATTATTGGTATTATAGTTATTAAAAAAAAAAAAAACTTCTTTTTTTTTTTTTAAGTTACTATTTAAATGGATCATGTCTAATGTTTTTGGAAGTCGTGAAAAATATTTATGAAAGAAAACACAATATAATTTTACTCTATAGATATTTTTATTTAACTTGTGTTTGAACAGAGACTGACACGAGTTGTAAAATCTTGTGAGTCAGAAATTCAGAAATAATAATAAGGTCCACCCTTAACAACATTTACACTTCTCAGAACTTTATTTTTGTTTTTGCACCAACTGCTCATGTGTATTTATCATATTGGTATTGGAGAAACTGGTTTAGCCATCTAAAGAGAGATGAATTAGCAGTATCCAGTGAATTTTTTGTAGTTTTAATGCTCCCAAAGCGAGCATGCATCAAGATACTGGCCACAGCAGTACAGATTTTCGTGTATTTTCAGATTCATGCACCATAAATTAGAGATATCAGGTATCCAAGGATTTTTTTTTTCTTTTAGTTTTAATGCTCATGAAGCAAGGAGGCTGGAGGCTACATCAGGATGTTGACCAGTGCAGTACAGATTTTTGTTCAGTTTCATCGGGGTTGGCAAGTTTCTTCCAACGTAGAAAAGATCAACCGGAAGAAATAGCTTGAAAGAAATGGAAGAAACTGTTTTTCTTTAACATCTATTATATAAATTTTTAATTAATTCATTTTTCAAATTAATAACCTTAAATAAATTTAATTACACGTATAAACATTTAATTATTAACTATGTATGCTAAATTAATAATTACATGAGATTCTTAGCCAAGATCATATCACATACCAAAATATACTCAAAATCCATTAAAGAAATCGATTTCACTTTAACCTAGTGTTCAAATTTTTTTTTAAAAAAAGGGCACATTGACATTTTCGTGATCTAAGCTTGATCTTACGTGAAATAAAGCGAATATCTGAAAAAATATTTTGTAGGGGTGTGTGTGTTTGGGATTAAGTCAGATTGACTTCCCCAGCAGTGCAGAAAATGTTTAGGTCTCTGAAATTTATCCCTAGGTGACGCACAAATCTGTCTTACAAAGCTATTTGTATGTAACAAATATTTAAAAGAAATATACACATTGTCACAAGAGAATACAGATGTTAATTTGTTTAATATATCAGAAAATTTGTTTTTTCTGTTTCCATTTTTACTTTCTCCTCAGAAAACTAATAGTCAATTCAAAATTTCCTAAGAATCTCGTTCATGCATTCGGACATTCTGCACCCATTTATTATGCCAAAAGCATTACTAAAGAGAGGACAATACCTAATCTCTCCAATAGCCAAAACCTATGTTATTCTATGGGAAAAAATTTCCACAATTACTCATTATCTGTTGTATTTTTAAAATTTTGTTTTCACATTCAGAAAATTCATAACCCTTAAATTGTACTTGTTTAAAAAAAAAATAATTTTTTTTTTTTTTTTTTTTTTTTTTTCAAATTTTATATTTTGAGTTAAGTACAAATTTTCACTAATTAGAGAAGCAAATTTTCCTGTAGTGCAACATGCCCAGTAGCAGAAATTTTTCTGTCAATCTGCGACAACTATTTACGCATTAGAAAATAATCTGCAGCATAATTTCACAATGAGTTATGGGGGGATATATCCATTACATATAGCTAGATAAAGAGTTAGCATTAGCAATTACATTTCATATTGTATAAGAACTACTATTTTGTTTATGATTTTGTTCATACTGACTCTAGTAAAATACCTGCAGGAGACTCTAAATATTGAAATTAATGCAACTTTCTAAAATTTTCTGGTTCCTGTGTAACCAGATGGAAGGACATTAAGACGTATAAACTTTCTCTTATCAACACACTGTAAAAAATAGGTTCTTAAAAATAAGTATATATTGTCTCAAAATAGCTCCAAAACAATATACACTTAAATTTGAAAACCCATATGTACTAATTTTTGAGTATACTGACAAGCTCAAAAATGGGGTTGACCAATAAGAATCCCAATATCTGCATGATATCCCAATATGGCATGTCAATGTACTCAAAAATGAGTACATGGGTTTTCAAATTTAAGTATATATTTTTTCGGGGCTGTTTTGAGACAATATATACTTATTTTTAAGAATCTATTTTTTACAGTGCAATTACAGTTTGTTCGTCATTGCCATCTGTACATTTTAATTGCATTTTGTTCACCTTCTCAATGTCCGAGCCCCAACTTTCACAGAAAACTTGTAATACTGGAACTGAAACTGTATTTAACCCATTAGGCGCCAAAACTCACGCTGCAGGAGAATTAAGAATTTTTTCTCTACAATAATTAAGATAAATATATATTTTTATTTTTTGCATTGAACATTGAAGTGCCTAGCTTCGCTGGTAATTTTTTCAAAAAGTTTGTAATGCAAATTGTATTTTTATTTATTTATTTATTTTTCTTAATTATTCAAACAAAATCATCTGTTGCTACTGCATAAGAGAAAATCGCTAAAAATAACTTATTATTGAAGCGCAGGGGTTTAAAATGATGGATATTAATTAAAAAATTTGTTTCTTAAATTATAACAAACAAAAGGGATCAAGAAAATTTAAAAGAGCTATGAAGTTTATCAACATCTATTCTACCTCCATTAGGTGCCATGTCTCCCATTTTGGAACTATATCATACCTTTGAACAAAAAAATTACATGAATGAGAGAGATTGAATTATTTTACTTCTTTATAGGTTCTAGAATCTAATAAAGCATGTTTCAAATGAATATTGACATTTATGCTGTGCATGAAGAAAGCTTAAAAATTACAACGCTTTGATTTTGTGGAACGTTCAATCACCGATTGTTAGCGAGAAGGGGGGGGGGGGGTAAAACTAATATAAGTGAGATATTGAAAAATTCTACATCTTTATAAGTTCTTAAATCTAATTAAGTAAGTTTTAAAAAATAATATTGATATTTATGTTACTGATGGGGAAAAAAAAAAAAAATGGAAATTGCGAGGATTTCGCAATTTGTTTGATAGCTGATCGTTAACAAGGGGGCAAGGGGGGGGCCCGAGCCCCCCCCCCCCCCCCCGAAATAAATGATGAAAGACTGATTTCGTGTAGTGTGTATCAGGCAAACAAGGCAGTCTTGAAAAAAAAAAAGTGTTTAAAAATAATTTAATAAAACCTATTAATTTAATTAAATTTCCCATTACATTCTTTCTTTTCTATATTTAAGCTCTAGAGCGCCATAAAACCCATTCAACCATAATCTTCCTATATTTAATCACTTAATTTCATCCACCTTCTTGTCAAAGCTATAATGGACTGTCCTACGTCATGAATTCAATCTTTTTACTTTCTTCTGTATTCAATAGAAGAAAGTATTGGATTTGAAAAAAAATTTTGATTTCCAGTTTTCGATGGATTTACATGTTTTGAGAGACCCAGAACACGATTTGACCATTTTTAGAAAATGTCTGTGTGTGACAAATATTTTGTTCCAATTGTATCTCAGGAACTACTGCACTGCACAGAATTACATATACATTTATATGCAGCTGCACCATGACATAAATTAGTGCCTAACACCTTTTGGTGAAAATCGTTCAACAGGTGGGTGGCGTTG
The DNA here is from genome assembly GCA_963930645.1 of Salticus scenicus. NCBI lineage: Eukaryota > Metazoa > Arthropoda > Arachnida > Araneae > Salticidae > Salticus > Salticus scenicus. Next base: position 102,692,392 of record OZ005655.1, read on the forward strand.
CCGTCTGAATTTTTCTCAGTTTTTAACTTGGCGGTATAGTACAAAATTTCTTATAAATGTCCACAGTAAGAATTATTTATAATAGAAATAATCAAGTAGGCAAAAAATTTTGGATGCATAGGAGCAACGCTTCTCCCTGGGGGGGAAGTTCCCCCCCCCCCCCCCCATAGGGGGACGTTTATTCGATATGGGAATCTTTTAAAAGAACTCGTCAGTATTTTTAAGACTAACAGTTGAACTATTAATGTATGATAATTTGAATCTAAGTTTTCCTTTTTATTTTTTCCCTCATTTTTGACAAAACGAAAAAGGGCAAAAAACATTTTTAAAGATATTGTTAGTGAAAATAAAATTGACTTTCTTTGGACATTAAGTGTTACATTTCTATTAGAAACAAATCATCTGCATTCATCATGGAAATTAATTTTAATAAATAAAAGTTTTAATGAAATGATTGGTATTGAGTGAATTTGTATAGGAAAATATTGACGAAAGATTTGTGTGCAAGGCCTGATTAAAGCAGGGGTATGTAAGACATGTGACCTGAATAGCAGGGGCCATATAATTCGCCCTGAAAATGCCATTTAGCCTTTTATGCCCTAAAAATGGTATCATATAGTGCAAATTCTGACATATTACTCCCATAAACAGGTATATATGTACCTGTGTTTATTGGTGCACAATGCGAGGAGGAGGCGGGCTCACGAAACTATGTGTGCCCCGGGTCTTGCATGAAGTTAATCAGGGTCTTTTTGTGTAGGGTCTGATTAACTTTGTGTGAAGCCCGGGGTAAACACACTTTTGTGGGCTCCACCCCCACCATTCGTACTATGCAGGAATCAGCAAAAGTACATATATATACCTGTATATGAAACTAAAATAACAAAATTTTGCATTTTATGATACCACTTTTGTCATTTTTAAAGGCAAAAAAGCATTTTCAGGGCCAGTTTTAGGGCTCTTTGCTACATAGGGCCCCCTGTGTTAATCAGGCCCTTGATTGCGTGTGTGTATGTTTTTTTCGTTGAGTAGGCGTATTATTATATCATATTCAATGACCTTGTATTAGAAATGTGATGGGCCCCTCCCGAAAAAAAATCCTGGCTACGGCCTTGCAAGGGGGTAAGGGGGAGGGGTCACAAAAGAATTATATGAGTGAGAAATATTGAACAATTCTACCTCTCTATAGGTTCTAGAATTTAATAAAGCATGTTTAAAATGAATATTGACATTTATGTTGTGGATGGAAAAAATAGAAAATCGCTATCTTTCCTGTCAAAATCGGCAGATTTGGGATTTCCGCATAATGCTGATTTGGAAATAGTCTGCAGACTAAAAAAAATTCTGCGACGTACGTCACGCGTCTCACATTTTCTACTATGGGGGCAACATGGGTCATCTCGTGGCATGGCTGTCAGCTAGAATAAATATTGTCCGCTCTTAATTCCATTTTAAAATGAGAAGGCATTCTTGAGATCTTGACATCCTTAAACTAAGATTTTTTGCTAATTTTGGTTGCAAATTAATTACTTTGTTACATGTATTTTTACTGAATCAACAGTTCTAATAGGGTGTAGTTCTTTTTCGATAAATAAAAAAATAGAGTTCAGTTAAAAATTTAGTCAGCATCAAACATTTTAATTCATTTTGCAAGAGTATTTAAATTCCATTTTTTAAGTTGATTTTTTTTTTTCAAAATGTAATATTAAATACATACAGTTAGTCAAAAAAGTATTGGGGCAAAACAGAGTTTCAAACATTAAAAAAAAAAAAAAAACATATATATACATGGGCGTCGGCACATAGGGGCAAGGGGGGGCACTTGCCCCCTCCTGGAAAAGTCTAATAAATAAATAATTATTTAAAAAAATTACAATTAAAGCTGTGTCATCAAAATTCGAATAAAATTTATGTCACAGAGCCAATTAGAGTCAAACCAACCAGATTTGCATTTATAGGTTGTCTCTAACTTTCTCCTGCAAACAGATTTTAAATCGACTCGACAGTACATTTTCCGGATTAGTGTTGGTTTAGAATATGTTGTATAATTTCTGTATGTAAAATATTGTAGCTTAAATTTCATGTATAAAAAATTGTTGTAGCAAATGCTTACACACTGGCTTACTTAATCACCTCAATCAACTAATCATTTGAATCTAATTGAATTTGTAAAAACATGCTGAAATTTTGCAATTTGAAGTTTGCCCCCTCCTGAAAATTTTTTCTGGCGACGCCACTGTATATATATATATATATATATATATATTATATATATATACTGTTTAATTTTCACAGCTTTTTTCAAAATGATATCATACCATTATATCAAATTTAAAAAATAATAACTTAAAGTAATTATAAAATTGTGCTCTTCTTGTGTGTAGTGCAAAAGTAGTACTCAAAGTATTGGGGCATGGCAGAAATAAGTGTGATAAATAGTAGGGATGAAACGGATATCCGGCCTCAAAGGAGAACCCTGTTATGGCATTATGAGAAATTATGCTGATTCAATCTGGGTGCAAATTGCCCAATAGGTAATGTTGCTATACGGAAATTTCTCCCAAAAACGACAAAGCTATATCTCAGATTCTATTGTGTGTAATTCCACAAAACTTGGTATGTGAGTGAGACAGCCATTATGAAACACTATTGTGATTTATTTTGGGTGTATATCGGTTAACAGGTGGCAATACTGCGCTGCAATTTACCTCATAAATGGGCTAAGTCTCAACTTCTATGAGATACGTGCATAAAACTTGATATGTAAGACAGCCATTATGAAAACGAATGTCGACCTTATTTAGGTAAATATCAGCCTGGATGCTGATATTATGCCAGTGAAGCTGCTATTATGTTTTTTTACAAGCCTATATCTCAGCATCTGTTTATTAAAATTGCACTGAACTCCATATGCAAAATATTTATTGTGAGAAGCTATGGTTAAACTTTTGTACAACGTAAACAGTAAGTGGCACTGTTATATAGAATGATATAACAGAAAGTTTTGTGATTACCACTACATATTAGTTTTCCTATGAAAATAACCCTTCAACTATGATTATATTAGTAAAATATTTTATTTCACTTTTTTAATATTAGTAAAAATGTAAAAAATATGTAAATAATAAGTTTTAGTTTTGTAATTCTGAACAAAACCTATCTTTTTGTGACGATACTTTTCATGACAAGCTGCAAGTATAGAAATGAGTATGTTAGGCTTAAAGTTTTAATCTTCATGGTGATATTGCACAAATAAATAAAATATTAAATATGTTTAAGTAAATTATATTTAAAATGTTTTTAAAAGAACAGTATATGAACTCTGTTTATATTTTATTGTTAAAAAAAAAAGAAAAGAAATATACAAAAAACAAAACTAATGCCGGATATCCGTATCCGGCAGGCACAAGAGCTCCGGATATCCGGTATCCGGCAAAATCACTATCCGTTTCATCCCTAATAAATAGTAAATTCTGTCACTATAACTGAATAAAAAGATTTGCAACCTCATTTGAAGTCTGAAGCTTGATGTGTAAGTTGAAATTTTTTTGTTTAAGATAAACATTGCTAAAATGGGTTGAAAAACTTCTGAAATATCTGTCTATGTGTCTATATTAGAAAACTTATAATTATTCATCATTGGAATCTTCGAAAAACTGAGAGGAAAATAGCTGAATATTAAATATAAGTAAATCTATGGTTCATAATATTATTTCGAAATATAAGACGACAAATTCAATGAAATATAAACCACGTACAGCAGGACGTCCAAGGCACTTCACTGAGCATGTGGAACGTTGGATTGTCAGGAATATTATTTGCAATCCTAAAACCAGCGCAGTAAAATTGACTTTGGAAGCATGTCAGAGATGAAGTCATGTAATCCAGAAACAGTCCGAAAAATTTTAAGAAAATGTAATTTTCATGGGCGAATAGCTAGGAAAAAACCATTCATTAGTGAAGCAAATCGAACAGCCCGACTGCCATTTTCAAAAACTTACATTAAAAAGCCACCAGAATTTTGGAAGTTGGGGATATTTGTAGATGAGAGTAAGTTCAATATTTGTGGGAATGATGGAAAGCAAAGAGTATGGCGGAAACCTAATGCTGAACTTAATGTGAAGAATCTTGCTCCCTCCGTAAAATACACGGGAGGAAGTCAGATCGTCTGGGGCTGTATGAGTGCTGCCAGTGTTGGGAATCTTCATTTGATTGATGGCATAATGGACAAACATGTTTATTTAAATATTCTGAAACAAAATTTGAAGCAAAGTGCTCAAAAAATGGGCATATTATCAACTTTCAAGCTTTATCAAGAAAATGACCCAAAGCATAATGCACATATTTGCAAACTGTGGGCTTTGTATAACTGCCCACAAGTTATCAAACCACCTTCACAGAGTCCAGATCTAGACCCTATTGAGTACATTTGGAAATATTTGAAAAATAAAATTCGTAGTTTTAATATTTCTAACAAAAATGACCTCAGAGAAAGAATCATATCAGAATGGGAGAAAATAGATACACATTTCTGTGAAAATCTGGTTACATCCATGCCTAAAATATTAAATGAAGTCATAAAGCATAAAGGAGGCCCAACACGTTATTAAAGGATATGTACAAAGTTTCTATAAAAAGTTATGTTTGCGTGCCCCAATACTTTTTTGATTCCTAATTTTAGTTAGTACACCAGAGGTGTAAAATTTTATAATTACTTAAAAAAGCTTTAAGTTAATTTTAGTTTTTTTTTTTTAAATTTTATAAGGTCATATTAGATATTGTAAGCAATATAAATATTTTGTTAAAATTAAACAGTTTATTTTTCTTTCAAAAATTGTTTGAAAGTTTGTTTTGTCCCAATACTTTTTTACAGCAACTACCAGGGCTCACGTTGGTGCGCTATAGTGCACCATTGTCCCGAATTTTATTGAAAGGGATGCAGAATTTTTTAAATTGCGGGTCCCGAAGACCCGTAATCAAGTATTGGATTCAGGAACTTTTTCTGAAACAAAACAACCACTACTACTTAAAGAGATAGAAAAAAAAAAAGAGAGAGAGAGAGAGCTTATGTATGAAATATCCTGAACGATATTAATTTAAAATACAAGTTACTCTTATTTAATGATAGAGTTGAAATGAATATTAAATAATGCATCTAAAGTATTAATTATTATTATTATTATTTAAAAAAAAAAACGAGGAAAAGAATTTTTAGATTCTTCAGCTAAATAACATGCACAAACGGTAAGTTTTTCTTTATATATATTCTGTTGTTAGTGGGTTGTGCTTTATAATTCAAGGAAAATTAATAATAATAAAAATGAAAATAAAAAACCAAAAATCTGTAAAATTTCAAAATCCTGAATATTTCCAATTTTGCTGGTCCTAGATAATGGGTCCTATACTTTTTTTTTTTTTTAACCTGCTAAATGTAAGTTTCTTTAATTATTATTTTTTTTTCAAGATTATTTTTATTAATCTTGTTTGAAGTCTATTGCTATTGTCAGAATAATCATAATTTTTACTTCTTTAAAACCTCTTTCAATTGCATTAAACAATTTTCTTTGCACTTTTTATTAATTTAATTTAGTAATGTGCTGTTTTAACTACATAATCAAATGCAAGTTTAAGAAAGGTAAATGGTGATTTCATATGATAAAAAATAAATTAGGAAGTTTTTATTTAATTATTTATTTTTTCAACGAATGTTTCAAAATGTAAAAAGGAATTGTGAAAATCTTTTTGTGTTTGTGAAAAATATTAGCAGTTACAAGTCCCCCCCCCCCATCGAAAAAAAAAAAAGTTTTTTCGAGGGGGAAAAAAGGTGTTCCCATTTTTGAAAAATTGGAAAGTGGGGTCTTGGGACCCCACTTTCCAAAAGGTCAGCGCAAGCTCTGAACTATATTTAATTTTTAAGAACCTAATAAATGAGCTGAACATTGTTAAATTCATAAGTTCTAAAATAATTAAGTAGATTAGGAATAAGTGGAGATAGCTTTGTGCTGGAATATTATAATATTAAAAAGAAATAAATAAGCAACATTAAAAAAGTACAAATGAAAAAAAAAAAAATGTTGACTAGTATATGGCCATATTGAAACTTTTAAAAGTTCCTCGGTATTAGTGGAAAATTAATTTAAAACATGATAAAAAGTAAAAGAATTAATAAAATTAAAAAAATTAAAATCCAGGAGCTTGCCACACGAGCATGATCAAAGACTTGAACCAAAAAGGCAAGTTTTGTTAAGTGTTTTAGGTATAAATATGGTATTCGAAGTAACATAGTTGAAGTGGGGATCAATGGAAAGCTTAGTACAGTAATTCATTTCAAAGATGGGGTGAAAAGAGAAATTATGGGGATTGTATTTCTAAATAAATTGTAACCAAATTTTAGCGAAGTTAAATAGATTTTTTGTTTTAACTTTTTCATTGATTTTATGTGGAGTGATTCTCAATGAATAATTTTACTGAATCATTTAATTCTTGAATAATTTTTTTTTTTTTTTTTAATGACTTTTTGTTCTATTTATTTTTAAAGAGTATTCATATGCAATATAAAGTTTATAGTATCTTTTAAATGTTTAATATTTTATTATTTATTTTAAAAATATATATTTGTTTTTTCTAGACTGAAAGCACAATTTTATGTCAGTTCTGATGATGATAGTGATTACTCCTATGGTACACCAAATCTTAGACATCGACATAAAGTAATCAATAGAGGAAGATGGCTAAAAGAGGAAGTATGTCAAATCTGTTTTGTGTCTGTTATGTTTAAAATTTTAGTTGGATTTTATTGTTACATTTGTCCACTTGTCCATACTTCTTTTTACCAAGCTTTTATTATTTATTTTTTATCTGTCTTTTTTGTACAGTGCTGACTAGAATAAAAGGGCTGCCGGGAAATTCAATAAAAAGGGCATTATTTGCGGTCTTCTATGTTGTGGTTTTTGTACGTCACAAAAGTAAATTACTAATTTTACATGTATATATGTGGGCTATATACTTTCGTTGTTCCTGAAGAAATGCTGTAAAACTATTGCTTGAAGGTTACATGTCAGGAAGAAAAGTATCTAGAGGCCACTAAACATTTAATATGTTTGAAAAGGCTACTTGGTACTAAAATGTTTTTAAAAGAACCACCGAGTGCTAAAATGTGTTGAAAAAGAGCCGCAGGGTGCTAAAATGTGTTTAAAAGGATCACAGGGTGGAACACCCTGCCAATTTAGCCTAGGGTCAGCACTATAACTAAAACTAGTATGTTGTGGCCACCACATGACTTTCTTCTATATTTTCCTATACAAATTCACTCAGTAAAAATAATTTATTAAAATTATTATTTAAAAAGATTATCTTCCATGATTTGATAATGCAGACGATTTCCATATTAGAGAAGTAGTATAACACTAAATATCCAAAAAAAGTCCATTTTATTCTCAATATTAAAAAAAAAAAAAAAAAAAAAAATTTTTGTTTTCAAAGTTTTTTTTTTGATAAAAGTAAAAAAATCGATAACTTTGTTTTAAATTATCACAAATCTATAGTTCAACCATTCGTTTTAAAGGTATTGGTGGCGAGACCAATAGATAACAGAATCATGGAAATTTGTCAGAATTAGTCATAGAAATCAGGGAAATTTTTTTCTGAATTTCTGTAGCCACCCTGTATTAGGACTACTCCAACTGCTGCTCTTGAGTGTTTGCTTGGGCTTCTTTCGCTTCATTTGCGTATTAAAGCTGAGGCTTTAACCTGTATGAAGCGTTTCATGTGTCTGGGCTTGTGGAAGGATTATTCTAGACATCTGTCTTGGGGTTCCCTCATTTCATTTGTTGCTGATCTTCCTTCTTTCATTATGCTTAGTGACTACATGGTTATGAAATATGCCTTTCATAAGCCTTTTAAGATCTTTTTCCCTTCCAGGGAGGATCGGCTTATGTCTCCTGGTTGGCTTAATGGCAACTGTTTGGTTTGGTATACTGATGGCTCTAAGCTTGGTTCTCATTCTGGAGCAGGTGTTTACTGTCCTGGGGGTGAAACTCGGCTTTCTTTCCCTCTTAGAAAGTTTGCCACAGTTTTACAGGCTAAAATCTTTGCTATCATCTTATGCTGTAAGGTGTGCTTAGACAGGGGTTATCATAATTTAACCATCCGTATGTGTTGTGACAGTCAAGTGGCTCTCTTTTCATTAGTGAGATGTAAGTTCACTTCTCTTCTTGTATGGGAGTGCTACAAGGTACTTTGTGAGCTTTCTTCCTATAATATGGTTAGTCTTCACTGGTCACCTGATCATACGGGTATACCTGGTAATGAGTTGGCTAGATCTGGTTCCAGCACACTCTTTTGTGGCCCTGAGCCTGTTCTGGGTATTTCTCCCACAACTTTTAGGGCTTCTATCTTCAAGCTCCTTGGTAAGGACTAAGCAGCACTATAGGCAATGGCGTAATTCTGATGGTCAAAGGCAAGCAAAAGAGATTAATCGTGACTATCCTGGTCTTCGTCATAAGGAGCTTTTAAAGCTTAACAGGAATGGTTTGAGGAAGGTTATTGGCCTTCTTACTGGTCACTGTTGCCTTATGAGACATCTGAACATTATGGGTATCAGTTCTGATCCTATTTGTCATGTTTGTTGTCTGGAAGAGGAGACTGCTTGGCTCATTTTATGCGACTGTGAGGCCTTTTCTGCACACATGTTTGAGCATCTTGGTCGGTATCTCATTGAGCCTTGGGAGCTGCAGGATATTTCTGTCAGGTGTCTGCTGAGCTTTGCTTCAGCTACGAGACTTTTCTCTTAAGGATGCATTTGGGTTGGGGTACAGTAGACCTCTGGTCGATGTGCCTAGTTCTCAGGTCCTGCAGATAGCTGCCCTCCATTTCAAGTCATAGTCAACATAAAATATATATGTATAATAAAGATGATCTATGAAGCATAGTAGAAGCCAAGCAACAGATACAAGATCACTGATATATTAGTGTGACAAGTTGAGGAATAATTTTATGTCGATGTTATTGTTAATATGTTGTGCATTTAAAATGAGTTATTTTTATAATTTTTTTAATTTCTCTAAAATTTTTTAATTGTATTTTTGTAAGTGAAAAAAGTAAAAAATAAAAATATTGAGATATTTTTGCCCATTAGTATAGTTTTTTTAATTACAGTGGTTTGATGAGCGTGTTACACAAGATCACACATTTTGTGTGATATACATAAAATTGTGAAATACGGAAATCAGGGAACTTTTTTTTTGAATTTCTGTAGCCATCCTGTATTGATAAGACAATTAAAAAAATCAAATGTTAATTATTCATTGAAATCAAAGTTTTAAAAAAAGTAGTTATTGTTGCTTTATAAAAATTTTCGTATTCAGTAGATATTCATGAAATGTTTTGAATTATTGTTCTTCTATTGATTATTAGTATTTCACTACTAAAGCTTTCAGATATTTTTACTTTTTTCATGTGTATAAGAAGAAAGTATTGGATGGACCTCTAGTTTTTGATGGAGTTACACATTTTGAAATGACCTGAACACAACCTGACCAATAAAAATTTGAATAATTCTTGTTATTCTAATTTTGATTTTAAACTTAATAATATTAATAATTAAAAAAAAAAAAATTACACAAAATGAGTTTTTTTTTATTTTTTTACAAAATGACATTAGTATATATATGTTGAATGCATAGTAAAATATATAGGTAAAAAAAGCCAACAAAGACCTGCTTAAATTTAAAAAGGCTGGTTTTTTTTAATAAAAATTGGTGGTCAGGTCTTTTTTAAAAAAAGGCTGGCTTCTTGTAGCCCTGACTGTAAAACTTTTTCTGGAAGGCTACATGTCAAGAAAAAAAAATGTCTAAAGACCTCTGGACATTTAAAATGTTAGAAAAGGCCACTTGGTACTAATATATTTTTAAAAGGGCTGCTGAGTGTTAAAATGGGTTAGACATTAGCAACCCAAGAGTTGCTATAATGTGTTAATAAGAGCTGTTGGGTAGAACTCCTTTTCAAATTCACCTAGAGTCAGCATTACATGCTTGTTCTATATTTTTAATTTATTTTCTTTGTAGTTGCAAACTTAACAAATTTTATGAATTTCCAATGCTTCTTGTGATACTAAACTTTGTTTGGTATTCTTTTTATCACAGATAAATTTTGTTTTGCTTCATATAGATACAGAAAATTCTGTTACTGGAATAAGAAAATTTATTAAGTTATATATTTTAAAGAAAGATATTACATTATTGATTTATTTAAATATGTTAATAGGATGAAAGACTGAAACGACTAGTTGAGTTACATGGTGAAAACAAGTGGGAGAGGATATCAAGTCTCTTTCCAGATCGCAGTGATGTACAGTGTCAACAGCGGTGGTATAAGGTTGTGAATCCTGAATTAGTTAAAGGTCCATGGACTAAAGAGGTAATTATGATTAACTTTACATTAAAAGGAGACTTGGCTTTAGAAAACTAAACACAAAGTCTTCATGTTAAATGGCGACGGGAATAATGGAATAGTAGACAGCTCATTTCGGTAGTATTTAGCATACCATTATCAGTGCATAAAGAAATGAAAGGGAAGTTGATTCTAATCAACCAATAGAATTAGGTGGAATATGGTGGATTAGCCAGTAGAAAGTTGAGAAATGGTTGGTAGTTTATGAAAAAAATTAGAAGAAATTAAGAATGTGTAGATTGAATGTAAAATTTCCAACAATCAGACAAAGGGTTTACTGTGAAATTACAGTAAACAATATTTTTAAAGATTCATATAGATGTAAAAAACTTCAATGAAATCAAGTTTGAGTACAGGTTTAGGTCTGCATATTATTTAGATTTATAAAAAAATTATAGTTTTTCTCCCAGCAGTGCTTAGAAATAGTTGATTTGTTGGTTTCTTGTTTACGGGCGTAACTAATATGTTCTTTAAATGGAAAGACTGCATTTACTTTGACCAATGTATTACATTGACAAAAAATGCTATGAATACCCCAAGAGTTATGCATATTTATAGGATCTTTCAAATAAGAAAAGCTGAGTTTATTGGAAGGTGAAAAAATTATTTTAAAATAATATTGTTTGAGAACTTTATCTATGACATTACTTGATTTAGGAAAATAAGGTAAAATGTAAAACAATACTGATGGTTTAGTAGATGGAGTACAAGGAAGTTGTAATTTTTTAATAGCTTCATCTGTAATGTGGAAGGGTTATAACCTCTACCAATTGCAATGGCTTTCAGACAGGATCTGCCCAAGTGGGTCCAGCCCGAAAAAATCCATACGGGATTTTTTGGGCAGGCCCACTTGAAAAAACCAATTTTAAGAAGTGGTTTTTTTTTTTTTTTTTTTTTTTTTTTAATTTACTGTACATTCATCAATAACTTTTACTACAGACACAAAAATGATAATAATAGTAATTATTATTTAGATTATAACAATAATTACTGTTATTACCAGACCTGGGCCTGAATTTTAATGACATTGTGCTTTTAGAACAATTTTGCACTTTTAGATCATTTCTTAAAGATATGTTTAGGACAAACTTAATACATTTAGGGCATTTTTTAAAATTTTAAGTCATTTGTGTGTGTATATATTAAAAATTGAAGACGAAAACAAAGACTAACTCATTTTCAGTCAAATTAAAAAACAATTTTTGATTAATTTTTAATTAATCTGGTTTATTTCTAGTTTTCTATGTATTTCATATGTTTTTACTTAGAATATCTTACTCAAAGTTAAAATAAGTGTTTTGTATCATAATGTGACATGTTGTTTACCTTTTCCTTATTGTGTTTTGGTTGAATATTAGTTGCTGGTTAAAAATAGCTTGTTTTTGTTAACATTTCCCCATTGGTCAAATCTTATGATTAATAAGATTATTATGATGGCATCATTGATGGTAGGTGTGTCTTTGATGATGTGTATACGTGTAATAATTAAGTATAATAAATTTTTTAACAGTTTGAAATAAATCTAATTGCAGTTGCATAGTATTAGTATAATATGAAATAATACTAGTGATAAATAGCTATGAATCACTGAACTTTTAAATTAGGTTTAAGTTTTTTCCACACATTTAAAACTAACCAATTTAGGTAGAACATTTGAAATGAAATCAAGATTTAAAAGTTTCTGAATAAACCCAATAATACACGGGTTTTTCATCAAAAACCCAATAAAACCTGGATTTTAGATGGTGGGCCCAGGTGGGCTGGGCTTAAAAAAAAAAGTTTTTTTTTTCAAACCCTGCTTTTAGATATTTCAAAGTTAGAAAGTTTCCATTTTTTTGAGTAGCTGGATGACATGAATTTGCATAGGGGGAAAGAGCCTGTACAAACAATGTTTAAAAAATCTAAATAAAATAATTAACGCACAGAAAACCAAACCCACCTTCACATCCGCCATACCATACTTCAGAGGTGCAGAATATGTCCGAACGTGCGAATGAGGTTTAGGGGAAATTTTGAACATTTTATCTTCTTAGAATAAAATAAAAATGAAAACGGGAAAAAAAAATCTACTGAAAAAAACAAACAACAACAAAACTTATTAATATTAAAGAACAAACTACCAGCTGTGTTCCTCTGTTAAAATGTGTATTTCTTTTAAGTACCTATTACATACCCCCCCCCCCCCCCTAAAAAAAATTAATAAAAGTAAATAAATAAATAAAAGTATTTAAAAAAAAAAGTATTTGAACAGTTAGCTATGATTAAACATAAATTTCTGAATGGATTGTTGCTTCTTTCTTAGTCTTAAAGCTTAGTTTTCCCTTAAGGCTGTACATCAGTCAAATAGCTCCCTTTCTCCCTTCCCATGTTATCCAATGGGATTTTTGTCACGTCGTTTTATAAAAATATCTCATTCAAAAATGAACTTTTTCGAATTCTGTTTTTTGAATATTACTCTTTGAATAGGTCGTCTTTTAGCTTAGTGAGCAATTTTTCGAAAAAATAAATTTAGATATTTTACTTAGAGATCCACACTTTCAGTACATAATTTACCTATTGAAATAAAATGTTTAAATTAATTTTTTCGAAAAATTGCTCACAAAGCTAAAAGACTACCTGTTCAAAGAGTAATATTCAAAAAACAGAATTTGAAAAACTTCATTTTTGAAGGAGATATTTTTATAAAACAAAGCAACGAAAATTCCATTGGATAACATTGGAAGGGAGAAAGGGAGCTATCTGATTGATGTACAGCCTTAACTATTTTAATTTTAGCAATTAATTAAAATTTCTGTTGTTCTTTTATGGATGTTTATAGGAGCTCATTTATTTCAGATTAATTACTATTAATCTAAAATTATGTTTAAGCTTTCTTATATTATTTACTCAATTTAAAATTATTTTGTATTAAAGTAACATACATAGTACATACTATTCTTTAGTTTTTTTACTTTCTTCTATATTTAATAGAAGAAAGTATTGGATTTGTAAAAATTTCGACTTCCGGTTATCGATAGATTTACATGTTTTTAAGAGGTCCAAAACACAATTTGACTGTTTTTAAAAAACGTCTGCCCATCCGTGTGTGTGTGTGTGACGACAATTTTGTGGTGACTATTTCAGGAACTACTGCACAGAATTGCATACAAATTTATATGCAGATGCACCTTGACGTCAATTGGTATTTATCAACTTTTGATATTAATCACTCCGCAGGTGGCGCTGTTACACAGCAATTTTTGCAATTTCAGAGAAGGCTATACTTGAGGAACTACTGCACGGAATTGCATACAAAAAATTATATACAGATGCACCTTGACATAAGTTAGTGCTTCTGCTTAGTGACTTTTGGTGTCAATCGTACAACAGGTGGTGCTGCTATACATCAATTTTCGCAATTTCAAGGAAGACTATATCTCAGGAACTACTGCACAAAATTGCATATAAATATATATGTAGATGCACATTAACATGAATTAGTTTGTCAACTTCTGATGCCAATCGCTCAACAGGGGGCACTACTATACAGCAATTTCCACAATTTGGGAAAGCTATTATATTTTAGGTTCTATTTCTGACAATCGAATAAAACGAAAAATGAAAAGACCATTATTAGACATCATGTTGATTATTAAATTGGGTACATTGCATATACTCGGTGGGTGGCACTGTTATACTGCATCCGAGAATGGGAAAAATGTTATCTGCACAGTAAAAATTAACTTCCGTTGGACATTCGGTGCAATACCTCTCTGGATAAAAATTAATAATGGATTAAAAAATAATAAATAATTTGTACTGTGCGAATTTGTATAGAAAAATATAGAAGAAAATTTTGTGATGACATACTCGTCACAACATACTCGTCATTATTATTTTTTTCCCCCCTTTCCTGCAGCAAAAAGGGGTAAGACTTGAAACTCTTATAAATATATATATATATATATATATATATATATATATATATAGAGAGAGAGAGAGAGAGAGAGAGAGAGAGAGGGGGGGGGGGGTAAGTGCACCAGTGATTGACACTTTTAGAGCAATCTCTGATGTTTTTAATGTTCTAGTCATCAGAAAATATTTTTAGAAATCTTAAGTTAGTACATATGGTATGAAAGACATTCAGAACCACATATATGGTAAAATATATACATTTGATAACAATTTTTTTTAAATGAATTTTATTTGACACCCACTCAATGTTCTAGTAATTGAAGCTGCCAGTTTTTCATTTTATCAGTAATTGGCCCCCTATGTTCCAGTGTTTGACACTGCTAGTTATTCATTTTACCAGTTATTAGCACCGTATGCTTCAGTGTTTGACATAAAATGTTAAAATTCTTATATGTAAAATATATGATTTTATTATTTTTCTTATTTATTAATTATTTCGGGATAGATGTCAATTACTGGAGCATGCCAATCACTGGAGCACCTACCCTATATATTTATTGCAATGATACACAACACATCAACAAATGACTTAATTAGCTGCTGATTATGCCATTCAGCATTTGAGCTCTATTTTCTCAGACTATATTGATTCATATGCTCAAGATTGTAATTTGTCCTTGTTTTAAACAGTTTGTATCTTTATAGCAATTTGTCTCATTTTTATAGCATATAACTTTTTTTTTTCCAGTTTGTATAGCTTTTGTTCACTTTTATGTACACATCAATTAAGTTATATATTGCTAACTTTTCTTATACTGTGTCTCATAATAATTGTAATTCATCTTTAAACAGAAAATTATAAAATTTTTAATAAATGATTATGGTTCATTCATTGAAAAATGTTTGTCTTATTCCTGATTTCAAAATTCTGTAATAAAAAGGTATTTTAAATTTTAAGAGACAGCAATGTGCAATAAAACGAAGTAGCATTATTTTATTTATAATTATGTATTATATAAGATAAGAATTATAGCCTTAAAAATTATGTTAGTTAATCAGTCTAATTACCTTAAACTCTTTAATTTTCTATCTGGGGGCACATTAATAGCAATATTGAATTTTGATGTAGTTTCCCCCACCTCCACTTAAAAAAAAAAAAAAAAACTGATAACCAGTTCTTTGTTATTTTGGGGGAAATTTAGAATGTGTTCGGGAGAAATTTCAGAGGTCTGAACATTTTCTGTACCCCTGCCATACTTGAAGGGTGCCACTATAAGAATTTAAAACAAAGCCGGCAAACATAATATTAACATTCTAATAAAACTAGATAAAAAAGCTTTTCCAATGTATTCACAATGAAAAAGATCCCGTACACTTCAAATATACCTCCAGCGTCTATAAAATAAACTTTGAATTTGAAGATAATAAGAAAGCTTGTTACATAGGTATGACCAAGCATCATACAAAAGAATGCGAAACAGAACACCTAGCCGATTTAAAATACAATAAACAATCTACCGCCCTGTCTAGAACTCATAACAATAACCCTATTAACCCAATACCCTTAATATCTAAAAAGTAGCTCCATATAATTCGCACTATTTTGCACTAAATGCGAAGCAATAGAGTTCCTTACCACTAACTCAGCCATCAACGATCAAGTGCATAGCGTAATACCTATAGAATGGCAACACCTGTTAAAAGGAATGAAGTAAAGTGAAGAAAATCTCCGAGAGAAGAAGGAAGAGGGAAAACAAACCAGAAACGGCAGTGTTACGTAGTGCACAGAGGATGAATGTGATAGCATTCAAAATATATATGCACCTCAATAAAGGTAAAATTTTTAAAGTATTTAATTATTTAAAAAAAAGTTGTCCTTTTTATGAAAAGCAAAAGAAAGAAGACTGAAAATTGGAAGAAATGCTTAGCTCTTTAAATCCTCATTTGGCATGTACAATTTATTCTAACGAAAAACGAAGTTATCAGTTGATGTGTTTCTCAAGGTCAAGAGAAAAGTTGGTCGACAATCTGCTGTAAGTTCGTTTCACATTAAAATATGTTTTTATTTTGTTTTTGTGGATAAATGATTGGCATATGTTTTCAAAAAATTTAAATCCGAAAGAATTGTGGTAAACTAATTCAAAGGAGAATAAAGAGAAAATGTGTATTATTCAGAAATAGAAAATGTTAAACTCTATTCAGTTCTTAAATCTTAAGATTTTCACTAGATAACTACCCCACCTGCTGCTAGATTTCGTTTTGCCGCTGCTGGTCATCCGAAAAATTCTAATAATGTTTTGAGTACATTTTGACGAAAGTGGAAATGAAGGAATGAAAGATGAATTTTTTAATCTGTTTAATTCTCAGGAAGTGACAATTCTCATTTTGATCGATGAGTTAGTTTTAATTTAGAAAGTCTTTATTTATCAACCTTAATTAATTTAGAAAATTTGGAGTGGAAGGATGATTTTTTTATACCAACTATGTGAAAAATACCAGAGCCGGGAATCGAACCCGGGCCTTCCGCTTGACGCGCGGATGCTCTACCACTGAGCTACCCTGGGTGATAACCAGCTAGGCATTTCTCACATAATATTCATTGGCAAGACTCGGTGACCTTGCCAATGAATATTATGTGAGAAATGCCTAGCTGGTTATCACCCAGGGTAGCTCAGTGGTAGAGCATCCGCGCGTCAAGCGGAAGGCCCGGGTTCGATTCCCGGCTCTGGTATTTTTCACATAGTTGGTATAAAAAAATCATCCTTCCACTCCAAATTTTCTAAATTAAAAAAAAAAAGAGTTAGTTTTAATTTTGAAAAAAATTGGATAAAATTGAATAAATAATTCTTTAACAATAATAAAAGGTATTATTTTATAAGTTTATGAGGAGGGTTACAGAAGTTTGCATTTGCGAATTTAATGCAAGATTGTTTTTGTATTATCTTTATTGAATAACTTAACAATTATTTTTAATTTTATTACATTAGCATTTAATATTTGCATGCTTAAAATTATTTCAATTTAAAATGATCAGAAATATTACGTTGGTGAGCATTGTAGTAAAAAATTATGCAGTGTATCTGATTGTGTGGCATATCCGATAAATCCAATAACTTTTTTTTTTTTTTTTTTTTTTAAACCAATTTCTGCCTGTGCGGCATATATGTAGGAGTGGCTTATCTCCTCGAAATTATGGTACTCGTTTAAATTGATCATGCTGTATAATAATCATATTTATCTTCAAATGCGTAAAAATGTAGTATAAAATGCATATGGGATGTATGGAATGCATAATGTATGTATGGGAAATGTATAAAAAACTTCAATATATGTTTATTCCTTCACCATATTTCTTATTCTACCAGCAAAATAAACCTGGCAATGTAGTAGTTTGTTTCTTTCAATTCTGATATGGTAACTGATTCTGTTATAGCCTGATAATCATTGCTGATTGGTCCACTAACTTCGTCTAAATTTTGTATGATGATGAATACACACAAACATTAAGATGTTTTAAGTTTTTTTTTTTTTTTTTTTTTTTTTTAATAATGAATTTGCAATTTTAAAAAGAAATGCTGGTCTTAAAAAAAAAAAAAAAAAAATTCTAAAATTCATTTTACATTTCTAGTTAAAATACCATACTTTTTTTTTTTTTTTTGTTAATGCAAGTTTTATTTGGTAAGGTGCTTTTTACTTACTACAATAGTAACCTGGTTCGACGTCTGTAAATTGCCAATAATTTTAGGTTTGCTGCAGATTGTTATAGAAAATTCTGCAGGTCATGTCATGTATACACAGCTTCTATTTCACATTACTGGATGATAAGAAAAAGTTCCTAGCTGGTCAGTAAATTCCCAAACCCTGAGTAGGAATTACATTCATGGGTTGTAAAAAAATTAAGGTATAATTTATTTTGATAAAACAATTTTATATTAACTTCTTGAAAATTTTTTTTATAGGAAGATGAAAAAGTAATCGAATTGGTGAAGAAATATGGTCCTAAGAAATGGACAATCATTGCAAAGCATTTAAAAGGAAGAATTGGCAAACAGTGCAGAGAAAGGTACATTATTATTTTATTTGAATGATTTGTCTATTATACCAGAAATAAATTGTAAATAAAAGGAGAAAAGAAAAGGGGAAAAAATTGGTTTAGGCTTTTTTCTGTTCTAAAGTGTTTGTAAAATTTAGGAAATAACAGAATTTTTTCCAACTTTAAAAAGAATGGCAGGATGTTGCCAGTAAAAAAAGGGCATATTTAGATTCTTGAGGGCAGTTTTGGATTCTTATAAGGACAAATTCTAATTTTAAAATACGGACACTTATTATTTCAAGATTAAATTATAAGAACACATATGCTAAACATTTTTACTTTCTTTTATGTATACAAGAAGAAAGTGTTGGATTCGTGAACATATTTAGATCTCTGGTTTTCAATAGATTTACATGTTTTGGGATGTCCTGAAAAGGATTTGCTTATTTTTAGAAACTGTCTGTCTGCTTGTGTATAAAAACATTTGTGGATGCTTGCTGCATCTCATGAATCAATGGAAGAAATTTAACCAAACTTGATATTTAGTTGGACCTTGACTTAAATTGGTATTGTATTGCGTTTAGGGATCAACCACTCAATAAGTGGTACTGTTATCTTTTTTTTTTTTTTTTTTTTTCATTTTGTAATTCAGTATAGGATAAAATTTCGTATAATGTACTTAATGAAAATTATTTTTAACTTTTTTGATAGTAATAGTCAAACAGAAAATATTTTTTGTGTATCTGGGGGCCACTCTTCCTATGTAAATTTTCAATATTATGGGTATCTTTCAAAAGAACTCGTGAATGTCTTTAAAATGAATGGTTAAACCATAGATCTGTGATAATTTAAAACAAAGTTAATATTTTTTCCCCCTTCTACATTTTTTTAACCCCTCTCCCTGAAAAATAAATAAATAAAATAAAAAAATGTACAGAAGTCATTATTAAATAGACTTTGTTTAGACATTTTGTTTTATGCTTCTCTGAGATGAAATTCATCTGCATTCTACATGGAAAGTAGTAATTTAAGCAAGTAATTTGTACTGTGTGAACTTGTAAAGTACAGAAGAAGGATTTTGTGGTGGTTACAACATATTAGCTTAATTTTAACTTCTGCTTGTTACTAATGTATAAATCATTAAGAGCTTTTTAAACTTTTAAGCTGAATTCAACTTTTTTGTAAATTTGTTTTTGTTTGCCTTTTGCTATTATGTATTGGTAACAAAATTTGTACTTTTTGAAGTATATGGAATTCTTTTTACATAATCCAATCAAATAAAGTTTAAAATGTCCAAGTTAGTGTTAGACATTGTTGTCTATTTTTTTATTGGTTAAAAATATGTTAATTGTATTTCATAATAGATTAGAGATCTGATGCTGTGTGATATATTGCAGTGTGTGTTGCATAGTAGCAGTAAAATGGCCCAGTAGCAGAAACAGTGCAGCATGGCAGCGAGCACTGCAGATAGTTTAAAGCTCTGCAGATTAATTTAACAACTCAAAAAGAAATCCTAAGTTTAAAATACTTAAGTATAATTTGAAATATGTCTCTAGAATATTGTACTTGTTGCATATTCTTAATTAATTAATTTCTTTTTTAGATATAGATTTTACATACTTTATTAATTGCTATACTTTTCTTCAGATATTTAACTTGGTTCAGCATTTCTGGATTGCAGATAAATTTTATTCTCCTGCAGGTGATACAAAAAATTTTGCTACTGGGGGTAAAATGATAATTGTGATAGACGGCTTGCAGTAGAATATCATATGGCACTTTATTTCCCACAACACTACTCAACTTCTGCGCATTTTAAGTTTGCATGCATTTAAATAACAAGTATTGTATGTTAGTAAAAAATGGTTGTTTGATTACTAGGTGGCACAATCATCTGAATCCAGCCATTAAAAAGACTGCATGGACATTGGAAGAAGAAAAGTTGATTTGTTACTATCATGAATTATGGGGCAATCAATGGTCTAAAATTGCAAAAGAGCTTCCTGGCAGGTTAATATTTTAACTTATTATTATTATCATTTTGTACTTTGTTACATTTCTATTAATTTATCATTTGATATAATTGCTAAATGTTCTATTTTTCTAAAATTAATATCATAACTAATATAATAAATTTCTAAAAATCTTTATTTTTTTAATCTTGTTATAATTGAACGTATAATTAATTTGTTTGTTGTAGCTTAGATTTTTCTATTAATTATTTTGCCTTTTAAATTGAAATGATATAGCAAGCATAGTCATGATTTTAAATATTGCACATGTAGTTCCTAAATCTGATACTTGTACATTATTGTGCAGAAATGACATTTAGCGATTCAGCAATTATGATAAAACATTAATTTTATCAATTAATGTCAAAATGATTTCATATGAATAATAATAATAATATACTTAGAAAGAATGATTTTCAAGATAAGTAAATGATATTTATTTTTTTTTATGTGTAATCATAATCATACATGTCTTATTGTCTGGAATTCTGCTTTTCAAAACCTTATCATTCCTTTAATAACTTTTAATCAGATCTTTAATTTTTTGTGGCAGCCTTTTAATGAAACCATCCCACCATTTATATGGTATTCTTTTTTCACAAAATCTCTTTTTAAGCAATCAATTATTTTATTTATAAGTGTTTTTTATATACGGAACTTTTGTGTGCAATATCATTTTATGTGATCTGAATTTATGCAGCTTCTAGTCTTTGTGAAATATTAGAAGTGGTTGTGAGTGTTTAAAACATTAATCTGATGAATAAATAAAGAAGGAATAGGGAGTTTTGGTCTCTAGAGGAACTGCTCCATATTGGGTTCCAAATGTTAGGAAAAATGTGTTGACTTTCTTGTGTGAGAAAGTAGTTCTTAAAGAATCAGACAGATTCTGGTCATTGAATGCATTTTATTCTACATAACTTCTCAAATCTGTACAATAAAACTGTTATTATGATGAATATTCTGAAAAACAATCGACTAAAGCTATCACTCATACAGTAATAGTCACTATTCGGCAAATGTTCTGGAACAGTCCAAAAACAGTCACTTGTTCCACAGGAGTAAAGCAAATTACATGAAATACTCTAGAGCAGAAATCTTCAGTAGCTCACAGACAAAGTTCAGCCACCCCTGTTTTAAGTTTATATTCTGAAAATTATTAAGTTTTGTAAAATAAAAAATTTAGAGTTGTAGAAATTTTTTATCAAGATGGTGAACTTAGAGAATTTATGTTATATATATATACACTGCGCAAAGCAATTAAGGGATAATTATGAGTTTGGTAGGAGAAAAACATGCAGTCAACACCATGTTAAGTAAAAATAAAAAGGAAAATTATAATGTTTACAAAGTTGATAAAATGCAAATCTTGTCTGTGATATAGAAAAGGACGTGTTGTAGATAAGGAGTAGAAAATGACCTGCAGTATTTTTTTCTCTAGGAGGAGATTAAAAACAATTGACATGCATTGAATACTTTAAAACAACAAATTCAATGTTTCAGCAACTTGACTTAGCTGAATTGTTAGCCTGGAGGGCCGTCATTAGTTTTGATGTTTAGAGGCAGGTTAAAACGCTATTTGTTGTAGATGAAGTTTGTTGAAGTGTCATTTGCAGACTATAGAATCTGTTTTCAGAATCTAGAAATGTCCACGCCGGCAACAACACAAAATAAGGATGAGTATTTAACACTAACAACAATGAAGAAGAAACTGCATTATGACCATCACTTTATTGCAACAGCACATTCAGATAGTTACTTGCACCAAAGTTTCGACTCAAATTGTTCCTAACCAACCCCTTCATGTGGGTTTGTATGTTCACAGATGGTTTGTATTTTGTTGATAGTGCACCAATGTACTGTTGCAGAAAGTGGGCACTGGAACATTTCGAGTGAGAATAAGATGAGTGGAGCACCGTGCTCTTCATGGAGGTGTACAGCTTTAGTGTTCAACTAGGCAATAAATGTGTTCTCATCTAGATAAAATCTGGTGCTCAGAATAAACCTTCATTTGTGCATGAAAGTGTCTAATTTGATTTGGCAGAGGGGGAGTTATGGTCTGGGCTGCTATTTCTACCAATGACTGCACCAATATGTAATTTATCACCATTGGAGCATGGATGGCACAGCAATATAGAGATGATATTCTCAGACCTATTGTGGTCCTCTACATTACAGCAATTCAGGATGAATTTATTCTCATGGATTATGACACCCAGGGGTGGATTGGCTGACCTGGCTACCCAGCGTTTGCCAGGTGGACCAAAGGCCGGAAATGGACCAAATGAAAAAGAAAAATAGTAATTTTATTTTTTGCATTATCATAATTTAATTTTAATTATTGAGCAAATTCTAGTGTTAATATATACCTAAATTCATAAAAAACTAGCAATAAAATATTAAAATCTATGCGGTATGCTGACTGCCTCAGAAAAAGCTCACAGGCCCAATGGCTCACAGTCCTTTTACCTGTATTTTTGTCCTATTTTTTATCTCAGAAGGATACCAAATGCTAGAGAAGCTGGTGACCGGATCCATCACCCTTCCTCTCCATTGGTGACTGGTAGGGGAATGCTCTGTCTGACATAAACTGGTGCTGATTAGATTTGGGAATCAATCGCTCAACAGGTGGTGCTGTAATCACATTTTTTGTAACATGGCAGTATAGGACAAAATTTCGTATAAATGTGCATAATGAGAGTTATTTTGAACTTGTGATTGTAAAATTAATATGAATTTTTGATAATAGTAATAGTTAACTAGGAAAAAAATTTTGTGCATGTGGGGGCATCGGTGCCCCCCTTGGGGGAGGTAAAGTTTCAAGATGGGTATCTTTCAAAAGGTCTCGTCAATACCTTTAAAAGGAATGGTTGAACTATAAATCTGGGATAATTTAAAACAAAGTTATAGATTTTTTTTTTTTTTACTTTTAACAAAAAAAAAAAAAAAAAAGTATTTTCTTCTGCTAGAAAACAACTAAGGCAATTACGAATTATTCATGATCATAATTTCGATTAGCAATTTTTACACTTTTAAATTGGGTTTTTTAATAATTTAAATTTCTTTATTTTTGTCCCTTTCATATATATATACTCTTAAAACTCATGTTAATGTGGCAAGTTAAGCAGAATGTTGTAAAATTGTGGTTTTATTAAAAATTAATGCTTAGATTTCTGGAGATATGCCCTCTGAGCTGGAGGAAGCTCCTTTAGACATACTTCTAGAGTGATTGGGCCAAAATATCTCATTGCCGGGTGGGCCAGATTCAGCCAGTCCGCCCCTGATGACACCAGGTCACATTGTGTGCTTACCTGATGAACAATTTCCTTTTTGACAAAAGAATCATTTGAATGGATTGGCCAGTATGTTTCTCAGATATGATTCCAATAGTAGAACATGTTTGGGACATGCTAGGGAGAAGGGTTGATTGTTACTCATCATCCCAAGAAACAATTCAGCAGTTGGGAAAATTATTTTACAGGAGTGGGAGAGAATACTGCAGTTCCTCATTTATAACCTCATTGACCCCATGCCTCGTGAGTGTGCAACATTGGTTTTTGTCATATGAAACCATACTTTTTATTGAAATTTCATTTCTATGTAAGAAATCACATTTTTTGTTTGTACAATATGCACAAATTGTGCAATTTTGTTTAACAGATATTCTGTATAAATGGAGAGGATGGGTATATCATCAAAATATATGTAGAAAATATTAATTTTTACATTATTAATTATATATTTTTGATTTTGTTTGCTTATGATTTATTTTAGTCTTTCAAAAAAAAATACTTCAAAGTTTTGTTCTTTTGCAGGACTGATAATGCAATCAAAAATCACTGGAATTCTACTCTGAAGAAAAAAGTCAGTGTTGCAGATGATTTTTTTACAGTAGCTAGCAGACCTAAGGTTAAATATTTGATATCATACACCAGTTTAATTAATATTCATGTAAAGGCTATTATAAAGAAAATTTTGATTGTTTTTATTTATTTATTTATTTGTAGAAAAAGAAGTACATTAATCAAACTACGCAGACTGCGAAAGCAACTAAATATTTGCCTGCAATTGCTCCTAAAAAATCTGGTAAGTAGTGATTTTAAAATATCTTTTCTATAATTAGAGTTTATTTATACCTTAAAATTAGTCCATATCACTCTCATATGCATTTCGGTTGCAAGCGCAACCTTCCTCAGATGAACTGTGACTATCATCGCTGCCGGCGTATTTGTTGTTTTCCTCCTGTCTTCCTTCCTTCGCTTCACTTCGTTTGTTTCGGTCGTTTAGGATCAGATGGTTCCAGATTCTGGGTATAGTAGCGTGTTCGCGTTCGTTAATTGCAGAAGGGTTAGTAATAATTTCTAGGGCTTCTCTTTTAAGTGCGTAACTGTGATTATTATAGTGAGCGATTTTTTTAGTTGTTATGGTGTTAATATTAATTGGGTTAGAGGAGTGGGTAGAAGCAAGTGCGGTGGATTGTCGGTTATGTTTCAGATCGGCTTTATGTTCTTTTTCTCTGTCGTAAATTTTCCGCTTTGTAACTCCGATGTAACATGCTTGAGAATTATCTATGTGTTTGAAGTCTATTTTATAAATCCCGGCGGTTGCTTGGTTATCAATTATGTCTTTTTCATTCCGGATATGTTGAAAGATGTTGCGGTTTGGTTTTATTGGGATATTGATATTGTGTGTTTTGGCTTCATTTTGGATTTTTATACTATTTCCGTTACAGAAGGGGATGGAGGTTGTGAATTTTTTTGTTTCTTTTTGTGCGTTCGAGAAACAAAAAAATTCACAACCTCCATCCCCTTCTGTAACGGAAATAGTATAAAAATCCAAAATGAAGCCAAAAAACACAATATCAATATCCCAATAAAACCAAACCGCAACATCTTTCAACATATCCGGAATGAAAAAGACATAATTGATAACCAAGCAACCGCCGGGATTTATAAAATAGACTTCAAACACATAGATAATTCTCAAGCATGTTACATCGGAGTTACAAAGTGGAAAATTTACGACAGAGAAAAAGAACATAAAGCCGATCTGAAACATAACCGACAATCCACCGCACTTGCTTCTACCCACTCCTCTAACCCAATTAATATTAACACCATAACAACTAAAAAAATCGCTCACTATAATAATCACAGTTACGCACTTAAAAGAGAAGCCCTAGAAATTATTACTAACCCTTCTGCAATTAACGAACGCGAACACGCTACTATACCCAGAATCTGGAACCATCTGATCCTAAACGACCGAAACAAACGAAGTGAAGCGAAGGAAGGAAGACAGGAGGAAAACAACAAATACGCCGGCAGCGATGATAGTCACAGTTCATCTGAGGAAGGTTGCGCTTGCAACCGAAATGCATATGAGAGTGATATGGACTAATTTTAAGGTATAAATAAACTCTAATTATTGAAATTTATCGTCCTAAAATGAAATAGAAAGTTATATCTTTTCTATTTTTCATTTGTTTTTTTTCTTTTTTAAAAATAGTTTTATATAACATCTATTTTAGTTTTAAAATCTTTTAAGGCAGTAACAGTAAATATAAAGCATGGAAATCAAAAATGTAAATTTCTCTTTTTATTATAATTTGTCATTCCGATTCTGTATATTTAATAATTTTAATCTATTTTTTCTATCAAAGAGAAAAATGTCTTAAAATATTTTTCTCAAATCTTTTCAAATAATTAAAAAATTATTATCAGATGATAATCTATTATAATTATTTACTAAATATTATTTAAAATTAATGTTTTTCATGTTTTTTTTTTTTTTTTTTTTTTTTTTTTTTTACCTCCTTTTAGTAAGTACTTAAAAGAATTTAGTAATGCAATTCTTAAGGTTGCATCGTTACATGGCAAGTAGCATCTAAAAATCATCGATTATTTTATTATTATTAAATGCTGTCAGGTACTAAAATGAGTTAGAAAGGTTATTTATTGAATATATCATATAATTCAGATTTTACAATAATTTTAATTAGATGATTTGCAGTTGTCAAAACATGATAATAAATAAAATGGTTATAAGAAATTCATTTTTGAAATTAATACACTGATCACGTTTGCTTTAGAATTGAAAAAGAAATATTTCTATATTTTAAGTTAATGATACTTCTCACTCACTTTTAGTAGATTACTTAAACCCTAATTAATAACCTTATTCTTAAAATCTTTCTAAGGTACAGAATTTTTATCCCCAGGTAATTTTTAGAGAATACAAAAGTTCCTTTACACGGAGAGTTATATTAATCCGTTAACGCCCAAATTAATTTTGCAAAATATATTTTGATGAATATTTCAATTCTAAATTAATGTAGACAACTGACAGTAAAATATATTAAATTAAACAGGTCTTCTGATAGTTTTAAATTCAAAACCTATCCTCATTTGAGGACGTTTAGTGTTCTGGCGAGAAAACTTCTAAATAGAAAACTTCGAGATAACAGATTAATTTCCTAAATTATATGCTGACAAAGACCTGGAATAAGAAAGTAAAGTATTATAATATATATTATTATTCAACGTCACTGAAGTTAGTATAAATGCACAAAAAAACAAATTTATATGCGATGAATGAAAAATCATAAAATAACTATCCAAATTATGTAATTACAGTGCAAAGCCGAAAATCCGGAATCGTCGGGACCACAGCGATTCCGGATTTTTAGTCATGCTTAAAAAATATATTTTCATTTAAGTGCTTAGATAATATGCAAATTCAAGTAAAAAATAATATATTATGATTTTTAGATTTATTCTGAAATATTTTTTTATCAACTTTAACAATAAATAATTAAAATCAAACTTTAAAAACAAAACAGATTTATTGAAGTATTTGCTTGCAAAAATTAGTGAAAGTTACAATAAAAGAAAATAAATAGGAAAAACATACCATTCTTAAAACATTTCCGTGATTTTTTTTTTTTTCTAACAGAATTTTATGCTTTTTTCATTAAAAGTTGGAGCATAATTGAAATCGAATACAGAATTTAGTTCTCAATTGCATAACTGTTAAAAGAATTGTTACTATTGTTATAATCTTCTCTCTCCTCTTTCAGACTTTGCCAATGCCGGTTTTGAAGATTACTAAAAAATAAAATACATTTTCAGTTTTTTATTTAGATATATTTATACTTTAAAGGGGGGGAAAAAATCGCTGTTGATGAAATGAAGATGATTAACACCGACGTAATTGTCCGGATGTTTGGCGATTCCAGATTTTTGGAGTCCGGATTTTCGGCTTTGTACTGTATAATTAATGGCAGGCACATAGAACTTTGAGAGATCATTTAGAGTGATGCTATAAATTGTCATTTAAAAGCAGAAATCATTTCAAGAAACCACAAAAAAAATTATGTGCTATTTTATTAGCTGTCCTCAAATGAGGACACTGGGCGTTAATGGGTTAAGATGCATGAGATTTTACATATAAAATGGGAGCATATGTGGTTTTGTGTAATAATCTGCAAACCAATAAGTTTTGATTATAAAAATATATTTTTGAATAACATTTTAGTGTATTTTTTTTTTTTTTTTTTACAATTTTTTTCTTTCTTTTTTTTTTTTTAAATCCAAAAAAAAAAAATCTTTTCTTATAGTTTTAAAAAGGGCTTTCATTTGTACAAATGTATAATTAGAATTTTGTTAATTTTACATAAAGTATTTTTTTTTTCTAAAATATTTTTGTAAATTTTATAGATAAATTATTACGTACTAAAGTTTTATAAATATTTACATGTGCTATACAGGATGGTAATAATTAAATTTCTGCTATAAACAACCTTCTATAGCTAAAACAGACAAGCATGATATGAATTATCTCTATACCAAATTTTGTGACAATCTACTCACCTGTTTTAACAGCAGAAATTTGTTTATAGTAAAAGCTTACCGTATATTTCCGTGTATAAGCCGAGAATTTTTGGAAATTTTTCGGAAGCTAAATTAGGGGGATTTTTGTGAAATTTTCTAGTTCTTTATTTTATTTTATGTTTCAGCATATAAGATTTCTAGCAATAGTAAAAAGAAACATTTCCAAATCGAAATGCTTATAAGCTAATTCCTATATTTTATTTATAATTTCTGTTTTGCTTTTCTGCCGGTAGATGGCTGTACCAATCAATTTTTACTTGAGTGATTCAGAAAAATGTATATAACGAGAGTGATTTTGAAAATTATTGGAAATTATGAAAAACAACAAAATTTCTACTGAAAATTTAATTGCTGATAATAAAATAAAAAGTTTGAAACAAAGCAACTTTATCACTGAACATGAGTTAATGTCATTGCAATTGCACAGAAACCTAATTTAAAACAAAAAACATTACTAGAAATGTTTAAAGATTTTTATTACAAAAATATGAATTTATATTGTTTTTTAATAACTTAATATATTTTAAAAGTAAATTATTTGTGTAAATAGACTGTGTGATATTATTAAACTAAATATAACAATATTTTACTCAAACTTAACTTAAAATATACTCTCTAAGGTAAGTAATAAGACATTTTATTTGTTTAAGCATGGCGATTTTTTTGCTGATTTGAGTTCAAAATATGCCCGCGCTCCGTGTAACAAAACAAAAATGCTTTTTATTTACATTTAGATTAACCTGAAAGTTTTTATAGATTGGCAATATTTTCGCCGTTTTTGCGATAAACTCGAACTTTAAAAGAGTATTTTTTCAATTCGGCTTATAAACGGGTTTGCAATTTTGGGCAAATTTCTGAAGGGAAAAAAGTACTCTCGTCTTATATACGGATCGGCTTATATTCGGAAATATACGGTAATTATAATGACTCTGTATTTATACTTTTGTAATTTTTTTATTTTAGTTCTTAATAAACATCTATTATTAATATATTTTTCTTCAATAATACATAAAAATAAAGTTTTTATAGCTACCCGGTATTGGCCAAATACTGAATAAATTCCGAATACTCAGTAGAGCTCGAGTACATAATTCATACATTACTATATAAATCAAATTAGATTATTTGCAATTGTAAAAATGTGATTGTTAATGAAATGGTAATAAATTCCTTTTTGAAATTATTACAGTGATGATTTTTTCTGGTTGTGTATATATCAGACATGTTACTTTTCAGCCTTTTTAAGCTTGAAAATTATTATTCTTGGGATCAATGCAAATCTGCATTAAAACTTTTTGGACATGTGTAGGGGGAGGGGGGGGAGTCAGCCTGAATTTGTGCAATAGCAATATATTATTAGCAATTTCTATGTGATTGGCTTTCAAGAAATGTCAAATTCAAACTTGGAGGAAATGAAAAAGAAATAACACTTCAACTGCATTTTCCTAATGAACTTGAACTACATTATTTTGCTAATCAATTGCCCCAGCAAACAATGCTTCTATAGAATAAACTTATTTTTAAGTATATGTAATAATTTTGTCTGTTTTTTAAGCACTTAACAACTATTTTAATTATAATTAATATGATATTTAATATAAGATTTATTGTTCTGATTTTGTTTATTGTGTGTACATGTATGCAGTCAGATTTAACATTATTTTTATTGTTGAAAAATTTACATTGTGTCAGTTGCCTGATATCACTTTTGAGGGGGATGGGGGGGGGGGTCGGGAAAAGTTCAGCCTTTTTTTCTGTATGCTTGTACCATGTTTGATATATTATCCTTATTAAATATTTCTTTTTCTTTAAACTGTTTCTAATTTGTTATAGTTTAAATAATTCTGTTTTCCTCATTTGTTTCACTTAAGCAGTTTTCAACACATATGAAAATTTGGTATATCCTAATCATGCCTTGGAGGATATTACAAATGTTCAAGATCATCCCCATTTGGAACCTATACATTCAGTGCAGGCTCCTCATCTACAAATTTTGCAGCCTTATTCCAAATCTGTGGTTGAAAGCGCAGTTAAAATCAAAGTTGAAAATATTGCTACTGAAAATGAATATACAGAAAATTCTGCTAAAGTGTTTTCTAATGTTTATGGAAGTACAGCAGATTCTCCTTTGAGGTATTCTATTTCTTGTATTTAATCATACTGTTCTATCATGGATTCTGTGGAAAGATAAAGACTAAGTTAAGTGGTGAAAACAGACTGGTGTTCTAGTCAGACTTTCTGAAAATTTGATGCTAAATAAATGGGACAGGATTTTGACTAAATAACAGTTTTTTATTGAATATTTTTCTTTATTTTATGTAGCTTAAATAATGCATATATTTAAAATAATGGAAATCAAATTTCAGACCTACTTTTTACATTGCATTTAATTATGATAAATTTCAATATGTACTTTTGTATTACTTTGCAGACTAATAAGGTAATAACTAATGAAAACAGAATATATTAATTTTTTTTATTGAAATCTATGTTGAAATAAACATAAAATTTTAAATTGTAGGCATGTAAAAAAAAAAAAAGTACAAAAAAGCAAACAAATTAAAAATACATGTCAGATGATGGGATTTACAAAAATAAATAAATAAATAAATAGCTTCTGATTGCTATTATTATTTTTACACCTTGCTTAGATCACTTACATTGATTCGCTTCTGTTGGTATCTTATCATATTCTACATAATCTGTAGTAGAACAGTATATATTTATATATATATATATATGTAGTACTATATCTATGTTTAAAAAAATAATATTTTTGTAATTAAATACTGTAAATTGCAAAGATGAGTTGTGTTTTACTATGTCAAAACTGCTGAATGGAATGGAATAAAAGTCTCCACTGAAGTTAATCTGATTGAGCAATAAATAAGATAGATAAATAAATCTCAAAATAAATTTAACGTAATGTGAGCATGTTTCTTGTGCCTAACATAAATGACGATTCGAAAAGCTGGGATGGGTGCCAAGTTGACGACAGGTTGGGATTTGGTAAACATAGTCATTTTGTGATCCTTTATCCTGTATTTTCTCTTGACCACAAGAGTTATCTCTTTTACTTTAACGCTGAATTCATTGAGTCAGCATATGTGCAGAGGGTAGCAAGGTTGCAAGAAATGTGGTAAAAGAAAAATAACCAAAAAAATCATGAATCAAAAACAAAGTTATCGAGATGGTATATTTTTAAGTGACTGCCTAATTTCAAGTGGCCACAACTTCAAAACTAAATGGCTGAACAAGTTCAACTTATCAAAGATATTTGTATAATAAGTTCATTGTTTAACTTTGGTTCAAATCGATTCAGTGTGATATGTTTTAGAATTTTGTTGTAGCATAATCATTACTTAAAACTAAAACTGTGTTTTAGTTTCTTAATTATTTCAATTTAGTTAGTTAGTATTAGTTTCAATTATTTCTTTCAGAGGAATACACAAAATAATTGAGATACATTATGATACATTGTCTCCTTGAGTTTGTGTATTTTTACATACTCAAACAACTTATTATACTTTTTACTTTTCTTTATTTACTAAATTATTCACAAATCCAAATTTGTTTGAACAAGTGGTAGGTACTGAATGTTGGGAAAGTTTATTGATGTTGCTCCAAATTTCCAAATTTTTTTGTTTATGCAGATGATTATATATTAATTTTTTAAATGATTTTATATTTTTTGTCTATCACTATGTTGTTTTTCTTTTTAACACGCTTATATTAGCTTCACCTGTATGTATGTATGTTTGTAACTTCTCTGGGAGCAAAACGTGATTGCACAAAATCCTTCATATCTCAAACAAAAAACCTTTGTGTATGGTTTCCAGAGCTTTTTAAGAAAACGGCTGATGGCTGAGCTACAAAAATTTGCATGGTGGTTCGTAATGACCTCTCCTGATGCACCTCGAAGCCCGATTTTCGAATTTTGTTTTAGTTTTCTTTTAATTAATTAAAATGTTAAAATAAAAACCTTCTAATTACTGATAAATTGGCCATTTAATTTTAATCCTTAATTTAATTGTTGCCAAAAAAAATTATCATTATTTTTTGGACAGAAAAAAAAAAAAAAAAAATGTGAACAATAAAAATTACATTTATTTAAAATATTTAATATTATTCCTTAATTTAATTGTTGCCAAAAAAATTATCATTATTTTTTCGACAGAAAAAAAAAAAAAAAAAAAAAAAAACGTGAACAATAAAAATTACATTTATTTAAAATAAGGAAAGTAAATTAAAGCGTGTTCTTTAATTTTTTAAAACTATAATATTATTCTATGAAATTTTTGAATTAGTCATTGTAGCAATACTTCAATGGGAACAGGGCTCCAGATCCGCTAACTTCCTAGACGAGTACAGCTCAACTAGTAAATAAATAATTGTCAAGTAATTAATTAAATATATAAATAAATTAAAAGTCCATTTTTTTTCTTTTAAATTGCTTGACTTCTTTTATTTAAAGTGATCCGAAAAAATTGAAAATTTTGGAGATTGGCCATTGGCTATAGTAAAAAAATTAAGCTTATTCGCCATTTTTTTAAAAACTTAATTTTTCCTATAGTAAATTGCATTAATTGTCCTCTTAAAAATATTTAGATATATCAAAACAAATAGAATTGAAATAATGGCAAATAATTATTTTTCTCTCAGGAGAAAATTTTATTTTAATAAATTTATTCTAATTAAGAATTTGTAAACAATAAATTTATGTTCAGTAATCAAAAAATTCTGTTTTATATCTGAACATAAACTATGTTTTTTGTACGGATGATGAACAAAAACATGGTTTTTTCGCTTCTATTAATAAAATGTTCTTTTTTCATACTCGTTTGAAATTTGTGCTTTTTTGAAGCCCATTATATGTGATGTACATATGAGGAGCAGACATTTAAACAGTGTTTTCTCCTTCAGACAGGATTTATCAGACAACACAAAAACTAATAAATTGAAAAATAATTAAACTTAAAACCTAATTATCATTTGTTTAGATGCATTACTAGATACTAGGAAAATATGTAGACACACTGTTTTTATGTTAAGTTTGAAGAAAAATCGCTAACTCATTTTTTTTTTTTTACTTTTGGAGAAAACACGGTTTGAATGTTTGTTCCTCATATTATATGCGGTATATTCTTGTGCGGTATTATTATTTTTTTTCTAATTAACAAAATTTTCTTTAATTTCAGAAATACATGATCATTTTTCATGTGGATAGATTTAGTTCGTTTGGGGATTTATTATTATAGAAGAAAAATATGGAAAGCAGAGGAAAAAAAGTGCTAATGAATGAACATTATTTCACATTAGCAGTCAGTGATAAAGCAAAATAGTTGCTCTCTTTGATGTGTAATATTTTCATATAATTCTGTTTTTGTCCAAGAGCTGTTTGTAATATTTTTAGAAATTTAATAGAAGCGAGAAATGAATAAAAGAATATTGATTTTATAGTTTCGGAAAGTCAATCCAAAGACAGAAATAATTTTCTTTTTCAAAATTGAGTGCATAAAAAAAATAAAATAAAAAATAAATAAAACTAGTACAAGAAAACAAATAAAATCATTGTTAGAAAAAAAACACTGATATTACTTACTCATAGCAAGCTGCCAAGTACAGGGTGATTATAGTTAAAGTTACGATTTCAAAACGCTATAATTTTAAAACTACTCATCAGAGCGATTTGACATTTTACCAGAGCAATCATGAGGCAATGAAGTAGTTCCAAAATGTGCCGTTAATTATCTATAAAGTATTTGTTTCATGAAGCTGCACTTTTTCTTTTTTCACTATGACTGTTTCTGCTGTAAAACACATATATTCTTGTCTTTTTGCAAAAAAAATTGTAGTAAATCATTAAGTCTATTGTTTCCTACTATTCCATTGTGTTGCTAACAACATTCCTGTGTTTAATGAATCCATTTAGGCGTTTCCCCTGACATCACCATCTTTAGGAACATGTTGGAACTACTTTTTTCCTACCCCAAACAAAATTTCATTGCCTCACAATTGCTCTGGTAAAATATCAAATTGCTGTGATGGCTAGTATTAAAATTATAACTTTAATTATAATCACCCTGTACTCTGATTTAATCAGAGTTTCTCCAATTTTTTATTAGTGTGCTCCATTAATCTGAAAATTATCGGAAAACTGATTCTTCAAACTTGGCATTTATTTATTTTCTCTTTTATTTCTTCTATTTCTGTTTTATCTCATTTTATTTTCTTTCTTTCTATACATTTTGTGAGTTCATCCTTTTTGCTGAATAAAAATGCAAAAAATCTTGGAAATATCACTTCCAATTTTAAAAATGTATCATTTTCTTTTATTCTAAATCTTGAATGACTCTGCTTTTCATCATGCAGCGAAGCATGGGAGATGGAAGGTAAGAGGGGGTTGCGAACAGTTGGCACAGGACACTAAAAAACATTTATCATGATTTTAAACTGTCAGTTATGACATCTTTAAAGGTAAATCTAGTATGAGTCAGAATCATACTAGAATAGAATTTATAATAACATATAAACAGTATAAATAATACATCATTAAAAAAAAAAAAAAAAAAAAAAAAAAACAGTCTGGAAAGAAAATTTTGAAACTGATTTTAGAAAAATATTTTGAATACAACTTAGAACTTGCCTCCGGTAAATGTATATTTATTTTTATTTTTTATTGCTATTCATTCTTTGATAATTTCATTGATTTAAAAAAAAAAGTCTTTATTAAGACTGTATAAATGTAGATTATGTATGGGAATCTTATTTAAAAATTTCGTATCATAATACTTGCTGCGTTTTTTTCCTTGTTTGCCTTGAATTTTTACGTTCCCTTGCTCTTAAATTTTTATCACGAGGTTGGGAGCTCTGCTTACTGTCACACCTCCTATGGTTGAGCATCTATTTATGAAGTTTGTGTCTTCTTTTGCTTTAGCAAACTCTTTGATGTTATTTTAACCTCACAGAAATCTTGTTTGATTGCAGAAATATATCTTAATTTTATATATACAGTCGATTAACTGCAATCAATTTCATTCTAAATTGTCAAAAAATTAAATGTGTGCAGATAAACAACTCTCCAATTCTTTCTCTTTCTATCATTGTAAAAAAAATTTTTTACTTTCCGAACACTATAGTGAGGAAAGTATTGTAATCATGTCAAAAATCCGAATTTCAGATTTTGATGTTTCTATACGTTTCGAGGTACCCCCCTGAGTCCATTTTTCACTATTTTTACAATGATGTATGTATGTATGTATGTGTGTGTGTATGTCTGTGAGTGAACACGCTATCGTCTAAATGCTTTGTTCGAATAAGCTGAAAGTTGGTACGTATATTGTAAGTCACCATAGTACGAACCCTATAGATTTTGGTGAATCTAGCACTTATAGTTTTTTTACAGGGACACCTTGAAAAATTCTTTATCATTATGGCCTATGGGACCAAATTTTTAAAAGTGTGATAGCGTCTAAATGCTTTATTAATCTGAGCAAAAAAATTGTACACATGTTATAGGTCACAGTTGCACCAACTGTATAGATTTTGGTGAATTTAGCACTTATAGTTTTTTTACAGGGACACAAAGAAAAATTCTTTACCATTATGGCCTATGGGACCAAATTTTTAAA
The DNA here is from genome assembly GCA_963930645.1 of Salticus scenicus. Classification (NCBI taxonomy): domain Eukaryota; kingdom Metazoa; phylum Arthropoda; class Arachnida; order Araneae; family Salticidae; genus Salticus; species Salticus scenicus. The sequence goes on from OZ005655.1 coordinate 102,728,300, forward strand.
AGTGCGATAGCATCAGCATCTAAATGCCTTATTCAGTTGAGCAGAAAATTTATATGAATATTATAAATCACTGTTGCATTAACTATAAGCATTTTGGTGAATTTGGCATTAATAGGTTTTTACAGGGACAACGAAAAATGCTTTATCATTATGATCTTAAGGTCTCAAAGTTCAGTAGCATTAAGTAAAACATCGTGTAATATATGGAGAAAAATACTCAAACACTCTATTATGGTTTTCTCTCTTTTGTTTGTCTAACAACTCCTCTTTCTTTACTTTATCAACAAAACTGTTAATTACTCAATGTTCGGAAAGTCGAGTGGAGTAACTCCAGATTTTTTTTTTTTAAATCACTACTTCATTATTCACAATATGGTGAATAGATATATACTTTATGTCTAATTAAAAAATAATTTTATTCAATGTTTATAAGAAACGATTTCATATGATTTTGTGTTTAGAAATATAACATTGATGTAGATTAGCAAAATTGATGTCTTAAATTAAAAACAAAACTTTATTTTAAACAGGTTAGAATAAAGTAAAAACTCCACTTCCTGAAGCTGAAAGTAAGGTGTTTATAATTTTATTAAATGTGTATAATAGCTTCAGTTTTTAAGTTTACTTAAAGGTTTGAATAAATTTCTAATTTTTTAATCTTAATTTATGCACAGAACTTTTAGCAAAATTGTTTTATAGTGTAAAATATTTTTATGTAAACCTATTTTCACCATTTTTTTAGGGGTACTATTTAGTTCAGGACTTAAAATGTTAAAACCTTTTATTTCTCATTCTCAATGTTTTTGTATATATATATTTATTGAGTTTTTACTGCAAATGTTACTGCATTATATATATTTTTTGTTAAATACTCACTTCCATGTATACACTATAGAAGTGAATATTGTCATTCAATTTTCAAAAACTATAGTGAAAGTAAATTTCTTTTGCTACATTATTCCTGGATAAATCAAAGTGCTTTTTTTCATACTATTGTCATCTTTACTTCATCCCCTCTCGCATTGTATAGGAGACGTTTGCTGACCAGTTTACTGCTTAGGTCATGCTATCTTTGTAAAGCCTGCCCTGATATAGAAATTTTTTGCTATTTGAGGGTATATTTGTCGTCCCTGAAAATTTCACTCATATAAAGTATAGTAAGGGGGTTCCGCTGTATAAAGGATCCAAGTCATGCTATGCTTGGAGAGCATGTTCTGGTGTTATAAGTATTCTTAAAGCATTAGGGATTTTTCCTTATCTTCGGTAGAAATGTTCACATAGTGAGGAGAGCTGGTTTCTCCAACTACTTCATTTTACAGTGATGTAATAAAAAAAACTTTGAATTTATTTATAAATTATGATTAAATTTGCAAAATAAAATTTGGATACATTTCCAAAAAATATGTTATATTCCATGAAAATTACTGCATTTTTTTTTTTTTTTTTTAAATCTAAATAACTTATACCAAGCGAAAATTTCCGCCAGAAATAAAAGCATGCAACAAATTTAGTTTATTCCATAGTATGAATAAAGAAAAGTGTCTTCTTTGAGTGTGTTTGTATGCACTCTGAAGATCAGGCCACTGATCGCAGAGCTACAAAAAATTGGCAGATACGTAACTTAATCTTGTGGGTGCGCATGAGGTTTTTCTTTCTTTCTTTTTCTTTTCTTTTCTTTCTTTTTTCAAATCTAATTTTTCTTCTTTTTTTAAGTGTTCTGTTAATTTTTCTGTTTTTAAATTCTTAATTTTTTTTTTTTTTCAATTAGCGTGTTTTTTCACTTCAGCCATCTGCATTCCTTAGCAAAGATCACTATTCTATTTATTTTTCATTCTTTCAAATTAAGTCATCTGATCAAATTGTTTTTATATAATGATGGCTTTAATATAGAAGTACTGTTTTTTTTTTTTTTTTTAACCGGTACGTTTTGAATGAGAAACATTTTCTCAATCTGGTTATATCTTTTCCTGAGCAAAACTTTTTTTTAAGGAAATAAAAATTTTATATTTTAATAACTGCTTTTTCAAAAACTCTTGTTTATGTAAAGATGTAATACCTCCTTCTGAAGAGAAATGTTATTATATTTCATGTGTAGTTTCTATCGGAATCAAATGATAATATGGTAGAAAGAATCTTATTAAATTTGTAACTTTATTAAAAGTTGTAACAATTAACTGTTTGTATAGGACTTATCTGTGGTCAGATAAGCACCTACATTGAAATGCGCAGTTAAGGCGATGGCACTAGCAGTGGGGTCCCAGATCCGACATAATGCGGTTATGGAAGACACATCCTAAAGCAGCAGGAACCTGAAGCCAAGTTTTAAGCGGTTTCAATAGATTTTTCCTTTCTATTTCTCACTTCTTTCTTTCTTTCTTTAAGTTCTTGTTTGTAAAGTGATATAAAAAATTGTCATTCAATTTCTTTGAAAATTTATTTAAATTCAGTGATCAGCGAAGCGACTAAAACAGCCTTCAATAAGTTAATATAAGAATCATTTAGATATATGCTTTTAAGTTAAATGTGGCAGAATTTGTGTACAAAATTATACATGTGATTTTGAAAAATTGGAAATTTTCATGCTTAAATTATATATGAAACGATATTGCCTTGATGAGTAATGCTCTTACCATAGTTGGCTTCAGTGCATGCCCAGATTCAAATGTACTAATTCAAATGTTACTGTTCCAATTCTGCGCCACTGATATATATATGTATGCTACGCCACTGATATATATATGTATGCTACGCCACAGATATATATATACAGTAGAGAGCCAGAAATCCGCCGACCTAAAATCTGCCGAAATCCGCACAACTTGTCAGATACAAACAATGAAATTCCCTATTAATAAATTACAAAACTGCAAATCAGAATTTTTGAAAAAGATCTTAAGTAATAATTTTATGTTTGCATTTTATGATTACAAAAAAGAAAAACAAAATAATAATATGAAAGACTGCAAGATCCAAGTTGCTGCTAATGAAATTATTGACAGTATATTAAATTCACCAAAAGAAAATAATGATTATTGTGATATGATGATATCAATCAGGTAAATAATAACAAACTAATTTTTTAAAATGCTTTTTGATGAAGGCACAATTTGTAAGGAAGAACTCAATAAAATTTGTAGAAAAATAAATTTGTGTTACTACTATTTACATTAAATAAAAAAATAAATAAATCGTGCAGGTTCAAGTTCAATTTAAAATTAGCTACGTGTGAACAGATTTTATCTTTGTTTGACAATTTTTTTTTTCATTTTTATTTATTGTTTTAATTATATATTTTTGTTAATGTTCATTATTATTCTTATGTACCTAGTAATTTAATATTCAGTGTTATTATTCACTAGTATGTGTTTAGTTTGAATAATATTCTGTTTTTATTATTCAAAATAAAAATAATTTTTTTATGGGCCCCGAAATCCACAAAATCCTAAAATCCACACAACCTCTGGTCCCGAGCTGTGCGGATTTTTAACTCTCTACTGTATATATATATATTTAATAAATTATTTTTTTTTCTCTTTCCTAAACTGGAGTAAAAGAAAGAGTCAATAGGTTCAACAATTTTAAAACAGCTAATAAATTCAAATTATTTCTATATAATTTATTTGAATTTATTAGCTGTTTTAAAATTGTTGAACCTGTTGATTCTTTTCCTTTTACTCAGGTTTAGGAAAGAGAGAGAGAAAAAAAAAAGAAAAAAATCACTGCTGAAGTTGAATATATTAACTAATTACATTTGGAATTAAATGCATATTGTTTCTACTGCTCAGTGTTTTCAATTCAGAAGATACTTAAATAAAGAAATATTTTAATTCAGGGCCCGAAATTTCAACTTAGATTACACTCGCTGAAAAAAAAATGTTACTCGCCACAAAATATGATTAACTTACTCTTTTTTTTTTTGTTCATGTATAAGATAACTAGAATTTTTTATTGGGAAAAGAGGCGAAATTACACATTGTCTTTTATTTTATCAGAAATAGAAGACATTCAATTTTGAAAAAGAGGTCATTTTAGAGGACACAAAATTGAATGAAAATTATTATAAAAACCGATTCAAAAGCTACTTTCCAACATTTTTATCTCAAATGATAAATTTGGGTCAGTACACTTTAATTTAAATTAATAAAATACGGATATGAGAGGAAAAATCCCTAATTTTTATAGGTGTCACTGGATAATATATATTTTATTATTAGTATTATTAATGCTATAGACAAAAACTTTTTTTTTGTGGTACATTCATGCAGTTACATAAAATGTTAGTAGACACTTTTTACTTTCCGAACACTATAGTGAGGAAAGTATTGTAATCATGTCAAAAATCCGAATTCGAGATTTTGATGTTTCTATACGTTTTGAGGTCCCCTGAGTCCGTTTTCACTATTTTTATGATGATGTATGTATGTCTGTGAGTGAACACGCTAGCGTCTAAACGCTTTGTTCAATTAACCTGAAAGTTGGTACGCATATTGTAAGTCACCATAGTACGAACCCTATAGATTTTGGTGAATCTAGCACTTATAGTTTTTTTACAGGGACACAAAGAAAAATTCTTTATCATTATGGCCTATGGGAGCAAAATCTTAAAAGTGCGATAGCATCTAAACGCCTTATTCAATTGAGCAAAAAATTTATACACATGTTATAGGTCACAAATACTCAATCTGTATAGATTTTGGAGAATCTAGCACTTATAGTTTTTTTACAGGGACACAAAGAAAAATTCTTTATCATTATGCCTATGGGGCCAAATTTTTAAAAGTGTGATAGCGCCTAAACGCCTGATTAATCTGAGCAAAAAATTTGTACACATGTTATAGATCACAGTTGAACTAACTGTATAGACTTTGGTGAATCTAGCACTTACAGTTTTTTTACAGGGACACAAAGAAAAATTCTTTATCATTATGGCCTATGGGACTAAATTTTTAAAAGTACGATAGCATCTAAACGCCTTATTGAATTGAGCTGAAAATTTATATGAGTATTATAAATCACTGTTGCACTAACTATAAGCATTTTGGTGAATTTAGCATTTATAGGTTTTTACAGGGACACAACGAAAAATTCTTTATCATTATGATCTATGGGCTCAAAGTTCAGTAGCGTTAAATAAAACATCGTGTAGTAGATGGAGAAAAATACTCAAACACTCTATTATGGTTTTCTCTCTTTTGTTTGTTTAACAACTCCTCTTTCTTTACTTTATCTACAAAACTGTTAATTACTCAATGTTCAGAAAGTCGAGTGGAGTCACTCCAGATTTTTTTTATTATTAAAATTATAATCATAAAAGAAAAAATAAAACTGGCAGATGAAAAAATAAAATTTATATTTGTCAGATGAAACAATTTGTTTTAACGAACAGTCATTCTTTATCAACAATTTATAAATGTTCTCACAAGTATAACCTAAATAAGTCTTAGTAGTTAATAAGTTTATAAAGTACGTATATAAAGGGGATTTTTTTCACATGTCTTTATTTTGTTAATTAAACAGTGGCTTTGTGGGAGCATTATAAAATGACATACATAAAATGATATACATAAAATGAATTTAACTAACTTTTGCATATTTATGTGAGGTGGTGGCAGTGCTATCATTAAAGCCAATTGTTTGCACTAGGGTTGTAGGTCTGAGTAATAGAGGGTCTTTCTAAGAAGTCCTAGCCTATATTTATGCTAGTTTCGGAGAAAACCACGGAAAACACCTAACTGTTAAGCCAATGAGCGTGACTGGGTATCGAACCCAGCACCTCACGTATACCAGTTTCGAGGACAGAACCTCTCGATCACTTGTGGGCCTATTTTTTATGAGGAATATTATTCATGCAAAAGTGAGAAAACACGTGAACTCACCGTGTACCAACCGGAGCACCACTTTCTTAAAGATTTCATGAAAATTCAATAGTGATTCCGTGATCTGGATCAAAGAACCATAAAAATGTAGGGAATACTTTTATTTCTTTGTGATTCCAAGAATCTGCATACACATAAAACATAATATGCTTCAGCAAGTTTATTAAAAAGTTGCTCTTTTGCTAACCTAACACAGAAAAAAGTTAGTGTTCACTGTCCGACACAGCCAACAACCGATTGAGCTTCCCAGTTTTGTGAAATTTTTGAAATTAAGGACTAAATCTTTTTCATTTGAAAAAAGAGGACAGAGGACGAAAAACAAAAAAGAGGACTTTCTAGTCTTTTAATGTTTTTTTTCGTTTAAGATGGCAGAGCGTTGAAAAAGAAGACTGTCCTCTTAAAAAGAGAATGTCCGGTCACTTTTCCTAGATTAGCATCATTTTACGTTTTTAAATCGATAACTTTTTTTTGGAAGAACAGTGTACTGTAAGAATTCTAGCTACATTTAGACCGAAATTTTACTCGCCACAGTAAATTTCCACTCGCCAATGGCGAGCTGGCGAGTGGAAATTTTGCATCCTGTTTTTAATTATGAGCAAATACTTTTTTTATAATGTATTGAAAATATGACATTATGTTGATGATTACCATAATGAGTAATCTCACTGATAACTTTTTTTTTTTTGTTGTTACAGTGCCACAGATGTTGAAAATTTGGATGTATCTGATATACTCAGCACAGCTTCATTGGGAGGTTTATCTATATCTGACTTTGTTGCTGACATAAATGGTGCAAATATCAGTGCTCCTGTAACTCCTATAAAGACAGCTCCACAGTCTAATGAGACTATAAGTGAGTATTATGCAATTCTTAATTGAGGTTTATTATATCTACCCATTTTAATTTCACAGCCACGAAAGTAAGTACAATTAATTCCCAGACTTGGAAACTACACCATACACCAAGCATTTTTCTAGTGTTAATTTAGAAAAAAATTATGCTTGAAATTGTGTCTTTTAGCCCTTCCTCCCATATATAAAGTTGAAAACTTTGCAAAATCCTGTAAAGGTGCCTGCATGCATGCACACACCTACTAACACCCATACACCAAAATTCTCAATTTTGAGGTAATTTGGAGTAGAGGTAGACTTTAAAACCAGTTTTTTTGCCTTACCCCTCCCCAAGGAAGGAAGCAGCAGGTAGTTTTGCAAAATAACTTTTTAATGCATGTTGAGTAACACATAACCAACAAACACACCAAAAAAATCACTTTCTTGAGATAATTTGGAACAAAGTTACATTTGGAAATAATTTTTAACCCCCTCCCCTCCTTTACATACACAAAGGGAAAAAGGGAGGTACTTATGCAATTTGTAAAATCCTTTTATAGTATGTTTTGGGCACACATATCTAGTCCACACATCAAAAAAGGTCTTACTGAGATAATTTGAAGCAGAGTTATATGCTTGGAAACATATTTTTGACCCATCCCCATCTTCGAAGATAATTTCGCTATATTCCATTATAGTGTGTGTTGAGTATGCATAACCAACACCCACTTGAAAAATTGACTTTCTGAGATAATTTGATTAGAGTTGTGCTTGGAAAAGTTCTTTTGCCCTCTACCCTACCTCCATGGGAGGAAAGGAGTTGTGCAAAATCCTGTCATTGTGGGTGTTGAATGCACATGACTAACCCATACACCAAAATTCATGACTGCAGTTCCCATAGGTTTCCCAGATAAATTTAAGGCAAAAAGGGGGCTCTAGAATTTGTCCCCTCATAATTTCCCTCCAAAATAAAAAAAAATCTTGAAAGAAAGAGAGAAAAAAAAAAAGAAAAGGGGGTGGTGGTGGTAAATGGGTTGTTTTCAACCTCTTGTACCATTTTTAGTAGATTTCTAGTAAATGAATCTGGATTTTGTAAATCCGCCCCCCTCCCCCCCCCACTTCCTAAAAATAAAAAATTATGTACGCACACACAAAAAGTGTTTGCTTTATAGATTCTTAAAAAAAAAAAAAAAAAAAAAAACCTGATAATTCTAAAAATTAAAATTTCTAATAGTTTTTATTATTATATTATTGACGTTAAAATTAGTTAATTTGACAGTGGAAACATTTATCAAATCTACATAAAAATGAATAAATAAATAAATTAATTAATTAAAAAATTAACTATTAATTTTTAATTAATAACCTCAATTTTAATTACATATTGCATTGTGTTCTATTATTTAATTCTAAATTGGATTTTTAAATGATAACATTTGATTAGATTTTATTCAGCACACACACACACACAATAAATAAATAAATAAATAAAAATAATTAGGGTAATTATTTATTTTACACTCGAAAAGATGGCGCTCATTACTGACTAATTTGATTTTGTGTTTCAACAAAATGACACTTCTGAGTTTCCAAATTTTCGTAAATCAAATTAATCTAAATTTTTAATCAAAATTTAATTTTAAATTATCACTTTTACTTTAATTATTAAAAATCAAACAGTTCACTCAACTTTATCGTTCAGTTAACAAATACGATTCCAAAAATAAATTAATCGTTCAGTTATTTAATACGATTCCAAAATTAACTGTGAATTTAACTGTATACAGCCACATGTTTGTTTAGTGATCAAGCTACTTATACCAGTTTTTCATGTGTAATGTAAGTTAAACTTTAGTTGTATTAATTATTACTACTATTTCATTTAACTATTAATATTAGTATTTCATTTAATAATTTTGAAATTGCTGCTTGAATTTAAATAAGTTTGATTCTCATTTGGTTTTTCACATATTATTCTTTCAGTTTAAACTTTTTTTTTTTTTTTCCGGTGTTATAGGGTATAGCTTGTTATAAATGTTCAGCAATTTGTAAATCAATACCGTAAAATGTTGCATTGATTCAACACCTGGTTTTGAAACGTGGAGAGAGAGAGAGAGGAGCAGGAATGGAATCTTATCTAAGCCCAATTCTGGCACCAATTTTTTTTTCCAAAATATTTTTTTAAAAAGTTTCCATAAATTAAAAAACACAGTCGCCAGTTAAAATATATTGGTTGCCAATGGTGACCAAGTGATCGTATTTCGCGAGCCCTGTACATATCTCTTTTACTAACACTGTAACATGTAAATGCAATTATCTTTCTACGTCAAAATATATTGACAGAGGCCATGGACACATTATCACTGGTAATCTCAATATTATTGATAATTATCATTTAAAAAAATTCATGCAATTTAGCACCAAATTTAGGCTTCCATATAAAACTAGCATTCCCCAAATCTTTCAACAGTTTTCTTATGACCTAAATTTGTTAATTTATAAAATTTCTATTACTTATAATAAACCTATTGCTTACTTACACTCAATGGAAATTTTTAGTGTTACAAAAAATTAAAAATGCTTTATATCTCAATTATTCAAATCTGGTGATATTTAAAAAATCTGTACTTCTTAACTCAATCAAATCACTACAGGATGACTTTGTGATCACTTATGTTGACAAATCACCTAATAATTATGCCATTATTTGTAAATCCTACTATCTCTCTATTTTAAACTCTTCAGTCACTAATAGTAACATCTTCAGTTTAACTAATAATAACCTTATTATTAATAACCGAAAAATACATAATTACTATAAACTACTTCAACTTCCCTTCAATAACTTTAATTATCCTTATATAGTTCTCATACCTAAGTTTCACAAATCTCCAATTAAATTTCGCACTGTCACTGTTGGGTGTAACACTTATAACAACAATGCTAATAAAGCTCTACTGGATATTCTAAAACAAATTTACAAATGTACTTGCAAAGTTGATAATTTACACTGTCTTAAAAATAGCTTTCAATTAATTCAATACATCAAATCGCTCGATTCAATAGACAATATTATGACTTTTGACTTTCAAGATCTTTTCAATAATATTGAGTTATCAGATCTTAGTAATATCATTTACAGTCTTTTTCAAGAATATAAAGGTCAAATTAATCTTCCTTACAATTTTAAAGCAGAAAAATTCAAAACATTTCTTAACTTTGTTATCCATAATAATTATATCTTCTACTACAACATCTGTTTGCAACAAGTAGAAATCCCACAAGGGAGAAGTAGCTCCAGTATTTTGGCTGATCTATGTCTTTGTTATGAAAAGCAATTTTGTTATGGTGATGTCTGGCTTTATCGTTATATAGATGATGATATTGTATTTTATCGTAACAAGAAATCACAAAGTACCTTTCCCTTTAATTATCCGTCTAACCTAAAGCTAACTCAAAATGCTTTAAATAATGAATCAACTTTTTAGATCTAAAAATAATCTTTAATGGTAATAAAATTTACACAGATATCTATGACAAACGGCAAGATTTTAGTTTTAAAGTAAACTTATTTACACATTTTAATTCCTGCCTGCATCTTTCAGTATTTAGAAACATCATCATTAACCATTTATTTCGAATTAATAATTTATATTCTCCGAATTATACAAACAAGAATATTAATAAACTGATAACAGCCGCTGCTAAAATGGGTTTTTCTATTTTATATCCATAATCATATCTCTGTTGGTACATTTATTTAAAAAAAAAAAATTGCACTTTGGTGTATCTTAACAGAAAAAAAAAAAAAAAAAAAAAAAAAAAAAAATATATATATATATATATATATATATATATATATAGAAAAAAATATATATATGAAACAATAAAAAAGATGGTGGTTGGGTAGGCAGATGTTTGATTATGGAGGATGAGTGGTGGTGTTTGGCTGGATGATTGGATGGGAATGTGAAATTATATAAATTAAAAAAATTAAAATTAAATAAAAATAAAATAATAAAAAGCTGAAGGCATGTTGCATTTACCTTGTATTAATATGCATTCTTTCTTTTTTCCTTTAAATATTCAATTTCTTCATTTTTGACTTGTCAACTATTCTTAAAAATGTAATCGTTCTCTTACACACATAATAATCAATAAATATCCAAGTTGCTGTAAAGTTTCATTATTATTTATCAGCTATGAACCAATAAACCTTGAATTTTGCTTATTTTACTCAATGAACAGCTAAATCCCTGAATTATTTTGCTTTTTTCAATCCATGTGACTCCTAATGTATCATCCTGAGAGTACTGTTTGTTTATTATGGTTGTTTTCTGTTAGATTCTCTGTTACTTTGTACTTAATCGATTATTCCACTTTAAATTTCACTTCAATTATTTTAATGTATGATAGAGAGCCCGCTAGTGATTTGCTATTACTGCCGCTAGTGAAAGAAATCGTACATTGGTGCTCAAGGGTGTAAAAAGTTTCCCCTGATTAATTTTTTGCACCTTTCTGAGCTTCTACTTGAAAAATATTCATTCTTATTGGTCTATTGGTTTCAGTGATCTTGTATCTGTTGCTTGGCTTTTACTACATTTAATAATTCATTATAATATTAATATATATATGCAGAGCAAACATTCAAACCATGTTTTCTCTTTCAGATACAATTTTCCAGAAAACACAAAAAACTAATTAAAAAAAAAAAAAAAAACCTAAAACACTAATTATTGTTTGTGTAGAGGTATTACTAGTTAGAAGGAAATATGCAGACATATCTGGAAAGATATGTAGACATACTATTTTGTGTTAAATTCAAAGAAAAATCACTATCTGATTTTTTTTTTTTTTTTTTTTGAGAAAACACAGTTTGAATGTTTGCTCCTCATATATACTCAAGTCTAGTCTCCCTGTATGCAATTTTTTCATTGTGAAATAATTTGGAGCTGAGTTATGCTTGCAAATGCATTTTGGCCCCTCAACCCCCAAATTAAATGAGGGAAGCTTCATAAATCCCTGCCTTACAGAGGACATAATCCCAAAACCAACCTTCAAACCAAAATTCATGACCCCTCCCCATTGTCCATAGAATTGCCGCAATGTCAATCTGTGAGTGAGTGTATGTACTCAGTTTCCCCTTGGTTTTAAAAAGGGCAGGGCACTGCTAGTAAGAAAAGGGCACTTTTTAAGATTTTAAGGGCAATTTGATATTCTTAAGGCAATATTTATATTTAAATCCAAAATTATTTCAAAATTCTATAAGTATGCATAGTATAATAAATATTTTTTTAAATATTAACTTTCTTTGCTTGCTATTAATAAATAAATAAATGTTGAAGGTCATACAAAATAGTTTTACTTTTATGTGCATATATTTATCTTCAGTATATCATTATTTTTCAGTTTGTAGGTTGTTCTCACCTAAATTCATTCTCTAATACAAAGAGGCAATAAGGGTGTTTTTTTTTTTTTTTTTTTTTTTTTTTTTTTAAAGGTAAGGGGCATGAAGGGTTCGTTTTTTTTTTTTTTTATTAGGGGCAAGAAGAGTGCTTTTTTTCCAACCAAAGGGCAGGGAGAGCGCAACGCCCTCCTGAAACTGTCAGGGGAGAACTCTGATGCACTCTTTTATATGTATAAATTGTCATACTTCTACTCCCCTCCTCCTCCCCTGGATACCTTTTTATTTGTAATTCTATCAAGAAGAATTAATTTAGAAATGCAAAAGCTTTACCTTTTTCTGAAATTTCTTGATCTCAGAAATTCGAAAATTGGGTGATACTTTAAATAAAAAGGAAAAAATGAAGTATAGTAATAACTAAATATTAAGATAGAAAAACGGCACAACGAAGTAAAGCTAGGTTTTCTATCTTAATATTTAGTTGGGTGATACTATTTGAAAAAATGAAGTTGATATGCAAGTTTTTAATATCTAAGCAATGCTAAGTAAAATTGAATTACAGCATGAATAACTAGACATTATTAACAATTAATGATCACCAGCTGCATATTTATATAGTGATTTATAACCAGATTAGCTGGAGATGCCTTTTTTTTTTTTTTGACTGTACATGGCTAGTAATTGTATTATGAATCTTATACATTGTTCTATAGCAATTTCTAATTCACTCTTGTGAAATGATATATTTTCTGTATATGATTTTTATAAAATGTAGCTGTAAAAATTTGAATCTGCATAATTATATTTTAACTATCAGTTATCAAAGCTTTTTTTTTTTTTCTTTCTTTCTTTTTTTAGCTTATACATTTGATGGAAGAATATACGAAGCCTTAAAAGAACAAGTTGTACGTGAAGCTTTAATTCCAATACCATCTCCCGTTATGAACAAATTGGCTTCTCCCCCTGCAATAAAACAAGAAAGGCATTCTGTATCCTTAATATTTTGTCTTGAGATATTTTTTGTGATCAGAATTAATGATAATTATTTTATTAAAATCAATGATATGAGGCTTTTTTGGAAGAGATTCATTCAGCATTTCCATCCCCGGGTCCTGTTTTTGTGAATTTGACTTATATATATATATTATTTTAAAAAGGAAAAAATAAATGAAATATATATGGGGAAAAAAAAACTTTGTGAAAAAAATATAATTTAAACTGATTAACCATTTTGTTGTGACATCTTAATTGTGAATTCTGACATTTTGAGAAAGATCTACTGAAATTACAACTAAAAAATACGTATTTATATATACATATTGTTTTCAGATAAGTTGGCAGAATTTTCACTTTTGATCCGACATTATACACTACATATTGAAATGGTACCAATATCAGGGTTGCCAACTGCTCTGATTTCTGCGGAGTTTCTCCGAAAAAATTTAAAATCTCCACAATTCCGTGAAGTAATGTTTATGCTCCACAAATTCAGTCTTGATCACCTAACTAAATATTTTTTATTAAATACATAAAACTGAATAGTGGCAGACACTGAAAAAAAAAAAAAAAAAAAAACTATTTTTCTTTCTTTATTTACTTGCTCGCATCTAGGCAGAAATCGCGATCCCATCCTTATCAACTTTTGATTTTGCATTTCCAACAGTTGCCGGTGCCGCATAAAACATTATTTTTTGCATTTTATTTTTTATCTATGAAAGCGCTTCAAGGTATCTTGAAAATAAAAAAAAATAACAAAACTAACTTTTTCAATTTAGCTGAACCACATGCTTCATCGTACAATACTCATAAATAAATAGTAAAGAAAAAAAAAAAGAATGAAAACATTCTAGTGCTAGGCATTGTGTAATCGAAATATTGCTGACTCAGAACGGGAACAAGTATTTGTTTACATTAGCTAAGAGTGTGTTTAATTAAAACCACAAGCTGAAATGGGGGGAAGAAAGAAACCGAATGCTATGATTATGCAGTGTTTTGATTTTCATTTAAACTATATCAATGTTTCAGTTATCTTAATGCTTAATAGGTCGTTAAAAAAATTGTTTATTTTAATTAATCAATAAAAATAATGGATTCAAAGCTACTGAACTTTAAGGCCGATTGACAACGCTTTATTTAAGATTTATTTGAAATAATTATGCATTTATTTTATCATTCACTTAAAGCATTAATGATTTATTATAACTTGATTTGTATCTGGAAAAAAAAAAGTAAACAAATTATGACCAATAATCTGCAAAATTATAAAGTTTACAAAATATATGGTCCCAAGCTATGCAGATTAGAGGGAGTTGACTCAGAGATGAGATTTACATTTATAGATACACATTTATATGAATATCGGAGATATCGTTTTTAGATTTTTATGTGATAGTATAATAATTATTTTGACATTCATGAAAATTGTTGGAAATTAAATTAATTTTTTTTCCCTTTGTGCTTTCTTTTCTTTCTTTCTTTTTTTTTTTTTAATGTAACTGAATAATCTACTTTCATATATTGTCTTTATTTATGTATGGAAAATATGCCATTATGCAAAAAACAAATTACTTTTGGTTCTTAAGCTTATATTCAGACTTAATCATTTCCCATTCTTATCTCTCTTCACTGTTTTGCTAAATATATTTGATTATCAATAAATATTTCTTAATTTCATATGATTATTGTTAATTTATTTTTGTTAGTAGTTTCTTTCTTTTTTTTTTTTTAATGTATTTTTAAAATTGCTCCTCAAAGTAGCCAAAATGCTCCTCAAAATTTCTCTGAATACTCCTCAAACTGTTTTTGAAAAGTTGGCAACCCTGCAATATAACCAAAAAATTACCTAACATCTACCTAACTTGGAATACTGAGCTTAGATAATAGCTAATTGAAATAAAGTGAAATTTTTCAGCAATAATGTTTGTATTTTATTGATAACTGAATTGTAAAAGACAATGAAATATAAACTAAAATGGTATAAAAAAAAATTACATACAGTACTGCCTACTTGTTTGTAACAGAAAACAAAGAAACAAAAAAAGTCTGTTGCTTTCCAAAAGATATTTATAGCTTCTATTAACTGACTACCATAGATAATTGTAGTATTCTATTCAGTCAAAATTTTTGATGTAGAGTTTTCACCTGATTTACATGTTTTAGAGTTTTTCTGATTCCAAAAAAGTAATACCCCCCCCCCCCCCAAAAAAAAAAAAAAAAAAAAAAAAGGCAAACTAACAAAACTTCATAATTAACCTTTTACATGCCAATGTTGTTTTAATGGAACATGTAATTAAAAATTCATTTAGAAATTAAATATCATGAAAACTAACTTTAAAAAAATATCAGGTATAATAGAAAGATGACTTGATTTTTTGCAATGGAAATTACAGTTCAATCATAAAAGGTGAAATGTACAGAAAATTATAAAAATGACCTATTTTACCATTTTCCCTTTTACCCCACAGTTTAAAAATTCATATTATTTAGTAAAATAAGCAAATGCTTCTCAAAATGGACTGGCATGTTTAAAATAGCTTACATTATTAAAATAAAATAAAATGTAATAATATTATAATAACATTAAATTAATAATATTAAATATAATCTTAAATTATATTAGAATTTTTTTTTACACATTTTAATGAGTTCTTTAAACTAAAGCATTAGAAAACAAAATATGTAAAAAACTAATTTAAATTACACTCAAATCTGAATGTGGTGTGTAAAAGGTTAACATAGGTTTGGTGGTGTACAGATGATTTTGCCAATTTTTGGTGAAAATTGGAAAAACGAAAGTGAGGTATGAAAAACTGGATGTGAAACAGTATGTCTGTATCTTAAAAATGGCTCTAAGACAGGATTAGCTTAAAACTTACTGTATAAAATCTCTTTTTAGATGCCTTTTCATATGATAAAATTTAAGATTACAGCCTTACTTGAAGTTAAATCGACAAGAGACTTTTGCCTGGGGCCGAGGCCTCCTGACTCGTCTATCCTTGATGAACATCCACATCCAAAACTGAATCTCTGTCATTTTCGTTGGAGTTGAGTAGATGGTGCCAGTTTTGTTCTATTCCTCTCATTGGCTCATTGTTGTTGCAACTGCGATGCTTTTTAAAAATTTCAATTGTTTCCCTATTAATTGCATGTGTGTAATTATTGTAGCTCACTACTTTTTTAATATTTTCAAAATCCATTTCAATATTTGCTTTACTTATTTTGGTTAATGCTTTTGTAGTTCTATTGTATTTTATATCAGCTTTATGCTCTTTTATTTTATGCTTTTTGTCATCCCAATATAATATTGAATTTTATTGCCATTTTATATTTTATTCATAGATACCTGCAATTTCAGTAGGATTAATCAAGTTTTTATTGTTACATATATGTTGGGATTCATTTTAATAAATTTAGTAGCTTCATTTTTATTGGAGGTTCCTATAATATAAGGAGTGGTGCAAGTAAATTTTTGTTTCTGTTTCTGGGTACTATTTATAGAGTTTAATTTTTTAATTTTGTTTTCATTTTTGTAATCAATTTTTAACAAAGTTTGGTTGGAACATAAAAAGAACTAAACAAAATTGCTAGCATTATTCAATAGCAGGTTATGAAAAAAATGCATCCATCGTATTGAATGTATAAAAACAGTATCAAAAAGTTAAACAATGTATAAATAATGCCCAGAAACAGAAACAAAAATTTATTTGCGTCATCCATTATAAACCATCTGAAATAAAATTAAGAATAAATCTACTAACTTTAACATTAATTTTCCAATTAAACTGAATCCCAACATTTTCCAATGTGTATGTAAGAATAAAGATTTGATTAATCCTATTGAAACTGCAGGCATCTATGAAATAAAATATAAAACTCATGGCAATAAAATTGACTTTTATATTGGGATAACAAAACACAAAATAAAAGAGCGAATTAAAGATCATAAAGCTGATATAAAATATAATTGAACTACCACGGTGTTAACCAAAATAAATAAATAGGATAATAAAATTGATTTTGAAAGTATTAAAAAAATTAACAAGCTACAATAACTTCACAGACATGATTAATACTGAAATGATCAAAATCTTAAAACAGCAATGAACCAATGTGAAGAATAGAATAAAACTGGTGCTACCTATCACTTCCAAAGGGAACAGCAGAGATTCAGTTTCAAAAGCAACAGCATCAAGGATTGATAACTGAGGAGGCCTGTGGCCCCAGACATCTTTTGTCGATTTAACTTCAAGTAAGGCCAATAATCTTAAATTTTATAGTTTTAAATTAGTTATTAGAGTTTAATGATTTGATTTAATGTTTTAATTTTTTACTTCTGGAAAATTGATAGGTATCCTGAATAAATAGCTCAATTTCAGGTCTTGCTAGTGGGTTTCTTGAAAAAAGGCTCTATGGATTTTCTTCAAACTCATGATAGTAATACCCTTTTAAATGTCCTTCAGTATATAATTGTTAGTTTCCAGTGAACATAAAGTTTATCAAGTTTTAATAAAAATCAGATGTAGAACCAAGAGTCGGTATACCGACTTTTGGTTTCAGATATGATTTTTGGTAGGTCTATTTTTGAGATACATCTAAAAAAAAGATAAATCTCTCTACATCTAATTGATAGCATCTTGGTTATGTAGGTCAATTTTAGATCTCGGACATTGATGTTTCAAAAAACGGCTAGACATCTTGGTTACATAGGTCAGTTTCAGATCTTGGAAATTGATGTTTCAAAAAACAGCTCACCAAATTTTCTTTAATCTTTCTATGTGAACTCATTTTTATGTCTTTACGACATATTTATTAGTTTGCTACTACAGAAATTTTTTTAGACATGTGACTGATCAGGTGAATTTTTTGTCTTTCGGCCACATCTCCAAAAAAGATTTATAATATATGTATAGAGTGGGTAATGAAGTTGTGTATTTGTTGCACCCAGATTTTCATTATTATTAACTTAAATATATGAGCAATTCGAACTACTTGAGACTTGAACTGTTCTGACTCTACTCTATTAGGAAAGCATGCAATAGATTACTTCAACATTTTTTATTTGTAACTTATAATAATTGTTATTGCATTAAAGATCAAAATTGCAAATATTAAGTATGTATATTAAGACTATAAAATTGATAGTTTTTTTTTCCTTCTTAAAGATAAAACTATAGAACCTTAACTGCTATATTAGTTAACATCAGACACTTCATGTTTATCAGAGTCTGGTAAAGATAACATTATGAATCTCTCCATGGAATACGAAGCACCACTTCAATACTTAGATTTCGGTTCAACTAATACAGAAGAAGAAATTTGTGAAGCTACCCCTACAAATGTAAACATTACTCATGACATTGATTTTGGTCCTGTATTAGCTCCAGACTTTGAAATAAAACAAGAATATTGCAGTGAACTAGATGAACTTGATAATATTGAAGATTACCTTAGTAAAATTAGTACTCCTATAAAAACTCCTGCCAACTCCTCAACACCAATGAAAGCATTGACATTCTCTCCATCACAGGTATTCTTTTTTTTTTTTTTTTTTTTTTTTTTTTAAGTTATTGTTGATATATGCATGTATCATACATGGTAAGTGAAAAATCCCTGACATATTTTAAAGTTTAATATAAAATCAAATAATTAACATATGAGAGTGCAGTTTGTACTGCTATACTTCCTATGATGAGAAATTTTATTTTATAATAAAAAAAAAATCCAGATTTTCCTCATAGATAGTGCTGTACTTTAAAAACAGCAGTATGAAACTAAAAATGCAAAGAAAGCAATGAAAATAGCCATAGCAAAATTATATATGTATACAATTAGTTCCAGATATTTCGGCTGAGTTTTATTAGAAAGTTCTAAGAGGCAGTAGTACGTCTAAGATTCCAGGTATACAATAGATTTCCTAAGGTTTCTAATAGCATTCTTTAGCATTTTGGTTTCAGCAGTAAAAAGTATATTTTTACAACTAGGTGGATAAGATTTATGATTGATCTGCAAGGATTTTGGAATAATGTTAAAGTTTTTATATTCTTTAGGGAATTTTAATCGTAAAGCCAACTATTCAGTTTAAACTTTAATTTTTTAAATTTTAAGAAAAGTGTCATGTCTATACTGTTATTATAATTTAAAGTATATACTATATTGATGAACAAACTTACAGGCAAACAAAAAGATCGGCATGAGTAAATAAGACTTTTGTCTAAAAAATAAATTGAGATATCATATTCAAGAAACATCAAAAACATGGAAGCATTGTAGCTACTGTACTTAAGAATAGCTTTTAGAATCTAATATAATTTCCTCCAACAGTTTCTTGGTCTTAATGATTGTTAAGAGAGAAAGTTTTTTTGATCTGCATTTTTTACTCTTAATGCTAGTCCAGCCTCTCCTTAATGAAAATGGTCCAAAAACTCCTAGAGTTATTTCAAGTTTTCCTCTACTATTCTACCCAAAGAATTCTCCATTAAAATGACTTAACAGTTGCGGCTTTTAAAACAAGTCTTTCTCCTTTTTCTTGTAAAGATCTAAATTAATGCAAGTTCCTTTTACTTCAGACTATAAGCTGCTCCATAGAAGCATAATAGAATTCAACTATATTAAAAACCTCAACTGTTGCACAAAAAAAAGTGTCTCCATAGTAAACCAAGTGAAGCTCTACTCTACGTTTCAGACTGTTCCATTTGCGATTGTTCTGTGTTCAACTGTTTTATTTGTTTCATGTATAATAACTGTAACCGTAATATGGTTCTTTTGTATATATAAATCAAATGTTACTGTACTTCTAGTTAAAATGGCTCTGTCCTGATGATGCCCTGATGTTCAGGACGAAAGGCCTTGACACAATGTAATTTTAATTATTTTAATTAAATGTATCGTTTTATACGTGTTTTTACAGTGAATTTTTTTTTATAAAAATTGTTAATATAAAGATAGTTTTATATGAATGTAACTTTAATTATGTTTAATTTAAAATAAGTTCATTTTTTTTACATCTGAATTATTTTTGAAGTCTTCCACACACTTAGACCACTGCACTCTTTTAAGTGAATAACTTTTTCTAATAATAAAAGATAGTTTGAAGAATGCATGCAAAAGTTCAGGGGCCAAAGTATCCATAATACCAGGTGGATTAATGAAAATCTTTGCAGACCCTGGATGTTGGAGTAAATCGCTCATTTAAATGAAAACTAAGAAGTTTGTGGAAAAAATGGGTGCTTGAAGGTGTGCATACAAAGACAAATGGTGGGAAAATGTGTCATACAACATTGTACGTGTAACTGGCAGTATGCGTGCAGAATGCTTGGGAGGCACTAACTGAATTGACAGTTAAAAATGCCTTAAAAGTGTGAAATAATGGAAAATTCTGAAATTGGTCAAGGTGAAGATAATGGTGATGAAGATAATGATGATGACATTGACTCTCTCCTAAATGAGGACACTTTGAAATTATTTAATTCTGATACTGATGACTCAGACTTTGACAGATTTAATGAATAATTTGGATGTATTTTTAACTTGCAATAAAAAATTTTCTTTTCATATAAAGATAAGTACTTTTATTTATGAGTTTATTAATGTGATTAATTTTTCTTCAATAATGTGCCGACTGATAGGGTAAGTTAAAAACTGTATTTTTTTTGCATGTAAATACAAAAATATAAGAATATAAATGCTAGTATTAATGTTAATAATTTTTTTATTATTATGGATTACATTTTGCATTTTTAATGACATTTAGAGATTTAAATAACACCAGACTTAATTTTAAATATGATTTTTTAAGTTTTTGATTATTTTTGTAAATTATATATCATAATTTTTTTTATTTTTATCTTCTTATTTTTTACCTTTCTTATCCTTTAAAGTTTAAATTGTGTCAGGTACTTTTATCCCACCTTGTATATTTAATTGTTATATTGTATATTTTAAAGGCTTGTTATATATAGGTACAGTAAAGCACTGTTTATACGTCTTTTACATTTATACGTCCTTTTAGTAAAGTCCCAATTTATTCCTATTCATTTCAATGCAAAAATTCTTCGTTTATACACCCACTATATTGGTTATACGTCTTTTCCACTTTAATAAAATTCACAAAATTTCTCGACCTGTCATCTTCCATTCTAAATAAGACAATTTTTTCATACAAAGCATCTTAAATTGCGGAACACAGAAGACATCGAAGAACACTGATCAAAGAATCAATTGAATTCACAGTAGAATTTTTAATACTCATAGACAAGCAGCATATCAGACAAATATTAAAGATTTTTAATGTTATTAAATAACTACCTGTATGGACATTAGGGTGGAATGAAAAAACCAACTTCTGATTTTTAATTTGGAATAGCGCTGAAAAGTTGCCTTTTGGTGTAGATAAGATAAATTAAAAATATGAAAACTATTGGAGTACGTCTTGAGGTGCCGCAAGGACATTAAAATTTCATAAAATTGAAATCTTTGCTATATTTTAAAGGGTTTTTTTGCGGGTCTCGATTATAAAACAAAATATTTCAAATAGGCGTTTTATTATGAATAGAAACAGTTTTACTATTGCATTGGCATCAGGAAGCATGAGTCATCGCCGGAGCAGATGTTGTGAGGGAGAAGGGGGGTGGAAGGAGGCGGAGATTTGTCTGCGTGTGCTGACACGTGACACCTGACAAGCTCAGAGCAGGTGTCAGGCTTTGCGAAGTTCAGTTGAGTGGACGTCTATGCACCGTTTAAGGTATATTTTGTTAGTTTTAGTTTGCATAATACTTTATTTTTGAGAATAAAAATGGCTCAGTCTAAAATAGTGAAGACAAGACAAATGTCGGAATGTCCCATTTTTGGGAAATTTGGTGATTTGTGTGAAGTTGAACTGCCTACTTACGAATACATTATGAAGTGTTACTGTTATATTAGACATAACCTCAAAACTGCTTCAGAGAAGGATACTACTGTAAGTGAAATATGTGACATTTTAGTTCCCAAAATAGAACAAATATGGTCAAGAGCTTCTATTCCCGTTGTTTCTAGCAAAAGAATTTTACAAATGATAAAAGCTTATCATTGTAAATATAGGAATTTATTAAGGTCTAAAAGCAGAAAAGGGTCTGATAAGTTTGACTGCAACCTTGCAAAATTTAGAGAAGAAGCGAAACGTTTATTTGATATTGCTGCCTGTAAGTGTACAAACTTTAATACTTGTACTTGTATAAAAAAAAAAAAGTAACAGTTATGGAACAAGAGTTTCTGAAAGATCAACGTTCTAACAGGGCAATGGTTATACGTAATATTGATAAAGCTACCACAAGCGCTTTGAGGAAGAAAGAAGTCAGAAAAAGTAAAGAACTACAGAGAATAGTTAAGTTTAATCAAGAACGGACAAAAAACACCAGTGCATTAGAAATGGTTGCTGGCAACAATGACAGAGCTGAAAGGCAGCATTGTTCTTTACCAGAAGAGGCAAACCAACCAGGTCCATCAAATATACAAGAAGTCACACATCTACCAGGGCCTTCAAAACTGAAAGAAGTGAAAAACACTCAAATGCGTATTAAATTGTCATCTGTAGCTTCCATTGCTGACCGTATCGGAATATCAGATAGAGCTGCTGCAGCAATAGCTAGTGCCGCTTTACAGGACTTGGGTGTAATCACAGAAGAAGACAAAACCAATGTAATAGACAGGATGAAAATTAGACGAGCAAGATCAACAAATCGAAAAGATCTCATTAATGACAGTCATTATCGTCCGATAACCGAAAATAGAGGATTGTTTTTTGATGGAAGAAAAGACAAAACAATTGTTCGAGAAAAGAAAGGAACTAAGTTGTACACAAAAGTTGTTTCAGAAGAGCATGTAACACCTAAATCTGGCACTGGAAAAGACATAGCAGACAGTATACTGCAGTTTCTTGAAGATAGAGAACACAACAAACAACTTTTGAACTTTACTGCTAATAGCTGTGATGGAACAGTTGTAAACACAGGACATAATAATGGTGTGATTTCTTTGATTGAAAAGGAAATAGGAAGACCTTTACAATGGTTAATTTGTATGTTCCATGCTAATGAGCTACCATTGCGACACCTTTTTTGTCATTTAGATGGTAAAACGAAGGGACCCAATGAGTTTAAAGGCGAAATAGGTCAGCAGCTTGAAAACTGTGCTAATCTTCCTGCTGTTACTTTCATGCCAATTGAAAATAACCTTTCTCTTTTGGATAGCAGAAATGATTTAAGTACAGATCAGAAGTATTTATTAGATATGAGTATAGCTGTATCAAGTGGAAATTGCCCACTAGATTTATCTTTAAGAAACCCTGGAAAACTTTCTCACTCTAGATGGCTGACATTAGCCAACCGCTTGCTTAGATTGTATGTGGCAACTGAAAATCCAACTGAAAATCTTAAGACTCTGGCTGAGTACATTGTGAAAGTGTATGCACCTGTGTGGTTTAATATTAAGTTAAAACCTTCATGTACTTATGGTTCCAAACATCTGTTTAAACTTATCTCATATTCACGCTATCTCTCAGACGACCTCAAGAACGTTATAGATCCGGTTATTCAAAGAAGTGGGTATTTTGCTGCCCCGGAAAATCTCCTTTTGTCCATGCTATGTGATGAACGCAAAATTCATAGAGAACTTGGTTTACAACGTGTTTTAAAAGCAAGAACAGAAAGTAGAGGGGGAGTCAGGAAGTTTAAAGTTCCAAAGATAAACTTCGATGCAAAGGATTACATCGACATGATCTTATGGCCTGAAAATGACGTAACTGAACCTCCCTTATTAAAACATGTTTCAAGTGACACTCTGAATGATTTTATACGGAAGACATTTGAAGCTGAACCAAATAGTAAAGTGGACCCGGTTATCGACTTTCCCCGGCTTCCTTGCCACACGCAAGCAGTGGAAAGAGCTGTGAAACTGGTGACCGAATCGGCTCAAAATGTCTGTAGTTCAATCGCAAGAGAAGGATACATAAGAGCAAAAATTGACTCACGTGAGAAAATGCCAAAATTTAATATGAAAAAACAGTTTAATTTGTAAATGAAGTAGAAACAAACATTTTGCAGCTGTAACATTTGCAATTTTTAAGAATACAGAAGTAAGAAATTTACAAAATTTAACATTACAAAATATTTTTTTATTTTTATTATATTTTGTAAATAATATTTTTTCCCAATTCTAATGTTTATATTATATATGTATTTGAACCTATTTTTTGTAACATTATATGTAGGAGAAATTCATAAAAAATAATTTATCAAAGTTTATAATTTTTCAATTTTTGTACAAAATTTAAGCTCTTTGCGGCATCTCAAGACGTTGTAATATTGCAACCAAATTTTTAAAAATTCTTTTTTAACCTAAATGGCAACTTTTCCCCAGTATTTCCAAAATAAAATCAAAAAAAAAAAAAAAAAAAAAAATTTAAAGGCCTATTTTTTATTTTTCAATTTTTTCAATGTTTTTACAAACTTTAAGCTATTTGGGGCACCTCAAGATATTATAGTATCGCATCCAAATTTTTTTTACTTCCTTTTGAGCCTAAAAGGCAACTTTTCCCCACTATTACCAAACTGATATCTAAAAAAAAATTTAAAAGGCCATTTTCGTTCTACCCTAATGGACATAAATCACATGCTTATTATTAAAGATACACAATATATACAATTAATATTCAAAATGTGTTCATATAGTTCTTAATAAGAAATGTAATATAATACTCAATATATGATATATGCAATTAGTACCCAGTCATGCATTAATAGTATGATTTTCCTCACTTTTTATGATTATTTTCTTTTTTTAAGTTAATTATTGTCTTTAAAAAAAATAAATAAATAAGTGTATACATTTACAAATTTAACACTTTCGCGACCTCTGGATTAAATTCACATCATTTCTAAACCTATAACTCCGCCAGTGAGCGTTTCTTTCACAATTTGTACGTTATTAATTTCTTAAGGAAATGCACAATATTCATACTTGTACGATCAAACATTCTATGGATACAAATACTTTGATTTCAAATAATATAATTATAATGTATATCCACTTGTAAAATAAATGTAAATGCGGAAAATTTTGTTCTGAAATATCGGAATTTGGGAGAATAACACCCACAGGCAGATCTTACTGTCAAAAAGACAAAAACATGCGGTCGCGAAAGTGTTAAGAAACTTCATAAATTAGTATTTTCATATAAATTTTGCTTAGGTGTCATTAAATTTGTAGTAATCAAAGTATTATTATTAAAATTTCTACTATACGTCTTTTCATTTATACGTCTTTTTACGTCAGTCCCTTGAAAGATGTATAAACGGTGCTTTACTGTACTATGTAAATATATTACATTTGCTTTAGAAAATTAATTTTTTAAATTCTTATGTATATTTTAATTATCTCTTGTTTTCTCTAAAAGCTATAAATATATTAATTTAATTTTAGTTTTTGAACAACACCTATTCAAATAATCTGACATCCACACCCAAATCAATTCCATTCAATCTGAATATTTGTGACACATTGGAGGATATTGATACTTCAAGGTATATATATGTTTTTTTTTTTTTCTTTATTCTTCTGTTTAGTAATAGATTTATTACAACTACAGTTGTTAAAAAAAAAAAAAAAAAAGTTGTGTAAATGGTTGAAATAATGTTATAAAGTTCCTTTAAAAAAAAAAAAAAAATTAAACAAGTAATAAAAGAAAAATATTTAATATTTTTAATAATAGCTTTAAAAGAAATGTTAGTCAAAATTGGTAATTTTAAATATAATTCATAAATTGTTTCAGAGAATTAAATCTTTTCATTTTCATATTAAATTAGAAACATTAATATAAAAATGATAGTTTCCTGAATAAAAAAACAGGTTTTTTAGTGTGTGTGTGTGTGTGTTTTAGTTAGTTAGTTAATTATCGTTATCAGCATATCTGAAGAACAAACAGTAGCAGGAAGTTCAAATTCAGTAGTCTAATCTGTATCATATAGGGATCTCGCATGCTACATGAAACTTTTCACTGAGATCAAGTAAATAGTTTGTGTACAGGGACATCCCAGAGAATTCAAGTACAGTATGTTTATGGGCAAAATTTGTAATAGGTACAATTTAACATCTATAGGCTGCACTAAACAAAATGAAATAAAAAGATATTTAATTAATTAAATATACAAACCTTAATAGATACTTCATATTTCATCATTAATATTTTCGGCTGGGTGCCCAGCTCTTTTCAGACGATCTTCATCTGTGTTGGATCTCTTAGAGTTGTGGTCGTTTATAGACTTCATGAGTTGATTCCACATCCAGTCAGGAGCCATTGCGTCGCTATCATTGCACACATCCGGTGTTGTTGCTATTTCTATGGCTTCTCTAAACATCGCGTAATTATAATTATTGTAATTCGCTATCTTTTTAGTTTTTTCAAAATTTATTTTAATTTCTTCATTATCAAAAGTTTTAGCTAAAGCTGTATTTATTTTTCCTGTTTTGATATCGTTTTTATGTTCTTTGAGTCTGGTTTTAATCTTTCTTTTCGTTACACCAATGTATGAACCTGGTTTATTGTCTTGATTATTTGTGAACGGTATTTGGTAAATTCCGGTGGTTTCCAAAGGGGGGATGGGGTCATTACGTATTAATTGAAAAATATTCGGGTTAGGTTTTATAGGGATATTTCGCTGATTTTATTTGCAACGTTTTAAATTTTATTCGATGCTCCGCAATCATAAAGTATGGAAGAGGTGAATTTTAAAGTGGGATTTTGAAAAATAGGTATATAGTTACTGGCTTTTAATCTGGTTTTAATTAGTTTTTTAATGATTTTGTTAGGGTAACCTGCTTTTTTAGTGAAACTTTTAATTAAATTAAATTCATTATTTAGATCGATAGGGTCATTACATATTAATATTGCACAATGTATTTCTCTTCTGGTTTGTGTACAGGGACACCAAAAAGCATTCAAAAGCATTGTGTTCTATGAGTGTTATTTTTATAAGTATTTTCTCTATTGAATGTTCCCCATTTAAAATGACATTAATAGGTCCTGTTCAACTAGTTTGCTTACAGGGACAACAACAACAAAACAAAAAAATACCAATGTATTACGTTTTAGGACAGATTTTTTTTTGAAAGTTATATTTAAAAATATTTCTACTGTAAAAATCATAAAAATATTCAAATGTATTGTTAATATTCTAAAATAATGTTTTGTATCGAATATGATATGATTAACTTTTTGATTTACACGGCTACACTAAAATATTCAGAGAGATCAAAAGCTGTAATTATAAACTAATGGTTGCATTTTCTTTTGCGTTAAGCCTTTTGAACACTTTCCAAAATGCCTAAGAGTAATTTTAAAATCAATTAGTCTATCTGTATATTTTTCAGTCCTTCTGTCTGTTGTGTGATAACATAGGCAAAGAATATTAAAAGTTATTCGATGCAAAAATTACGTGCAGTTGGAAAGTGTTACTAATCAATGCGTACTGCATGATTTTTCTTTCTTGTTTTTTTTTTTTTTTTTTTACTGTTACATGCATATATATATATATATATATATATATATTTGTGTATATTCAAGAAAAAAAGATTGAAGTATGAAGGAACTTGAAAAGAATAAATGATTTCAAATGAATGTGATGGGAAGGAGGTCATTATAATCTATAATAATAAAAGAAGATATCTGTCAGTCTGTCTCGTCTGTCTCTTTGTCTGTGCATATATACATTCAGCCCCTACTAAATGTAGAAGTACAAAATTTGACATACGGGTGCTCAGAAGCCTACTCGAGGGGATAGTGAAAACAGAATTTAAACCGGAGATATTAATTAAAATGTCGACCTATGTATAATTAAAAAAAAAAAAGTCAAAAAACGAGCCCATCATATTTTTTACCCTCCAACGTGTTCCTCAAAAGAAAAACCAGAGAGAGAAAATTTTGCGCGTTTTTATAAAGCGATCCCTGCTCAATGATTCGAGATATTGAAAATACGCCTGTACCACGAGAAAGAGCATTTATTACCGATTCTTACGGTACAAATTTTTTTGAAAAATACGGATTTAAAGTTTTAAAAAGGGTCCAAAATTTTTCTTTTTTGAATCTCCCTATACGAAAGAGTAATTGTCCCATTTCTTAACAACTGGTATATTTTGAAATGTCATTTAATCCTCTTTCGAACCATATAAACTTTTTAACAAAATATGGATTAGCGATCCATCTCTCTATATATAAATGGCTAAGAGAGTTGTTTGCTCTAAGTCCGTGGCTGGATGCAAGTTGATTGGCTAAGAGAGATTTTCTTCTGTTTGCTGTGTGTTGTTGCCACCAGCTTTTCATACTTTAGTTATTTAAAAAAATCTAATTGTCCGATTGATAAGTTAATTCAGAAAATATACCCTTTCATTTTGTACCTTATTTGTAACTAAATTTTGATTAGATTTTTTAAAATTAATTAAAATGTGAAAATAATAACCTGGTAAAAGCTTTAAATATGGACATTTAAAATTTTAATTGTTGCTAAAAAGAAAAAAAAATATATGCTTTCATGCGAAAAATAAAAAAATTATAAAATATTTTACTCATGCACATAAAAAAAGGAACATTGAAAATGGAGTAAAAAAACAATTTAGATAAAGTTGCACAAGAGTTCCAAAAATTAATGGAAATGTAAATGAACGTTAAATAAATAAAATAATCGTCTGCTCAATCACGTGATATTGAAAAACAAAGAATTGAATTCAGTAAATATGGAAAGGAAAAAGAAAAGAAACAAACAACAACAACAAAAAAATAACATAAACCAACGGGAAACCAAAGCGGGCTTTAAAGCAATTTCATGATTTCTTTAAATTTTATTTTTGTTTGTAAAGCGATATAGAAAAGAGTTTCCTTTAAATATAGTGACCAGTGAAGCGAGAAAAGCCTTCGTTGATTCACTACCTTCATTGATTTCATGAATTAAAAAATGGTTTTGTTAACAAACTTTAATCTATTAGTACGCAGGCAGCATCAGGCCGAGTTTTGTACATTTCGAGTTTGATTTTGAAATTTTTCCCGCTTTCGGAATTTGGTTCGTTCCCGAACTGGGGCATTGCTAGTACTTAAATATTTCAAGATTACCATTTGATTATATGGTTAAAACTGTATTTTGAAATCTGAACATTATCAGAATCAGTGTTTTTATGTAAGATACTGAGCATGAAAAAATATTTCAAGAAAAAAGCTTCAGAATGTAAATATTATAAATTTCTAGATACGTTATTTTATGCTAGAAATTTCAAAATTTTCAAATTTTCCAGGTGGAAATAAACCCCTTCGGCAAACTCCCCCCCCCCCCCCTCAAAAAAAAAAAAAAAAAAAAAAAAAAATTACAGGGTTTTTTTTTTAGACCATTCCCATCTCTACCCAAAAATAATACTTTCTCTACCATATGGGTAAGAGAAAGTAATTATTTTAATACATGCCCTTTAAGTTAGTTCTTACCTATATTCTCTCTCATCTTACCTTTTTATTATTATTATTATCTATTTTTATTTTCAAAGATTCTATCCAAATTAATGATTACTGCACTTCTTACCACCTTATCTCTCTCTCTCTCTATATATATATATATATATATACTGGGTGATTCAAAATAAATGATACAGCGATTACCCCGTAAACTAAGAAAGATAGAAACATACTTCCAATTACAAAATTGGTGCAAGTTAAGAGTAGATTTCAGGTACGGCATTTTTTGTACAAGGGTTTGTATACATATTAAAATACAAAATTTAATTTTTATACGGCCCCTCCTATCATGTGACTTATATTTAGAAAAACATTCTCTTCAGTCTAAGAAGGGAAAAAAAATATCTTTCTAAATGAAAATTTTACAGAATTATTGCAATTTGAAAATTCTAGCATTTTTCGCCAAGTCTTAAGGGGTTGTATCAAAAGTGAGAAATTGTAATTACTATAGATTTTGTAATAAGGCATAGATTGATCAGTGTGGGAGGATCCTTATTCATTCAGGGGAAGATGGCTATTTTAACCTGTAATGCTTGTCTTTTGCCAAGTGAATACTCATGAGAATACTCATTGATAGATTAACCAATACAATTTATGAATAATTTATGTACTAAAAGTGAATTCAAATTAATTTTTTTTATACATTCTCTTACCGATATACATGGTATAGAGAAAATTTTGTTTTTGAGTCAAATTCCCAAAATTTTACTTTTATGCTTGTGTACAGGGTCAACCAAGAGAATTCAAATACATTACGTCTATGAGTACAATTTCTCATAAGTACAGTGTGACATCTATAGGCAGCCCTAAACAAAATAAAATGAACACATTTTTTATATAGATAAAAGCATGTTTTGTGTAGATTGTAGTATGGCAATCATTCATTTACAGGGTTACCCAGAGTATTTGGATATATTATATTGGAGCTATACTTGGGAATTGCTGGAAGTGTATTTAATTTTGTGTTACATGTTTTACATATAACACAAAATTTTCATACACAATGTCATGTGTATATAGTTTATAGACAATATACTATACAGGGCTACCCAAAATTAAGCTAAACATTTTTTTCTATCAAATGTAATTGACTTAAGTGCTTTCCTGCATTTTTTTTATGTCAAAGACACAGGACAGACAGCTGACCTTGGACAGAAAATTAATTTATCATAGCCATACTGTAAACAAAGTAGTTTCTGGAGGTAAAATTTTTTCTGTATAATATCACGTTTTGAGTATGAAAGTCAAATTTTTAGTGGTTTATCTCTCTCTCTCTATATATATGTATATGAATTATCAGCATAATTTGACAACAAATAACTGCAGGAAATTTAAATTTGGTACTTTGGATTCCATATACACTAAGCGACAAAAAAAAAGCCGCAGTTGGATGTTTTCCTTTTCGCCTTCTACAACCGCCAATTTTATCGTTTAAAAAGCAAATTTTCGAACAGATTTTACTATATTGTCCTTCACATACACTTTAGCTTTGAGTCTAGTGTTAAAAACAAAATGCAATTGTCAGGAAAATGGTAATTTTAGAATTTATTTCAAAAATGGTAAGAATAAGGCAGTTAACGATGCCACAAAAAGTATTAGTTTTTAAATGAAAATTGAAAAATATTTTAATACGTGAGATGGCAAAATAATTAAATGCTAACGAAATATTGGTAAAATGAATTTTAGCAAAATATAAATTTTTTTGGCCGTTTAAACTGGGAATTTGGCTTTAGGCGGTCATGTTGCTCATCCAAGCAAGATAACCGCAAGTTAAAATGCGAATGTTTAAAAAATCGATTTGTATCATGTTCAGAACTTTAAAAAGATTTCTAAAAAGTGTATAGTAAATTACTTTCTTCAAAAACAATGCGGGAACAATTAAACAAAGCGAGTTAAAGAACGGAAGATCTGCGAAAAAAGCCATTATTAAAGAAAAGAATTAGAAAAAACAATACTTTAGTTGACCAAAATTTAAAAACATTATCAGTCAATTATTAGGCTGAACTGGTTTTCTCTGATGAATCAAGTTTTCTTTATTTCGTGTAGTTGAAAAAAGCTAGAATGAAGACGAAAATGTGACCGACTTAATGAAAATCGCACTTTTAAAACAGTGACACATTCTCCGTACATTATGGTACGGAGGTGCATAACTTTTCAAACACTAGGGGAAATTTTTATGCTCAAGGGATCAATTAACTCGAAATAAAACACAATCTGCATAAAAGTGGTGCCTGACTGACTATTTTGGAGGTATCTTAGACATTTCCGTAAACAGCATTTGAAGATAATAAGGCACCTTACTACACGGCGTCTGTGGTAAGTTTACTCACTTCAAATTGTCAAAATTTCTTATACATTCTCATGAGAACCTATAATTCTGTAAGTAATCATCCTTTTTTTCACTTTAAGTTAAATACCACAAAGGATATAGTAGAATTTCTTCTTTACCAGACATGGAAATGGTCAAAATCGCGATCCGCTCGAAAATGTTTCGTCTATAAAAAGGCGGGGGAGAGGGGAGAGGATTCGAAATTTGCAGCCTATAACTCGACCAGAACTAGAAAAAATTATTTGCATATTTTGACACATTGAAATTTCTGAGATTTATATTAAAACACTGTATAAAACTATGCCGTTGCGCATTAATGCAGTAATTCCATATAAAGGTGGAATTAACCCAATGCAGAATACATATTTTTAACAAAAAATTGCTTAGATCTAACAAATAAATAGTTTTATTTCATATATTAAAATATAACTTGTTTATTTCATATAATAAATCATAATAGAATGCAAAGTGTATAGTTATTGCATTATGTTCAAAAAGAAAGTTTTATGCAGATTTTTAAAAAGTACTTCGTAAAGTGCAATAAAGCGAATTATTAAATCGAAAATATACATAGGTATCATTTCATACCTTTGATATTATGTAAACAAGACAGTTTTATTTGTTTCAAACATTAATTTTAAAGTTATTACAAATAAAAAAGGTATAAGTCATTTTTTCTGCAGTGCAGCTTTTTTTTTGTCGCTTAGTGTATAGTTGCCACTTGAAAAGTTGATTGAGATTTGGAAGTTTCAAGGAAATTAATAACAGACTTTATTTTTGTTTTAATAAATGTAGGCACTATAATTAAACAGGGGTTGAAGAGGACAGTAACCCTCCTGACATAGAATTATACGTAAACACCATATCTATTCTATACAAAACATGTTTTTAGAATATTAACAATAAAAATGATTTCTTTATGATTTTTACTGTAGAAAGTTATTTAAATGTGATTTATGAGAATGTCTGTCCCAAAACTCAATGCATTGGCATTTTTTGTGCATTCTTGAACACAAACCAGTTGTAGAGGACCTATTAATGCCATTTTAAATAGGGAACATTCCATAGTAAACCTGCATAAAATCTATCAATTTTTTTCAAAATTCTGGAAATATTTATGGACGCTGGTGCGGGCAGATGGACATATAGACAGACGAACAGTCAGATAGACAAAAACGCAAATATAAATCATATTCACAGTTAAAAATTGTTAGAAAGTATTAAAAACGCTTAATGTAAACGAAAATGCAATTCCAGCAAATTTCCAATAATAAGGGTTATACCCTTAAGGGTATATAACCTTAGGGTTATATACCCTTAGGGTTATATAAGGGTTATACCCTTAAGGGTATAATAAGGGTTATACCCTTATATTAAGGGTTATACCCTTAATAATTTTGTGTGCCCTGTAAATCTAATGCTAATCATAGTGTACACTATAGAAAGCATTCTTTTGTGCATATGAATAACATATTTCAATTTCATTAAGATTTATGTAAAGTAATTAAAATTTGGTTTATGAAATATCTCTCATAGAATGCAATGCTTTGGAATACTTTTGGGTGTCCCTGTATACAAACCAGTGGTGGTATTTACTGCATTTTCTATAGAAAATTCTGATAGTGAACTCTAATAACATAATTAAATTTTATTAATATTTGTATAAATTAACGGTATTAAAATAGGGTTTATAGAAATACCTGTCATAGAACACAATGCTTTGGAATGCTTTCGGGTGTCCCTGTACCCAAGCTAGCAGAGGTATTCACTCCATTTCCAACTAGTATGTTGTGGCCACCACAAGACTTTCTTCTGTATTTACCTATACATATTCAATCAGTAACAATATTTAAAAAAAAAAAAAAAAAAAAGTACGATTTTTTTTTCTAAGTTTTTTTTTTTTTTTTTTTTTTGTTAAAAGTGAAAAAAATCGATAACTTTGTTTTAAATTATCACAGATTTATAGTTCAACCATTCGTTTTAAAGGTATTGACGAGACTTTTCGAAAGATACCCATCTTGAAAATTTATCCCCCCCGGGGGGGTACTTCCCCCCCAGGGGGGGAAGCGATGCCCCCCCATGCAGAAAAATTTTTTCCTAGTTACATACTAATATTATCAATAATTCATATTAATTTTACAATCACAAGTTTAAAACAACTCTAATTATGCACATTTATACGAATTTTTGTCCTATGCTGCCATGTTAAAAATTTAGATAAAATGCTATCACAGCGCCACCTGTTGAGCTATTGATCCCCAAACATAATCAGCACCAGTTTATGTCGGGGACCAACTAAATACCAAGTTTGGTTAAATTTCGTTAAAAAAAAAAAAAAAAAAATTGCGATATTTTTCTAAGTTTTTTTTTGTTAAAAGTTAAAAAAATCGATAACTTTGGTTTAAATTATCACAGATTTATCGTTCAACCATTCGTTTTAAAGGTATTGACGAGATCTTTCGAAAGATACCCATCTTGAAACTTTGCCCCCCCGGGTGGGAACTTCCCCCCCCCGGTGGGGGGGCAACCGATGCCCCCACATACACAAAAATTTTTTCCAAGTTAACTATTACTATTATCAACGAGACCTTTCGAAAGATACCCATCTTGAAAATTTACTTTCCCGGGGGGGGGGGGGATTTTCCCCCCCGGGGGGGGAACCGATGCCCCCCCATGCACAAAATTTTTTTCCTAGCTAACTACTACTATTATCAATAATTCATATTAATTTTACAATCACAAGTGTAAAATAACTCTCTTTATGCCCATTTATACGGAATTTTGTCCTATGCTGCCATGTTAAAAATTTGCATAAAATGCGATCACAACGCCACCTATTGAGCGATTGATCCCAAAATCTAATCAGCACCAGTTTATGTCAGGGTGCAACTAAATACCAAGTTTGGTTAAGTTTCATTCATTGGTTCGTGAGATACAGCGTCCACAAAAAAATGATACAGACAGACAGACAGACAGACAGACAGACAGACATTTTTTAAAAACTATTAATTCGTGTTCTCCATATTCCAAAACATGTAAATCCATCAAAAAATGGACTTCGAAAATTTTCGCGAATCCAATACTTTCTCTATATTACATATAGAAGAAAGTAATAAGCAACATCCGATAATGAGCTCAAATAACATATATCAGTTTCAAGAAATTTCATGAATATTCACGGGAGTTACAGTGCGGACAGACAGACAGACAAACAAACTGAAGTCATTAAGACTTTTCAAGCTTGTTGGAATGTGTTAAACAGCTGAAGTCATTAAAATTTTTCAAGCATGTTGGAAAGTGTTAAAAAGAAATAAACTGTGAAAATTTCATGCGGTTTTGCTAATCTTTCAATTTTCTTCCTTACTCAACTTATTTTAATTTGCAAGTAACTCCCTAAGAAATTTAAGTATTAACTTTTTTAACAATATAGAATAATATAAATTTGCATTAAGTTTTTAAAACTGTTGATTTCTCATGTGTGAATAATTTTAGTTGCTATTTTAAAATAAAGGATCTTTTTTAATTTTTATTATCTCATAGATAACCCCCTAAAGTGAGCACTTTGCTGTCGAAAAAAAGATGCCAAAGTTGAAAATAAAGTGGTATAAGTCATCATTTTCAAATTGCAATAACTCAGCAAGATTTTCACTTAGAAATATGATGTTTTTTTTTTTTTTTTTTTTTTCTCTCCCCCCTTAGAATGAGGAGAATATTTTTCTAAATATAAATCATGTCATAGGAAAGACCATATAAAAATTAAATTTCACATTTTAATATGTATACAGCCCCTAGTACAATAAAATGTCATATTTGAAATCTACTCTTAATTTGCACCAATTTTGTAATTGAAAGTATGCTTATATCTTTATTAGTGTACGAGATAATCCCTGTATCATCTCGTTTGAATCACCCAGTATACCAATAAATAATTACTGTTTACTATAGCTGTTGTTTTGTCTTCTTACATTTGCAAAAAAACATTAATGTTGTAAGTTGCCTAATGTAATCTCAGCGAATTATTATTGCATTGAGTAAATTTTGAAACTTAAAAATATGAAGACATTAGTATTTTATCATCTGAAAAATGTTTTGATTAAGAATTTTGTTCGCTGCATTTACCATTCTGTATTTAATGCCCCATTTTATACCATGTTCATTTTTATTTATTTATTTTTAATCCAAAGAAATAAAAACCAGTTTAGCCCTATGTAAGGGTAGGGAACTTGTAAAAATACTCCTACAAAAATTACATTAACTATTATATAGAATTATCTAAAAAATTTTATAATTTATTTTTATTTGCAGTGTCTTACAGACTCCTAAAGTTCCAATGTTCAATTCATCTGTGCAAACACCAACTCCACTAAAAGAATTCCTCTCCGATATTGGAAAATATAGTGCAGAAAGAACTATGGTTAGTTTTCATTTCTCTTTTCTGCTAACAATCAGTTAATTATTTTTTTTTCATTGATTGTTATTTTTGTCCATTTTCAGATTTAAGTTCTCATTTTAAATTGTGTTCTAATACTCAAGTTTCTTAATCGTTTTTGTTTAATTTGCATTATTTACATTAGCATTCACCAGATTTATCAATTTGAATTGAAATATAAGGTAAAGA
Organism: Salticus scenicus; assembly: GCA_963930645.1. NCBI lineage: Eukaryota > Metazoa > Arthropoda > Arachnida > Araneae > Salticidae > Salticus > Salticus scenicus. Next base: position 102,764,882 of record OZ005655.1, read on the forward strand.
CACTAGTTTTCACCACTCATAAAATTTGCACCAGTGTTTACCACCCTCATAAAAGACATGTTAAAATAAGCATTTAATAACATCTATGAATTTGAATTTGCCCTACGAGATTCCCTAGAACCAGAGAATCTAGTTCGAGGAGATTCAAATTCATAGATGTTAATTAACGCTTATTTTAACATATTTATTGTGGGGGAGAGAAAAACTCTGGTGCAAATTTTAAGGGTGGCGAACACTGGTGTCTATACCTTATATGAAAGGATGTAAAAGAAAGTATTATTTAATCTGAAAAAGAATTGCTTCTCTTTCATGTGATAAAAATAAATTAGGTTTTTATTTACAAAAAGAATTGATATTCTAAAATTTTGAGTCAATAAATTAATGTTAATGATACAAAAAGGGAAGTTATATTTCCTGTTTCACACTGTGATGGAATAAACAAGGCAATAAACTATACTCTAATGAAAAGAGTAAAAGTAATGAATTGATAGAAATGATCTTATAAAATAAAACATAGTGAAAGTAAATTACCTTTATAAAAAATAAAACTCCTTAAATGATGTAAGCATTTCAATAAACCAGTTTTAATGATTATCTGGTAAAATAGATTTACACTTACTGATGTTTTAAAGTAAACAATATATTTTCTTATAATAATATGATTAAATAAACAATGATTAAATTTTGCAATACAAAAGGCTGCAATACAAAAGGCATTTCCTTTAGATGAATGATCTTTATGTAAAAAGAATAAAATAAAGGAATAATGGTTTCAGAATTTAAAATAGCAGATGAAATTACTAATAAATCAATTTTAAATTATTTGTGTCAAAACTCAAATCTTATAAAGATCTTGTTGTAATGATCTGTCATGTGCCAAGGGACACTTATCCAATTAGATATAAAGATTAGAATTAATTATATAAACTAACCAATAGAAAATCATGAGCAGAATTCAGCCCTCTAGTGGTGAGTTAGGGAACTACTTCAATAAAACTCAGATATGCAATGTGTAGGTGAGTGAAGAGATTTCACTATGAAAGAGTTGTAAAATCAACTTATATCCTGCCAGGGTCGGCAAAACTACAGATCATGGAACTTAGAGATTTCGACTTGTAATAGAAGCCTTTTTCATAATATTTTATGGCCCGTCCTCTCTCTCTCTTGGAAAGCATGGTAGTTCATAGGTCGCTTAACATAATAATATGTAGACACTCTGGCCTAGACTCAGTCTTGCTAATAAGGATAATTAGAAATTTAAGCAGGTATGTGTTATATAGGGCAAATTCGAGACACCCTTTTTAGCACTAAATTTGTCCTGGGAAATTTATGAGAGCTGCGGTCACGGAGAGCTGTGGTGCTTGGATTGTTTATATGCATCCGGCACCTAAAGAAATGGGATTTATCGAAATCTTGAGTATACTGGTGTGTAATCTGATCTTGGCTAAAAATCTCATATAATTATTATTTTAACAGTATCTGTGCCAAAAGTTTTAAAACATTAGTCTCTTAAAATAAACATTGAAATATGAGTGCTAGTACATGTAAAAATAGCTATGTATAACTCAGGGCCCGAAATTTCAACTTGCATTACACTCGCTGAAAAAAAAAGTTACTCGCCACAAAATATGATTAACTTACTCTATTTTTTATGTATAAGGTGACCAGAATTTTTTATTGGAAAAAGAGGAGAAACTACACAATGTCTTTTATTTTACAAGAAAATAGAAGACATTCAATTTTGAAAAAGAGATCACTTTAGAGGACACAAAATTGAATGAAAATGATTATGAAAACCGATTCAAAAGTTACTTTACACAAATGTTGGAAACATTTTTATTGCAAATGAGGAATTTGGATCAGTACACCTTAATTTAAATTAATAATATACGGATATCAGAGGAAAAATCACTAATTTTTATAGGTGTCATTGGACAATATAGATTTTTATTATTATTATTAATTTTTCTATAGACAAAAACTTTTTTTTTTGTGATACTTTCATACAGTTACATAAAAAAAGTTGGTAGACATTTTTTTTTTTATTATAATCATAATCATAAAAGAAAAAATGAAATTGGCAAATGAAAAAATAAAATTAATATTCGGCAGATAAAACTATTTGTTTTAACGAACAGCCATTCTTTATCATTGTATAAAAGTTATCACAAGTATAACCTAAATTAGTCTTAGTAGATAATAATAAGTTTCTAAAGTAGATATATAAAGGGGATTTTTTTCACATGTCTATATTTTATTCATTGAAGAAAACAGTCGCTTTGTGGGAGCGTTTTTGCCAGGAGGGAATAAAATGAATTCAACTAACTTTCGCATATTTTTGTGAGGTGCTGGTAGTGTTATCATTAAGGTCAATTGTCCGCTCTAGGCTTGAGTAGGAGAGTCCTCCGCAGGGTCTTTCTAATCCCATATTTACGTTAGTTTTGGAGAAAACCACGAAAAACTCCTAACGGCTAAGCCAACGAGCGTAACTGGGTATCGAGTCCAGCGCCTCACTATACCAGCTTCAAGGACAGAAACTCTCGGTCCCTGGTGGGCCTATTTTTATAAGGAATATTATTCATCAGAGGTTAATCCAGAACTAATTTAGTGCCGCATTGAGGCACTTTCACAAAGTTAATTTTTATCAAAGAGGTACCTTCACAAATTCAACTTTCAGCAAAGAGGTACCTTCACAAAGTCAATTCTCAGCAATGTAGCTGTACACTAAAAAAAATTTATAAGCTTCACTGCATCAAACTCATAAAAATACCCTCAATTCGAATATTTACTGGAGACAATGATAAATATATAAGTAAACACCATCTTATCTTGCATATAAGAAACAACTTAACTCGCCCATATATATATTTTTTACAGCTGTTTCATTTTATTTTTTAAATGTATTTTAAAATTTGAAAAACTGCTTTGCGTATTCCAGTTAATTGTTCTGAAGTATCATTAATTTTCACAAACTTACTTGATGTTTTCACAAATTATTTTATAAATTCACAAATGAGGTACCATTTTTAAAAAGCTGGATTAACCCCTGTTCATGCAAAAGTGAGAACAAATGTTAACCCACCACGTACCAACTGGAGCACCACCTTCTTAATGATTTCATGACTATTTCAATAGTGATTCCGTGTTCTGTATAAAAGAACCGTACAAATCTAGGGAATACTTTTATTTCTTTCTGATTCGAAGAATCTGAGTAGACATAAACCATAATATGTTTTGGCAAGTTTATTAGAAAGTTGTTCTTTTGCGAACCTAACACAGAAGAAAGTTAGTGTTCACCTTTCGATACAGCCAACAGCCTACTGAGCTTTCCAGTTTTGTGAAATTTTTGAAATTAAGGACTAAATCCTTTTTATTTGAAAAAGAGGACAGAGGACGAAAAATATAAAAAAAGAGGATTTTTTAGTCCTGTAATGTTTTTTTTTTTTCGTTTAAGAGGGCAGAGCGTTGAAAAAGAAGACTGTTTTCTTAAATAGAGGATGTCTAGTCACCTTACTAAGATTAGCATGATTTACGTTTTCAAATCGATATATATCTATATATATATTGGTAGCACCATATACTGTAATAATTCTGTCTACACTTAGACCAAAATTTTACTCGCCGCAGTAAAATTTCCACTCGCCAATGGCGAGCGGAAATTTCGCACCCTGGTATAACTAATTACTTTTTTTTTTTTTTTCTGATTTAATAATTAATATGTTGTATAATAATCTTTACAAATAAAATTATGGATTTTCTTATTTAAAAAAAAATTATAGGATTTTTTTTTTACAAAAATGGTAGAAACACACAAAAACAAAAAAAAAACACCCTATCCTTTAAGTAGTAAAATCCCATCACCTGTAGATATTTGAGGTTATTATTAAATAACTTATTTTTTCAAAAAATAATATTTTTAATATTAATTAAATAATAATTTAGATTTGGTATTATGTTTTGAATTTAACTCTTTTAAATAAGTAGTTAATATATTTCAATCTCTAACATCTGTTTTGTGTTCTGTTGGTTTCTTCCATTTCTTCCGGTTTTTTCCATTGTCCTGGAAGAAACCCAACCCTGACAATATGTAACACAATGGCCGGAGTGTGAAGATGAATCTCCTGTTTGTGAATGACTGATAAAGACATTGTATCTAGTGTTCTTAACCCAGCAAATTGCAGATTCAGGCACTGAATCTGATAAGGAACAAAATAAAATTACACAAAAAGAGGTTTAGCACTAGGTTATAATTATTTAAAATTTAAAATATCAGGAAAAACATCTTATCTCTGAACAGGAGATGGCATTTCACAGGGGAAAAACAACAACAACAACAAAAAAAGGCAATAATCTACAATTGTTTCAATTCTTAAAAAAATAATTCCTAATCAATAAATTTACATATAACTGCCAGCTTTTTAGTTGCAATATTTTGTTTTTCATTAATCTTATCCATTCTTTCAAATTATAATGTTGATTAAAATTTGCTTTTGTATTATTAATTTATCGTTTAACAACATCCCATTTAAAAAATAAGAAAAATATATGAATTATTAGTGTCAGATGTAGTGTTTTGTTCTTTGTTATCTTATCTATTCTTTCAAATTATAATGTTGATAAAAATTTGCTGTCATTTAACAACTCTCCTAACTTCAAATTTTTTCACCTTTTATTATTTAATTTATCAAAAATCATTATTTTTCAGAAATATCTAAACTGCTTAAATCCAAATGTTAAAAGAGTATATGATATTGAAGGAAATTCTTATATTCTTGAAAGAGACTTTATAGATAAAGAGGTAAGTTGTTTTTTTTAATCTCAGTTCAAGTTATTTTATGTGATGGAAAAAAAATCATTAGTTTGTAATATGAACTTATATATTCATTAATTTAAAAAGAATTATCAACTATTTAATTCATCCAAATTATTAATTTTAAACTGCTTAAAAGAACTAGTTATTTAAACAGAAATATATTAACATGCTTTAACATTAGCAATCAGGGCTTGACTATGCATTTTGAAGATCCGGAGCACTAATGATGTTTGGAGGCCCTTTGCCCCCTTTTCTACAGAGTTTGCCAAAATTAACCCATAAAAAAAAAAAAAAAAAAAAAAGACTGATTTTTTTTTTCATTCATTTCAAGCTATTTATGTTGTGTTGTGCATTTTTAAAATTTCTCCTTCAGGTATACCTTCTGTTTCCTCAGATTTCATAACTTATAAAAAAAAATCTTTAGTTTTATGTTCAAGACAAAACATGAAAGCATATTTATTAGCCAATGTAAAAATATCATAATTAAGATTAGTAACAATTGTTTAATCTCTTTAATTAATATAAAACATGATAAAGAGAACTTCAATTCTTCTTTTTGCTTTTATGCGACACTTCATGCAAAACAAAATTTCAACTGTGCAGCTGTTGAAGGTGAGGCCCCCTAAGTTTGGAGGCCCTGCGCCAGTGCCCTGTTTGCCCATGCCATAATCTCGTTCTATTAGCAATATGTGTTTTGATTTGTTAAAACAAAACATGGGTAAGTTCTTATTACGGAACATAATTGGTTAATTTCATTTGTGAGGGACTAGACATCTGACAGTTTTCTTGTCCAATTTAAATACTAAATATTAATTTATTTTAATGAATTTTGGTATGTCAATATATCTGTATGTCTTGCTTATAAGTAATACAAAACTTTCAATTTAAGCAGAACAATTTACACTTAAGGTAAAAAAAAAAAATGCGGTTTGACAGATTTGACAAAAAACAAGCATATTTCCAGTGATTCATCCAGGGGTTCATTTGTATCAGGGAATACCTGCAAAAACCTGGAATATTCAGGAAATTCAGATTTTGGTTAAAAAAAAAAAAAAAAAAAAGAGGGGAAACTTGAAGAAAGTAAAAATTTTCATTAAAATTCTGGAAAAATTGATTGTAAAATCTAGAAGAACAAATATTTTCTTTCTCTCATATATATTTTCTTGTTTAGCTTCATATATTCAAACGATTAAGTATCACGAAAAAAATATGCATGCAAGCAATGATTTCTACATGAATTTCTACTACAATCAGCAATAACCTGATGTCATACAGTAGAAGTAGAATTTTTTTCTCCTCTGTAGAGGAATGTCTCTTGTAATATGTTGCTAACATTTTATTGAAAATCGTCTGAAAAACTCAAGGAATTAATATATTCCCCTCATATGAGTGTGAACCCTCTCATCTTTATCATTCAATTGTTCTAAATCGAGGCAGTTCAAAGATTTTAATCTATACAAACAAAATTTTCATCTGATATCTTATTTAAAAAAAGTTTATTTTTATTTATTTTTATTTTTTTTTTAAATGTAAATAAATATTTAGAATTATCTTTTGCTAACTTAATTATAAATTTAAATTTTCTTTAATTAACCATCTGACCGCTGCTGATGGATATATACATTCACTGTGCTGCCGTTTCTTCCAAAATACACTTGTGATTCAAAATTATATATTTATGGATTATTAGTTTGTTATAAAAGAATGGCGATCATAAATGGAAGTCAAAACGTTTATCTTTAGGTGCATAGTTATACAGTAGAACTTTGATAATTCGAAGCTGAAGGGACCAGAGAAAAATTCGAAATATCCAAAACTTCGAATTGCATATACTATTTTGTCAAAAAGAAGAGATAAATAAATAAAACTCTACGATCAAAGATTTAACACATAAACTATATACCTGAGAATACTGCCACATCCTGCCCCCCTTCCCATTAAATCAATATTTTTTTTACGAGCTTAATTATTAAACACTTTTTAAAAAATAGTCAGATATTTTCGATTGCTTCTTTAAGTACAATCTTTGTGTCATAGCATATGACTTCAACCTACCAATTGATACAAAAACAGAATCTTCTAGTCGGTAACAAAAGAATCCGAACACTAGCAAAAATTCCTATATAAAAAAAGTAGAATTAATACTGTTTTGTTAATAAATCCTTGTCGAATCATGTTCTTAGACTCTTAACTGTACATTAGACATGACTTTCAAAAAAAAAAAAAAAAATCCTCGAAGTTCATGTATATGGACCATATTTTCTTCTGATGCACTAGGTAGGAAATACTCTTATATTTCCTCAGCCTTCTTTTGTAAGACTGATAAAAAAAAATAATGCACTTTAGCTGAGAAAAATCTCGGGAACAAATTTTACTGTAATATTTTAAAGGTAATCGTATGAAAAATTCGAATTATCCAAAATAGAATTCGAATTATCCATGATTTTAAACATTATTTTAATACAAAAATCAAGGGACCGAGTAAAAAATTCGAATTATCCAGAATTTCGAATTAAACAAGTTCGAATTATTCAAGGTTCACTGTATTTTTAATCTCAAGTTGAAATAGATATTATTTTAGTACATTGTAAAAATTTTACAATGAAAACATTACAATTTTGCTCTTTTCAAAGTTAATCAGAGGGTTAATAATGTAATTTTTTTTTTTAAATGTATGTGTTATATTATTTAATGTTTTATATGTTTTCTGTCAAGAAAAATAAAAAATGATAGAGTTAGTTGAAAAGTAAAAAAAAAAAAAAAAATTTTTTTTTGTTCACTTTTGCATGAAATTAATAACTACATTATTTGTTTTTAGAATGTTTTTTTATAGGTTTATAAAATGTCCCACTCATTACACTGTATATATATTTGTGGATTTCAAAATTTTATAAAACATTTATGTGAATGCTAAAATTTTTTCTGATTGTAAAACATTCTTCTGTATAGACACTGGATAATTAAAAATTATTTTTGTCTTTCAACTTTCATATATCCCCATAGGAATTTTATAGGGTTTTAAAATACGTCATATTGATATACAAAGATAGTATTATCAAAGGAAGTGCAAAGCTTTTTTTTTTTTCCCCCAAGTTTCATATTTATTAAACTAAAAATTTTTCTGTAAGAGAAATCTTTCTTGCACATTTTCTAATAAATCTTTTAAATATTTATTAAATAATTTTCTGCTTAAAAAATAATGACCCACTGGTGGACAAAGCTTAGTAGTAGGATATTATTTTTCTACAACTTGTAAACAATTAATATAGCCTGAATTTTTTTTTTTTTTTAAGGAAGAAAGAAAAAAAAAAAAAACTAGTCTCATTTATCTGTATTATTATTAAATTAACATTTTTACCATCAAGTTTTTATCTGTATTTGCGAATAGGAAAATCCTCCTTCAAAATTGTAATTAAAATAAATAAATAAAATAAAATAATCATGAGTTTTGGTTAATAGCTTCTGAATCATAATATTGATTATCTTTGTTTTTATTAATTTTAAAAATATTTTTTCAACAGAATGTTCAACCTCCTAGAAAAGCGAGAAAAGCTTTGCATAAAACTTGGAGTGAAGATTTTGTTGAAATTTCCATGTCTCAAGATCCAGAGACACCTGTAAATATTTTATTGTTCTTCTTTCCAATAAATATATTTACTTTTAAAATTCACAATAACAACTGAACCTTAAAATTTGGCTTTGAATCTTACATTATGTTATTAAGTTAGCATACTGTTACAATCAAAGTCAGCTTCAATTCCTTCAATTCATTTTTAAAGTATGTCATTGGTGGTGTTTCACCATTTGATTTATCAATAACTTTAACTTACCAATTAAATTTAAGTTATTTAAAGAATGACTTAGATGCTTTTACTATGTCTAAATTTTATAGAATTTTTATGCAAATTAATAACATAATTTTTAAAAAGTTGATAAATAAAATGCAAATCTTAAAATGTTAATAGGTTATTACAAATGGCTAAACTTATCTTTATAATTGTTAGAATATTTCTACAATGTACCATTTTACATCATTTTTAATAATAATAATAAAAACATTCATATTCAAACAAATTGTTAAAAAATTAAATTACGTGGACTAATTTTTTTTTTTTTTTTTTTGAATTATTGAAAAACTATATATATATATATATATATATATATATATATATATATGTATATATATACAGTGGAGCACCGTTTATACATTTTTCAAGGGACTGTCCCTAAAAAACGTATAGCTGAAAAAAACGTACAACTGAAAATTCGTTTTAATATTAATACATAATAAAGTGTCATATTAATAATAAAAGTCTAATCAATTTTCATGATTTACTTTACATTTATTCGAATACGATATATTTTTAATTAAATTTAAAATATTTTTAAAAGGTAGAATAAAAATTAAATGATAATTAAAAATAAAGAAATTCAGAAATTTTTTTCAAGATTTTGATTTTAACATTTAAAGACAAAGAGTTTCGTACTCTAAACGAAGATGACATTTTTGCAAACGAAAAAAAAACAAACTAGTTTCTCCAACCGTAATGTCAAATAAGCACAATAAGAAATAAGAAAATCTTCCAAGTCGCCCAACGGAAGTGAATAATAAATCTTCAAATTTACGAAATGCCTGTAAAGTTTTTTTTTTTCTTGTCCTTTCATACTCCATCCCTGGAATCAATTACAAGAGAAAGTGGGAGGTGGGTGGTCTTTAAGTGGTCACTGGCTACTTGTATACCTACCATTCAACCCAGTAGACCATTGTAGACCATTCAACCCAGTCGCCAACTGCTTACTCTTTACTTTCTCTATACACCCCCTATTCTTAAAATTTCTTCTCTTATTAAAATTTCTCTAGACACCCCCTTTCCCCCAGGCTATCAATGCAGGTTTCACTTTGTTATCATAGTGCTACCTGCAGAAAAAATAATCGAAAATAAGAATAAAACATAAAGAGCTTTCATCTTTTTTTTTTTTAAATCCTGGAAGGAAACTCAAACTTGAGATTCTACAAGGAGAAAAAAAAACGTATAAGTGAAATTAAGAATTTACTCGTGTTGAATAAACGAAATATTTTAACATTAGAATTCAATGGAATGATTTGGGACTGAAGTCGAAAAACGTATAAATGAGAAAAACGTATAAATGAGAAACGTATAAAAGGTGCTCCACTGTATGTATATATATACGATATCTATTTGCAAAAATTAGGCATCCCACAAGGAGGTTGTAGCTCCAGTATTTTGGCAGATCTCTATATTTATTATTATGAAAAGCAAATTTGCAATGATGATGTTCGATTTTATCGTTACATCGATGATATTATTGTATTTTATCTCAACAAGAACTCACAAAATGGCTTTTCCGTCAATTATCCACCTAATTTAAAGCTAATTCAAAATACTCTAACTAATCAATTAATTAACTTTTTAGATCTCAAAATAATCATCGATGGTAATGAACTTTACACAGATATCTACGGCAAACGGCAAGATTTTAGTTTTAATGTAAACTTATTTACACATTTTAATTCATGTCTGCATCTTTCGGTATTTAGAAACATCATCATTAACCATTTATTTCGAATTAATAATTTATGCTCTGCAAAGTTTAAAAACAAGAATATTAATAAACTGATCACAGCCACTGCTAAAATGGGTTTTCCTAAAAACTTTGTATTGTCTATTTTATATCCTTAACCATGTCTCTGTCAGTACAAAAAAAAAAAAAAAAACTGTATACACTTTTGTGTATATCAACAAAAAAATTATAAAATAATAAAATACAATAAAAAAGGTGGCGGTTGGGTGGGCAGATGTTTGATTACGGAGGTGGGGTGCTGTTGTAAGGCTGGATGGTTGGTGGGTTTGTGAAATTAAATAAAAAAAAAAAAAGTAGAAGGCATTTGCTTTGTATTACTATGCAAACTTTCTTTTTCCAATAAAATTTCAGATTCTTCCTTTTTGAGTTGTCAACTATATTTAATGTTCTAATTTTACTGTTAAACACAATGTGTTCAATCGGTGAATTTCATTGTTGCTACGTGGTTTCATTGGTGTTCATCTGCTTTGAAATTTTGCTTTTTTAAAACCATATGGTTCCTGTTCTGGTGTTGGCAGGCTGGGGGGAGTGTTGCCGGCTTAAAACTAGTGTAACCCCACAGGCAAGTCACAAGTCTTGTCGCCTGCCTCCTTCTTCCTATCTTGTGTTTCTTGGGTTGTTTTTTCATTAATTTTGATAAGTTTATGGTTTTAAGTTAAGATTTGTCGTTTTACTTTATTAATTTGTTTGTTTTGCAGGCTGTTAATTAATAGATCTGGTTTCTTTACATTAGTGTATTTCATCCACTGATGATTTTTTTTTTTTTTTAATCTTATTGGTCATTGGTGTTTCAGTGATCTTGATGCTTAATAGATCATCTTTATTATATATATATATATATATATATATATATTACCTTACAAAATTACAGTTGATTTTTAGTCATTTTTAGAATGTATTCATTATTAGCCTATAAAGGTTTTTTTTTTTTTTTTTTTCTTTGCAATAAAAGCATTGTTACATTTTCAGTAAACCACCTGAAGTAAAGTAGGATAAAACACTTTCCTCACATTGGGAATATAATTGTCATTGCAACTCGTGGTAAAGGCATATGAAGAATTTATTGTATTACTATATATTTGTATGTGTATAAGCAAGATCCATATTCTAGCCAAAAAAAAAAAAAAAAAAAGATAATGCATTACTCATAAATTATGAAACACTTTCCCATATTTGTAGGAAAAGGAATAGCTGTTGTCGGTGAATCTACTGAAAACTATAGAAAACAGATTTATTATTATTATTATTTTTTACATACAGGTAGGCAGTAAAGTCATATTCCATTCATATTTTTTCTAAAACATTTTACCATATTTGTATGGAAAGAAATACTCATGTGAAAAGTTAAGGAACAATCTGTTTTACTGTTTTCTTCTTTTGCGCATAATTTTTAAACAAAAAAACATATTAAATAAAATTTGAATGGCGTGTTCGATATCAAATTTTATAGAACTTTAACATAAGTAATAATTTTTAAACTGATATTACTTTAATTTTTCTCAAAAGTAAGTTTTGGAAAAAAATAAATAAACTATTTTAGAAAATAAAACTTGCTGAAAAATGGTGTTAAAGAAGCATTACAAATAGATGAAAATACACATGAAGTCATAATGCTTTTATTTTACATGTAATGGAGGTGATAGGTCTTATCTGTTAATTTGTTTGATGAAAATTGTAGTGTTTGACTTTTCTGTATCCACAGCAGGCAAGTGAACTTATATATTATGTAACTTCTCTCTCTCTCTCTCCCCCCCCTCTCTCTCTCTTTTTTTTTTTTTTTTTGTTATTTATATTTACTTCACTTTTTTATTCACTCATGTTAATATTATTATTTACAGCTTAAACTTGGTTTAAACTGCCATTAGTTTTTTTTTTTTTTTTTTTTTAAAGAATTCTACTAAAAGATATTGTATTTTGCTAAAATATGTCATTAAGAATTTCACTAAAAAAGCTAAAACTGGATTATTTCATAAAATATCTTTATAAAACTACCTCTAATTTTTATTCAAATATTCATAGGCCAAAAAATTACCAAAACAATGAAAACATCAAAATCATTATTTATTTAATGTATTTAAATTTAATTTTGATTTTGAATGATTAAGTTTATATGCAAGAATATTTAACTAAAGTATGTCAGAATTCAGAGTTTGCTTCATAAATGCATTCTCAGCATTAGTTGCACTTGTTGAAAATCAAAACAAATATTTGCTGATTCATGTTTCTTTAATCACAAGTATGTATGCTTGGTTAAAATCATCAGTGAACAAAAGAAATAGAAGCAAAATTAGGGATAACCAAGTTAAGGAGAGAGAGAGGGAGAGAAAAAAAAAAAAAAAAAATAGTATCCAAGGGATTAATTTTTATAAAAGCTAAAATACTGCTTGTGCTAAAGTGTTGAAGAAACTTTTTTGCCAGGTTTTTGCCCAGGCTTTTTTGCCTTTAGCCTAAACTTTACATATTATTGTCTTGACATGAGAAAAATATTAAAAATAAACAAATATTGATAGTTTCTTAAAGTTCTGAAGTAGCTAAATTTTGTGTGTGTGTTTATATATATATAAAATAAAGATGATCTATTAAGCATAGTAGAAGCCAAGCAACAGGTACAAGATCACTGAAACACCAATGACCAATAAGATAAAAAAAAAAAAAAAAAATCATCAGTGGATGAAATACACTAATGTAAAGAAACCAGATCTATTAATTAACAGCCTGCAAAACAAACGAATCAATAAAGTAAAACAACAAATCTTAACTTAAAACCATAAACTTATCAAAATTAATGAAAAAACAACCTAAGAAACACAAGGTAGGAAGAAGGAGGCAGGCGGCAAGACTTGTGACTTGCCTGTGGGGGGTTACACTAGTTTTACGCCGGCAACACTCTCCCAGCCTGCCACAACCAGAACAGGAACCATATGGATTTAAAAATGCAAATTTCAAAGCAGATGAACAACAATGAAACCACGAAGCCACATATATATATATATGAAAAGAATCAAAGCATGTTTTTAGAAAATTAAAAATTGCATTTTCAGATTTCAATAAATGATTTTGTTGTAATAATTGTGTACATTGTTTAATAATTTTCTTTTGAATTTTACTTTCAGAGTAAATCTCTTGTGGGTGATTCATCAGTTCATTTTTCACCACCATCCTTCATCAAAGATATGATTGTTGAACCCAACATATCTGCTGATTTGAATAATGCATTTATTGTTCCAGCTTTACCAACAAGGGTAGGTATCCCAATTAGCTATATCCCAAAGATCAAAAGTTTTCTGCTAATTCCTATTTGAAGTATGTTTAATTTTAAAGATTTTTTACTTTCATCGATATTCAATAGAAGAAAGTATTGTATTCGTAAAATTTTTTGAGTTCCAGTGTTTGATTGAATTACATGTTTTGATATGTGCTGAACACAATTTGACTATTTTTTGAAATGCCTGTTTGTGTGTATGTGAGAAAAATTTCGTGGTTAGTTCCAGAACTAATGTACAGAATTTCATGTAAATTTATATGTAGTTGTACTTTGACATAAATTAGTGCTTATAATTTTTTTGGGGTAAATCGTCTAACAGTGGTGGTGTTATCTTGTTTTTTCATAATTTTTAATGTGCCAGCATAGGACAAAGTTTTGTATAAATGTGCACAATTACAAAATTTTTTACAAATCATTCTGAAATTAAAAAATAAAATAAATAAAAACTTATAATAGTAATAGTCAATTAGGGAAAAAATTTTGTGTATATAGAAGCATAGCTTCCTCTTCAGTAGGGAAGCACCTATCCTGCAAGTGTCAATTTCTCTATATGAGTATTTTTTAAAAGAAATTGTCTGTAACTTTAAAACGAATGATTGAATCATAGATCTGTAATAATTGAAAACAAATTTATATATATATTTTTATTTTTTAAGGGTGGAAAAATAATAAAATAATGATTGAATTATTAAATATGTTCTGCAGATGTCATCTATAGGGTTCAAAGAGGGCTTTATTTCGACATTTATTCTTATACTTCTCAGAGATCAAAATCATCTTTATCTGTAATGGAAAATTATTTTAATAAACAATTTGTACTGTGAAAATTTGTCTAGGAAAATACAGACGACAGTTTTGTGATGGCTAAAACATACTAGTTTTTTTTTTTTTTTTTTTTTATGCTAGTGTCATAGTCATTAAAAGTTTGTTGTCTGATAACTGTTTTAGGATGTCCATCAGTCTGAGAAACCTGAAAAGCAAGGAAATTTTTCTGGAAGCTATAGAGAATTTGGAGAAAAAAAATCTTAATCAGGGATATAACAAAAAAAAAAAAAAAGTTTGAAAAATAATTAATTCTGTGGAACTGGAAAATAACAATAATTATTTTATTATTATGGCTTATATTGCTTTTTATCCTTTAAAAAAAAAAAAAAAAAAAAAAAAAAAAAACTATAGGGAAACATAAAAGAAAATTTTCTAAATTTTCCTGCAACTGCTTTGTTTCTATAAAATATGTGAAGTCATAATAAAGTCTTTGATTTAATTATTTGTGATTTATTTTGCTGATTTATTTATAAATGTATATTTCAATATAAATAGTTAACAGTACTTATGTTGATAGCTTAGTAATTCAAACTTAACTATTTCAGCCAAAACAAAGACGAAAAGAGGATATTACTCCAAGAAAATTCAATTTTACCAAGGTGATTTTTATGTTCATTTAACATATCTTTTTTTAGTTGTATTTAAGTTGATTTTGATGTCTTAATTTTTTGATGTGTTCAATTATTTATATATTGCATTCTGTTTTAGAATTATTTAATAAAAACAAATTAATTTTGCCAACTATTTACTTTTGATGTGTAGTTTTCAGAAAATTTTTCTGTATCTCTATGGATAGATTTAAAGGGGAAGAAAGTTGCTGTCATGTTCCCAAAATGTTTCATAAAATACTTGGTTATTTGCTTCTAACAAATTTACATATATTTAGATGTTTTTTTTAATTATTCATATTTTTATCTATAACAATTAATAAAAAATAAAATTTTGATTTAAAAATTTAATTTGATTTTTTAAATAAAATTCTATTTTCAGGCATTCAGTGAATGGGCAAGAGTAACTTATGGAAGAACCTGTGATCAACTTGAACTGACAGAACAAGCTCGTCTGTGGGTGACTTCATTTCGCCCGCGATCTCTTAATTTGTAATATCGATGGTGCACATTTACATTGAACATTTTTGTGTGTAATAGTCTGTTATTCAGTTTACATATTTTTATTATTTTCCATCCAGCAATATTGATTTTTCAATATGCATATCTTTTGTTTCTGCATTAAAAGTTCTGTAGTATCATTATTACAAGAATTCTGTTATAAGATTATATACTGAAACTCAAACATGAGCATTTAGACATATTTCTTATTTTTATGCAATTTTACTTCATACTTTCATTCTTTTAAAATTTCAAACAGCATTTGGTAACTTTTGATGATATTGTACAGTAAACTCTCCTACAGCTTTCCTTGGTTTTTTCCTCAACAGTGAGTAATGACTTTTATTAAATAATAATAATAATAAGTGAATAAAATGTACCATTAGATCTATAAATAAATGTTACATGAAAAAAAAAATAAAAAAATAAAAAACTGAATTATATTTGCATTTGTTTTGCGAAATTGCCCAATTTCATAGATAATTAGGAGTTTACTGTACATAGATTCCCTGCCCCCTTCTCCATAGAAATGTAAAGTGTTTACATTTTCATCTATATCCATATTGAAGAAGTGGGGGAATGAAGTTGAAGTTGATTTCTTTTAAATACTAATTATTTTTTTTAGTCAAATTCTTTTTTATTTTCCAGTTATTTTTTATTTTGTTTATATTTTCAAAATGCTACTAATTTAATTTTAGTATGCATGTCTATGACCTGGTGAAAGTAAGCTTAAGTTTTATCTTTTTGTTATTTAGCTTTTGTAAATATTTTGAATTATATTAATTTTAAGGAAATGCATTTAATAATCTTACATGATTAATGTGTGGCATCAGCTTTTGCTATTAATGGGATGGTTTCTAGAAATACATATACTCAATTCAACCTATTATATGTTTTCATTACTCTATTATTTTTGTGGAGTTTTGTTTCTGTTGAAATTGACTGTCTAGTTTTTCTGTACATATGCATTATTGTTTGATCATACTTGTTTTGTAAACCATCACATTTATCATCTATCAAAATTACTATGGAATTTATTTTTTGTTTAAATGCTACTTGTACCTAATGAAAGCATCTCATAAATGAAAAAAGGTAATCATTTTAAAAGAGCACCTGTTAGTATTTTGCGTTACTCACATCATTTTCAACACCAAAATTGATGATTTAATATGTCTATATTTAATTTGTGAATACTAAACACCAAGACTAAGTTTTAAATGGCCAGTGGCCACTGGATAAGATTATCTCACTGATCGCTTATGTGTTGTCTTATATATAAAATTCACATGCAAATTAAAAAATGTGTATAATTTAAAAGGTTTAAAGTCACATATAATATGATTAGAAATTTAAATTATTTAGAAGTGTATGTGTTTCTCAAAATAAAAAAATTACTGTAAAACTTACTTTTACTCTTTAACTACATTTCTTGCGACCATGGAAGCCTCTGCGCAAGTGCGGATTCAACGAGTCCATTAGTAAAATAGGGGAGACAAGCTTTTCGTTGAGAGAAAATAAGCGATAAGGGAATACCGAATGACTGGATGTTTACTAAATTTAAACCTGTTGGTCAACTTGGAAACCCTCCAAGATTTTCGACTCATCCTCACTGCTAGGCGTAGGAAACGTGGTTACACTATATCTTAAATTTTTCATTATTTAAATTGGGAGGGGGAGTAAAAAAACATTTGGAAACATAAAACAGGGTATAAGTATAGAAGGGTCTGTTTATTTCATGAAAAAAAGACATATATATATATATATATATATCTTTGTGTACTAATGAATATATAGCTTTAACCTTCAATATGCGTTTCTAATATGTTATAAAATGATTATATACAGTTTTATCGTTGCTAATTGATAAAATATAACAATTTTGCATAGTTAATTTCTGAAGTGAGCATTTTGATTTATTTTTGAGATGCTTATATTTTAGAGGCCAATTGACAAATCATACTGAATATCTTTGAGGTTAACACCAGTAGCAGAAGTTTCTGTATCTATCTGACAGCAAAATATAATTTGCCTGCGATTCAGAAATGCAGTATCAAATCTGATATTACAAAAAGTATTAGCAACTCACAAATTATGTAAGTTTTGAATCTCAAATGAAATAAATTATGAATATAGAACAAGAACAGTAATCAACACCATAATATAAGTTATATTGGTATTTTTTAAGCCAGTCATTTTCTTTGCCGTGCTGCATTGTTTCTGCTACTGGGAGGTCAACTATTAGTGGATAATTTTGCCATTAGTTGATAAAAATTACATTTAATGGCAACTAATTTCTAAAACAGGCAATTATTTAGCTTGAATATTAGTTTGTGCTGTTTTTTAGGTTGTAAATTTTCCAGACAATTATAAAAAAATTTCTTCGAATCACTTCTTTCTTAAACTTGAGCGTTACACGATAAGCAGCAAGAATTAAATGATACTCGTTAAGAGTCAAAATTGCTTTACTATCTAAATGTGAAAACTAGTTTTCCCCCTAAAAATTTATGTGAACATCATTATTAATTTTTAATTCAATTCTCAGATTTCAAATACAAGAAAACTAAAAATGTTCAAGGAAAGAGATAATCTACTCAAATCATATGAGTAGAATTGAATTAAAAATTTATAACAATAATCATGAGAATTTATTCTTAAAAAATTAGTTTTAAATTTAGAAGGTGAAACAAACGATACTGTCACAATAAGTATAGACATATTTAGTAAGTTGTGTTGTTGAAAGTTTTTTTTTTTTTCTATATATTAAAAGTAAGTACCAGTAATGCAAAAAATTAATTGGTGCACTTTTAAATTAGTCACTCTGCTGTATATTTCTATTACAAGTATTCCAATAGTCAGATTTCTTTTTACTTATTTAAAATTTAAACGTGAATGTTTCTTTCACAATCAGATTTATATTTTGTTGTATTATTATGTGTATAGCCTTTCTGTATCTATTTGTGCAAATTTATATGTATTTCTGTGTTGTCCTAAATTATTGAATTATTTGATATGAAAAAATAAAATCATATTAAGGCACAAATTGCACTTTTTAAAAAATTAAATTTTGCATTACGTCATCATATTAATTATAAAATGAAAAAGAAAAAAAAAAAAAAAAAAAAAAAAATCACTTGTGAGGAATGAGAAAATAAATTTTTTATTTAAGGGACATATAATCCTTAAATATATTTTTTTTTCTCACCTAATTATTTATTCGCACAAAAATATTTGTGATGTTTTGAAAAAGCATCAAAAAAATATTATATGTACAGTAAGTTTTATTTTATTACGCTTAAATGCTGTCGAAATGTTTTTTTTTTAATAAAAAGAAAGTAATGTGTGTGTAAAATAAGAGAAAAAAAAAAAAAGGGGGAAAAAGCTCCAAGTTAAAAGAAAAATATATCTAATTAAATTATATTAGGAAAGGATTAAATTTTATATTTATGTATAAGATACCTTAAAAACATCCTTTTAAATGACTTAGCAGATTAATTTTGGGCACAGCCGTACCCATCTTCAGTGCTAAGTACGAGAAAACGTCGTCGTCAGTCGATCTTCATATTTTTGGTGTTGTGGTTTCATGCTTTCGCTTCATTTCACTTTCAAGTTCGATTTATTTTCATGTTATAACTGTTGCCATCCAGCTGGAATGAGGTAGTGCTCTCGGTCGTTGACGGCTTGATTGTTAGATATTATTTCGATGGCCTCCCGTTTTAGTGCATACTTATAATTGTTATATGGGGCTATTTTATTAATATTAACGGAATTAATGTTAATTGGGTTATTGTTGTGGGTGGGTGGAAGAGAAGGCAGTACTGCCTTCTCTTCCACCCACAGCAATAACCTGATTAACATTAATTAAGGTATCTTATTTTAAGGTTTTTTTTAAGGTATCTTATATCTAAATAGAAAAAAATATCTTTAAATTATTGTTTTGTAACATGATTAAGCTGAAGCAGATCATTTTAAAATCAATATCAGTCATAAAATTCAATATCATGTTTTGAAATAATAAATATAAATGTGTAAAGTTAAAAAAAAAAAATAAATAAATAAAAACATGTTTTAAGTTAAAAATAATTCTTCTGTGACCTAGAAATAATATTTCTGTTATTATTATTATTATTTAATTATAAATAGATAATTACTGATTTGTTTTTTTTTTTTTTTTCATTGTTTTTATTTTTTTAGTAGCAGTTTTGAAGAAGAATTATGCATGTGTTTTGAGATATATTTTTTACTTTGACTAAGTTCACCTGATGATAATTGATAATTAATTTATTAGAATTACTATCACGGAGTAATATTAATAGGAGTTGAAGGTCCAATGGGAGAAAACTACGAAACTGTGATCTAAATTTTTGGTAAATATTGAGGGCGCCACTTGTCACCTTCCTACCTCGGCGCGGATATACTGTTGTTTTCAATAGAATTTTGCTGGAGTACATTTAAATTTTTTTATTTTAAGCAATTTAATTTCTTTGTAAGTTCTTAAAACTGCATAATTCAGATGTTTCAAATAAATGCTTCGTTCCTAGTTGTAAAACAGGCTATGATAGTGATAAGAAAAAGAAAAAAAAGCCCTAGGAGAAAAATAAAGTCCGAGTTCGTGTTTTCTGCACCTAAGTAAGTTTATTTTTTTTCTTTACAAAATTTCATCCATTCTCCTTCCTCCCAATTGTCTGTTTTAGCTAGCTTCGGTTCATAAGAATCGTCATTTTTTAAAAGCTTTCTTTCAAAGTAAAATTAGTATAAAATGGCTCTTAAAAAAAACATGTTGGTTAGAATACTCTATTTAATGAAATTTGCTTTCAATCGAAATTTTTTCAGCTTGATATTATTTAAAAAAGAATAATTAAAACGAGACATTTCCCCATTGAATAACATTGCGGAAGCTGGAGAGAAGGAAGGATTGCACGCTGGCGCCATCTGTAAACATTAGAAAACAACATCACAAAATTTCAGCGTTACCTTCTTCTCCTGTCTTTTTACTCTGTGATTACTATATATCAAAACTAATCATTTTGTGCAATTTATTTACTGCTTTATTGCAAAATTTCTGATAATTTCTACTGTTTAATTTATAAATGTACAATCTTTAATTGGAGATTCTTCAAAAAATCAGTTTATAAAATAATAAACTATTAATGTATTCTAGATTTAACTTTATAAAAAGTATTTTTGTTACATTTTAATGCCATGTTTGTTTTATTACGTCATAAGATATTTTAATGTATCATTTCAAAATAGTTTATTAGAAAAATTTAATCATTGAAGAAAGAAAGAAAAAAAAAAAAAAAAAAAAAAAAAAGATTCTTTTTTTTTTTTTTTATTCTTTTCAATCATGAGTTATAGTATTATTTGTCTTTGTAGTTTATCATAATTCATATTATAAATATCTATTTTTATATTGCATTTTTAGAATTTTATGATAACCAAGTTTTCATCTACTGTAATCCTTTTAATCTAAATCACAAAACATCTATTTTTCTACTGTCTGATATTGAGTATATATATTCTTATATTGCAAAATATTTTCTTATGGTTAAATTTTAACAGTACTTGTAATCTAACTGAATATTTTTGGATTCTCAGATTTACAAATAAATTAAATATTTTTTTTTACACAGTCATTGTCAAAACATATTTCAATATAAAATGAATTGTTTATATATCATTTCATTTTCTTTTTTG
Organism: Salticus scenicus; assembly: GCA_963930645.1. Classification (NCBI taxonomy): domain Eukaryota; kingdom Metazoa; phylum Arthropoda; class Arachnida; order Araneae; family Salticidae; genus Salticus; species Salticus scenicus. The sequence goes on from OZ005655.1 coordinate 102,786,192, forward strand.
TAATATATGTTATCTTATAGTTTAAATGTTTTTGTTTGTAAGCAGTTAATTATTAAATTTTTAGTTAAAATCAGAATGTGTGTTTTGAGTTTTCGATTATGAAAAACTACTAAAAATGCTTGACTAGTCCTGCATAGTCCGAAATTATCTGTATTAGAATTTGGTAAACAATATGATTTGTTCATAATTTATTGAAAATTTATATAAACATGTTACTTAAAGGATTAAACATGCTTCTTAATCATATAATTTTATAATATGAAATATATATTTCAAAAATATGAAATATAACTTGCTAGAAATTATATTGCATTAAATTTACTAATGATAGATATGCATGTTTGTATATTTTAGTATCTTTTGATAGGCTTTACGCTATCCTTAAAAATAAATTTTAATATATTTATAAGATACTACTAGTCTTTCCCACACAGAATATCTGTGTGATAGTACTACATACCTAACATGATTTTCAGAAAAATTTCAAAAATAAAATCATTGGAAATTTTATTTAGTTATTATTTTATTATTGTTTTGAATAAAAAGATATTTAATTTTTGACATTTGCAATATAATTTCAGTTTTATAAGAGTTAAAAACTATAACTAATCATAAAAACATTGTGGAGATTATTCTGAGACTTATTAAAAAAAAATTAAATGTTGAATTTTAGGGTTGCCTAAAAAAATAAAATAGTGTTTAATTTAATGTGGAAGCTACCTTTAAAAATTTTTCAAAATATTATTTTAAAAGTAGGCATCATTCCAAAATTATTGGTATCTGGTTTCTTAATACAATTAATACTTTTAAATCAGTCTAGGAATCTTTGCTCCACCTCCCATACATTTTCAACATATTCATAAAATTTATTCTCAGAATGAGATTTTGCTTGGTTTTAAAGTTATAAATGTAAAAGTATTTATGATTTTATCAATTAATATCAAATATGTTCTATTTCTTATTTTTAAATTCAGTGCAATATATATCTCTGTATCTGTCATGTATTTACAAGTGCAAAAGATTGACCAATTGACAGTCAGACATTTAGGTTACAAAGATCAAGTCTTTCTTATCCGAGCATGGCCATTTAAAGCACCTTGAATGTTTTGATGAAGAGAGTGAAAAGATGAGTAGTCCGAATCATTATTTTGAAAACAAGTCGCTTACTTACTTTTAAAATGACAGCATTAATGGAAAGAAACACCAGATTTTACTATATCATAAAAATATTATTTATTCTCATATAAACATTACATTTATTCATATTCAAAAATGTTTTATTTTTTATTTTATTTATTTTTTATTTGGAATTATTTTATTGTTTTTCCAGTTTGTATACAACATATTGTTCACATATTGTCATGTTTTTATTTTATTCTTTTTCACATACATTTAAACCTAAATCAACAAATGGTCCTAGATTACTACTTTTGTTTATATTAGTATATGAAATGTACTTTTAAATATTAAAAATGCATCAAATAAGTTTTTATTCGTTATATTTCAAAAACAATCTGTTTCCAGACTAATTATAAGGGAAGGCTCCGGGATCGTTCTTTGGGATTGCAACCAATCATGTCCTATCTTGTAAAGAACCATGAGTAATGATAAGATCAGAGATGAGATTCCCCAGACTTTAGTAGGAATTTCAGACTTTTCTTAATTTTAAAAAGTGATTTTCAGATTTTTTTAATTTCAAAATATTCTTATTTTTGTTTAATTTTCTTTGTTTTAACATGTTCTTGAGCAATTATTTTTCATATATTCTCATATTTGTTTATGGAAAATATGATTTCTTGTATGTGTTTCTTCTTTTATTGCAAAAATTAAATTATCTTTGTGCATATTTTCAGACTTTTTATCCATTTCCCACTCTCATCCCTGTAAGATGTAACAGCTTTCATCTTTGAATTGATAGGGGGCATCACAATAACAATCGGAAGTTTTTATGCAGATCTGCTCTTTTGTGCATTATTAGCATTTTAGTGTGAAAATATTATCATTTTGAACTATTATTATAATTTTCAGATAAAGTAATCGTTAATGGTTAATAGCAAATGATAAATAAATGAATGATTTAATTTATATCTTATTAATTACATAAAATGATGCGAAGACAATTGGTTATAAATGTTGGTCGAATGCGGCAAAGACCGAAATTTTTGGAGACTGAGATTGAAAAAGTGAACAAAACAATGACTATATTACAATATGTTTAAAACAAATTAAATTTGTGAAAATTTAATTTATTTTATAATTTTTAAATTATAAATGGGAATAATGAAATATGTGATCAATACGAATAAAAGAATTGCAATATGCATACTTAACAAATGCATAATTATTAAAATTAACAAGTTTCTGAACCAATATTATCAATTGTTGCCATTAAACTGTTAAATTCTGTAATGTTTTTTTCAATGCTATATCCAGCTTTTTCCCAAGAATATATTACCATATCTTGAAATATATCAGCACCACGTTGATTGTACACAAATAAATGTATTTTTAAGGTAAATAGTCTGTCATTTACCTTTTAGACTTTTCCTCGATACCTTGAACGTCTACGCATTCAATGGATGCAGCTCGAATTTTTATGTAATCTTCAATAGTTTTATAAATGCCTTATAAGGATTAAAGAAATAGCAGTCTAACGGTTGTTCATATTTTGTTGTTTTTTCAGGTATTATTTTCAATTGTGAATTTTTGGCTGCTAAAATATCATCTGAAATCTTTTTATCCTTATGGTCAGGAATCCAGTAGCAAAAGTGAATCATCAGGAACGGTAATCGTGAACAAATTATCAATCCAATATTTGAATATATCTTTAGTAAACTTGCCAGTGTTACTAAATTGAACTAAATTTTAGAAACACGGAGACCAAATTTGCCATCTTGTTCTTGCAGTACAATAAACAAGTATTTACCCCAATTTACTTGACATCGATACTTACTAACGGAAGAATTATGTTAGAATGACACATTAATAACAGATATTAATGTGTCATTGCATGTATTGATTGTACCAACCCAAAAGTTGATTTTTTGCCTTTGAAAGAAAGTGTCCTTGTACTAATCATTTTGTATTGAAAAACATTTTTATCAGCATTCCAAATGTTAGTAGCTTTTATGTTATTGATAGCAATATGATTGTTAATGTCCAAATTGAACACTTTCGTTCTCTGTAATTACATCTTCGTCTTCTAGTTTTCTGTGAGTTACAAATTTTGTAATTCTTTGCGATGTTATGCGAAACATAGTTTTAAAAATTTTCACAAAATATCTAGATACCTTAAAATTGTCCAAATTAATATCTTCTGCTACTTGATGAGACCAACGACGTAAATACCAATCATGTACTTGAATGTCTTGATTTCTTGATGTTTTAATTTTCTCAAACACTGCGTCCTTAACTTCTTTTTTATTTTATTTTCTCGGTTTCCTTCACGTTCTACAAAATCACATATCCGATTCAATTTCTCATTGATTATAAGTGATTAATAGAAATAGAATAAACAGATAGAAAAAAAAATATATATCAAATATTTACAAAATTGAATATTTTGTAAGCAATAAATTAAAAAAAACTAATATTTACAAGCAGAATAAGTTTAATATGTACTTGATACTATTATTGATCTTAAGTTTAAGCAAGCGAATGATTTCATAACGAAATTCACGTGCCACAAGAATGCAAATCATCCGAAAAAGCATTTCCGACGTGCTAAGCATGGCAACTTTGGATCGTTACTGTGATGCCTCCTGTCAATTCTCAGATGAAAGCTGTTACATCTTATCATTACTCATGATTCTTTATAAGATAGGACATGATTGATTGCAATCCCAGAGAACAATCTCGGAGCCTTGATTTGTTAGTTGAGCCCAGATGACCTTAATCTGCATCCATTTATTGAAAGAAATTATTAAAATCTTTTTAAGGCAGCAAAAGTCCTCAAGCATCTATTCACAGAGTTATGCAGACATAACCCAAGAACAAGGTTTAAGAGATGAGTTTTTGCAGGGCTGCCAACAACTACGCAATTGGCGTAGTAACTACGCTTTAGCCTGCTTCTACTACACTCTACGCATCGTATACTTAAAGCTACGCTTTTCCTTTCCCCATCGTCATCTTGTTTACAACGAGCGAACTCCGATTTCACCACGGATTAAAAAAGTATAATATAAAACTAAATAGTGGCAGACACTGAAAAAAAAAAAATAAATAAACTACTATCTTTTTTCTTTCTTTCTTTTTCTTTTTTTTTTTTTTTTTTCCTTGCACACATCTAGACAGAAATCCCAATCCAATCCTTATCAACTTTTAATTTTGCGTTTCCAACAGTTGCCGCATAAAACATTATTCTTTGAATTTTATTTTTTATCTATGAAAGTGCTTCTTGAAAATATAAAAATAACAAAACTAACTTTTACAATCTAGTTGAAGAACCACATGCTTCATCGTAAATACTCATAAATAAATAGTAAAGAAAAAAAAAAAAAAACATTCTAGTGCTAGGCATTGCGTAATCGAAATATTGCTGACTCAGAACGGGAACACATATTTGTTTACATTAGCTGAGAGTGTGCTTAATTAAAACCGCAAGCACAGACACCGCAAGCTGAAAGGGGGGGGGAGAAAGAAACCGATTGCTATGATTATCTTCATGGCTATGATTATGCTGTATTTTGATTTTCATTTAAACTCTATCAATGTTTCAGCTAACTTAATGCTTAATAAGTCGCTAAAAAATAATACTTTCTAACGAAAAAAATTGTTTATTTTAATTATTTATCGATAAAAATAATGGATTCAAAGTTACTGAACTTTAAGTACGATTGACAACGCAAGGAAACTAAGACCAGGAAGAGCTATCTTCCGTGGGAGACTTTCTAAAGTGTCTGAAGCCGTAATCACGCGAGTTTTGGAGAAAACAGTATAAAGTCGGACTTTAACGGAGGAATTGTCCTCTGTAATAGGAAACTTTCTTAAGTGTTTTAATATACAAGTTTCTGAGAAAATCATGGAAAATTTCGAACTCTATCGTACGAAGTATCTACCGTTGGAGAAAGAAAAAGAATATTTTCTGTGCTTTTTCTTAGGATAACTGAATACGCGATAACTTAGTTTTTATTGGGTGATTCTAAGAAATTTTCATATCTGAAAATGGGACTTTCACAAAAATCGCCGGATTTAAAATGGATTCATCACAAAAATAGCACAAGAAAATTGCGTATTTTATAAATCAGCCGCAAAAAATGACATTTCAGTAATAAAAAAAAAAAAGCTGATTTATGACTAAATAATTAGACATTTTTAGAAAAATAACATCTATTTTAGCAATTAGTTTACGATTACGTAATTTTGAAAATTAGCTGTAAAATAATTCCGTATTTCTATAAAAAGCCACAAAATTATACTTATAATGTAAATCATGTTTGAAAAAATCAAGAAATTCATCGATTAGCATCAAAATAAAGCCTTTTTCAGCGATTAAACATAAATTTTGTTAATTAGCGGCGGAATGATTGCGTATTTCCGTCATCGGCTACAAAAATATCGCGATTTACTGAAATCAACTGGGAAAAAAAAAAAAAAAAAAACCTTTATTGGCTAGCAGCCAAATGATAGCATATAAAACGTAAATTTTTGATTATTAGTGGGTAAGCGATCCCGTATTAGCGAAAACTACTTCAAAATTATTCCCGATTTCCGAGATTACACTTTGAAAAAAAAAATGCAAATTTCACTGATTAGTGGCAAAATAGTTGAGTATTTAAGATTCAGCTTTCAGATGAACGTATTTTGCACAAATTAGTAGCTAAATAATAGCGTGTTTCGGCAATCGGCCGCATAATAATCGCGTATTTTAGGATTTACCTTTAAAGAAGAGTGAATTTTATCAATTAGAGCAAAATTATAGTATATATTAGCAATTATTTGCTATTAAACGTAGATTTTGTAAATTTGCAGTGAGATAATTACGAATTTCGGCAATCGGTCGTAAAAATATTGCGAATTCTGTCAAATACGAGAAGAATAGCATATTTATTTAATTAATGATAAAAACGTAATTCTACCCCCCCCCCCCCCCTCTACGGAAACTCGATTTTTTAGGTATATTTAGCAATAATCTCAAGGGGGAAAAAAAGTTTCAGAAAAGTTGATGGCTGTCAGTTTGCACTGAAATTGAATTTAATGTTGTGCAATTTCAATCCTTTTCCATCCTTAATAACTATGATTATTTTATTGTAGATTCAGTTTTATTACATTTTCTAATATCTAAACTATTAAAATTGTTCATTATTTTGACTTTTGTTACTCCAAAAATTTAAGATTTTGTTTAAAAAAATCCAATTTTTGTATCTGTTTGAAGTATAGCATTGAAATTATTTTCACATCAATTGTCTTGTTCTTGTAATTAAACAAGTTTCTTTTGAATAGGCATGCACTAAATGTTTGATTATTACTGAATAATGAATATTCAGTATACTGAATAACTAAAAATTTGATGCATACCTACATCTTACCTTTTTTTTTTTTTTCTTTACTTAATTTCATATGATTATTGCACTAATTTATTTTTGTTAGTAGTTTCTTTCTTTCTTTTTCTTTTTTAATTTTTAAAATTGCTCCTCAAAGTAGCCGAGATGCTCCTCAAAATTTCTCTGAATACTCCTCAAACTGTTTTTGAAAAGTTGGCAACCCTGCATATTAGTGTATTATATTAGAATTAGTGTATTTTCATGTATCCATGTTAATATAAAAAGTAAATTTGGATAAAATTTCTATTATTTTTTAATGTTTGATTATTAAAAATCAATAAATTTCAGAAAGTAAGTCATAATGTAAACAAAAGATTTTATGCTTATTTATATTTTAAGTATTTTCTAATTTTTTAGCGACTACACTTTGTAGCTTAAAACTACACTTTTTTTGCTTTTTAACTACACTTTAGCACTCCCAGAGGTTGGCAGCCCTGGTTTTTGGCATGTAACACCTGCTAAAAAAAAACCTATACTGCTCTGCTATTTTGTGGTCTTGGTCATCCATCATCCTTATCATTGGAACTTTCAGGGTGTTTTGAATGGCCACAGTGTGTTAATGTTTTGTAACTTAAATGTTTCATCGTCAATCCTCAGTGCTTGTATTAATATATGACATATAGTATTCTTGTATTTTTAATATGATTGTAAGATATGTGCTTTAAAAAAAATACATCAAAATCCAATCATAAGATCATTGTATTGCTCTTTGAAAAGGTTTATTTTATTTATTTTTAAATGAATTTCATTTAAGAGCATCTGTTTTATATAAATTTATAAATCATTTTTTTTTTTTTTTTTTTTTTTTTTTATTAAAGAATAAAATATAATTGCATTTAAAGTGAATTTCATTAAAAAAAATTTTAATATTAGCCTGTGATTTCATTAATTATAATTTTTTTTTTTTTAAGTATTATGTTTATATTTCCAGTAATTGTCTTAGAAACATAGAAATACAGTTTGTTAAATATTAGTTTTTTTTTTTTTTTTTTTTTTTTTTTTTTTTTAAATATTTTTTATTAATTTTGCAGTGCAACCAACTCGGATTTTGACAGGAACTTCAATTTCACTATCAATGTAATATTTAAAACAAATCTTTTGTTAGTTTTTTTAAAATTTATTTTCTCTTTTATTATAATTAATATATTACATATAAGAATAGAAAGAAATATGTTGATATTAGCTTAAATAGTTCATCAACACAATTTTTTAATGTTATTTGACAAAGCTGGTATTAAATGCACATAAAACATGTAGCCATGCACAAGTGTGGGGAGAAAAAATATATTAATAAGTATCAATGTGTTTCATAAAATGTTTTATTGTGATTGACAAAGTTGAAACTACCTTTCATGCAAAAACCCTGAAAACTGCCGTTTGGCCTCATAATAAATGTTGAGGAGAGACTTATTAATAATATTGTTATTATTAAAACAGTTATTTATACCTGTAAGTGCGTTCATTTTATACATTATAAGTCGAACTAATCATTCAAAATAATAAATTTCTGTAAAAAACAAAATATATAATTAACATGAAATTTAAAGACAGCAAAATTTTCAAAAACTCTGAATTCTAGAATAGCTCCTGAAGAATTTTACTCCTATACTCGGGGCAAGCACAAGTTGATAGTGTGTGGAAGCCTGTAGAAATTGTACCTCCGCGAAAGAAAATAGTTCTTTACTATATATAAGTGCAATAACCTTTTTACTCATTTTTTTTTTATCCTGGTAAACTGAAAAATGATTGGCTATTTAAACTAATCATATTTATTTTAACCAGGGCCCGAAATTTCAACTTAGATTACACTCGCTGAAATAAAAAGTTACTCGCCACAAAATATGATTAAGGTGAGAAGAAATTTTTTTTGGAAAAAGAGGAGAAATTATGCAATGTCTTTTATTTTATAAGAAAAATAGAAGACGTTTAATTTTGAAAAAGAGGTCATTTTAGTGGACACAAAATCGAATGAAAATGATTGTAAAATCCAATTCAAAAGCTACTTTACCTGAGTGGTGGAAACATTTTTCTCTCAAATGATGAATTTGGATCAGTACAATTTAATTTAAATTAATAATATACGGATACCAGTGGAAAAATCCCTAATTTTTATAGGTGTCACCGGACAATATAGATTTTTTTTTTATTATTAATTTTTGCTATAGACATAAACTTTTTTTTTTTTGGTGTGTGTGTGTGTGGTACTTTTATGTAGTTACATAAAATAAGTTGGTTGACATTTTTGCTTATTAAAATGATAATCATAAAAGAAAAAATAAAATTCGCAAATGAAAAAAACAAAATTAATATTCGGCAGATGAAACGATTTGTTTTAACGAACAGTCATTCTTGACCAACTTTTATAAATGTTCTCACAAGTATAACCTAAATTAGTGTTATTAGTTAATAAGTTTTTAAAGTAGGTTTATAAAGGGGATTTTTTTCAAATGTCTACATTTTGATGATTGAAGAAACCAGTCGCTTTGTGGGAGCGTTTTTGCAGGAGGACATAAAATGAATTCAACTAGCTTTTGCATATTTTTGTGAGGTGGTGGTAGTGTTATCATTAAAGCCAATTGTCTGCAGTAGGTCTCTAGGCCTGAGTAGGAGAGTCCTCCGCCATGGGGGGTCTTTCTAATAGGTCCTAGCCCATATTTACGCTAGTTTCGGAGAAAACCACGGAAAACTCCTAACGGCTAAGCTAACGAGCGCGACCGGGTATCAAACCCAGCGCCTCACGTATACCAGCTTCGAGGACAGAACCTCTCGGTCACTGGTGGGCCTATTTGTATAAGGAATATTCATACAAAAGTGAGAACACAGCAAACCTAACCCAGAAAAAAGTTAGTGTTTACCATTCGGTACAGCCAACAGCCGATTGAGCTTCCCAACTTTGCGATTTTTTTAAAATTAAGGTTCATTTGAAAAAGAGGACAGAAAACGAAAAACATAAAAAAGAGGACTTTTTAGTCCTGGAATGTTTTTTGTCATTTAAGAGGGTAGAGCGTTGAAAAAGAAGACTGTCCTCTTAAAAAGAAGATGTCTGGTCACCTTACCTAAGATTAGCATGATTTTATGTTTTTAAATCTATCTATCTATCTATCTATCTATCTATTTTTCGGTAGCACCGTACACTGTAAGAATCCTATCTACATTTAGACCGAAATTTTACTCGCCACAGCAAAATTTTCACTCGCCAATGGCGAGCTGGCGAGCAGAAATTTCGCGCCCTGTTTTAACACATTGTATTTTTTGTAATACATAAGCATAAATTTTATATGAATGTATTGTTTCATGAAGAAAGTCTGTTGGCGAAATATTGGCGGAAGAGGGGATACCGGAAGTAACCTTTTAACAAACCCTATTGTGAGTGCGAAACAGTTTGGTGGGGCTAATAGATTACTTTATTTCTGAAAATTTGAAAATAATTAATGCACAGTCCATTTCTTTAATTTCACAACTATCAAAAATAGAGTAAAAATTTTGACTAGATACACACCAAACTTGTCAATGAAATATTCAAACTAACAGAAAATATGGAAAAATATTTTTCAATATTTTTTTTTTCTTTTGGTTATTACTATTACTTTGATAATATAATTTTAAATCATCTCGTACAAAATTGTTGTATAAAATATTTTTATTCCTATTACAAACAACTAATCTGGTGTTTATATTAATTTATACTATGCTAAAGATTTTACTTTCTTTCTTTCTTTTCTTAACAAAACAATAAAAGAAAAACAAAATTATCTTTAATAATAATAATATATAAAAAAATCAGACATATATGTAAAATTTATATATAAATGAGAGAGAGATAAATTATTTAAAGCCGAAATTACATAATTAGCCACCATTCCATTGTAAGGCTAATTTTATTTTAATGGATATATACTTAAAGAAAATTAATTAGGAAATAAATGTTTCAGACTTTATAAAAAATGGATCGATACCTTGGAGAAAAATTATAAAATTTTAAACACATATAAAGCAATTATGTAGCAATTTCTGTATTGTAGTTTAAAATATTTACTTTTAAATATAACATTATAAAAAAAATTGATTAGAAAAAGCTTACATTGAATAGAATTATTACTTATAATTCTTTGGATTTGATTGGTAAAATAATATTTTCATAAAGTGAATAAAAACTATGTTATTTAACTACCATTATGTTTAAATGAAATTAAAATTAAAATAAAGGCTTATAGTGGCCAAGTGAATTGAAATGAAATTCAGATTCTGTCTTACACATAGTATAATTTTGTAAAAGAGGCCTATTTATTTATTGTGTATGTATGAGGCTGTACTCCTGGCACTCCCTGCTTTAATCAAGGTAGTCTACCGCAAAATTTTAACAACACAATAATAATTATTATTTGCTCTTTGAAAAAAATAGTTCTCTTGTCCTTAAAAATTATTTCCCCAAATCATCTCTAAATCGTCTGATGTGACAACCCAATTAACGCCAAGTGTGTAAAAAGGTCTCTATAGCCTTTACAATGCTATTAAGTTTTGCGTTCCCTGAGTATAGAATGACTTACTGGCAATACAAATGCGTTTTAAAAAATTCATTTTATATTTTACCATAATGTTCAAATGACATTGAAGTAGATAAAAAAATTTGTAATGAAAAATTACATATTGTTAAGTTTTTTTTTTTTTTTTTTTTAATTTTTATGTTTTAATATATTTTAAATTTTGGAGTATAGCAACCTTGTTAACCAAACCTGCAAAATTAAGAGTTGACTGAAATTTACAATGTAGCAATAATTTTTTATTTTTATTTGGTTGGCAAGAAAGTAATTGCAATATTTTTGTGTGAAATAAAACTCAATTTTTTTTACACGCAAATGAACTTTAATCAGTCAAATATTCTTCAACCATATTTCTTGAGACTATGGAAGCCTCTGTGCAAGTGCTGAATCAACGGGATCTGTGTTAAAATAGGGGTGATAGTCATCTGATTGAGAGAAAATAAGTGATAAGAGAGCGTCAAATGACTGGATAATTTCCAAATTCTAATCTGTCGGTCACTTTGATACCCCTCCAAGCCTTAAACTCGCCCTCTCCGCTAGTCTTAGGAAACTCTGTTACACTATATACAGGGTTGCCACGCTACCATGAGAACCTGCAATAGTCAGGGAATTCAAGAATCGACCAAAAAAGTCAGGGAAAAGTCATAGAATTTGAATATTTTAGCTAGAATCTGGAAAAGTCAGAAAATTTCATATGATGATTGTTAAAAGAAAAACAATTTTTCGCTAGCGTAGAATCGTTTTTCCGTTTTTTTCTTAGCTTCTGCCATTTTTTTAAACATCCTTGCCTTTCTTTCTGCTCATGAAAGAAATTTCTTATCTTGCTTATTAGCGACGGATGCTGAATGTAACTTTTGTCATGTATTTTTTGTGTTTTCAAGTAATACTCTAATTATTTTGCCCTCAACACAGCCGATGCTCAATATATGTTTAGACTGGAATTTTCTTAGAACACACCTAGAAAAGTCAGGGAATTTCATTCTCCTGTTTGAGTGGCAACCCTGTATATATTCTACTCCGTTACCTTTTACCATCTTTTTGATAACGTCATGATTCAGCATTCATAAAACTTCTGTTCCCTGTCAGCAAACAATTCAACCAAGTGTTACTTGAGATCATTATTATTACTGAACTTTTTTTCATTTAAAACTTTTTTGCAAACTTTAAAATAAATCTGAGGGTGCAAGGTCGGTGCAATATCATTTCTCCACTAAAATCCAGTAATTTTTTCTGAGTTGCTAAAGATATGTTGTCATGGTTGAACAGCATTCCTTTGCGATTTGTCAGTTCTCTTTGATTGCTTCCTTGAATTTCATAAGCTAGTGACAATAAGCATCTAAGTTGATCATTTGGTTACTTAGAAGCAGCTCAAAATATGCAATACCTTTCTAATTCCACGAAATTGACTGCATGTTTTTTTTTTTTCTGGTGGAATTTAGCTTTCAATATGTTTTTTTGGGCTGGTTAATAAATTTTGCTTGGATCATGATCTTTTTCTATTAATGTTTTTTGTATATGATTCATTTTTCATCACCAAGTGATAATTTGTTTAAACAAAAGGCTGATTGCATTGTGTTCGACATGCATATTGCAAATTTTGATTCATTGTGTTGTTATTATTATTTTCTTTCATACAGAACCTAAATAACTTCTTCAGGGAATTCTCATTTCGACATTCAGAAAATTTACAACTGTTAAATTGGTTATCGTTTTCTAAAAATTGATTTTTTAAATATTTTATTTTGAATCTGTAAAATACAACATTTCACTTAGGGAAAATTCACATTTTACAGCTTCAAAATAAAAATTAGAAAAAATCAATTTTTAGAAAATAATGATAACCAATTTAACTATTGTGAATTTTCTGAATGTGAAAACAGAATTAAAAATATGTATTAGTTAATGAGTTATCTCTTGCACAAAAAAAATTATAACATTAACAGAAAAATAACAAAACAAACATAATGCTATCTGTTTGTACTAACCACAATTACTTTCTTGCCAATCCATTAATTTTTTGTTTGTTGATTTTTGCTTTATTATAATAGATCTTTGCTTCGTTTTTTCTCTTTCTCCTTGTGCTGAATATTATTAGTAGATTTTAAATACTCACTGTAAATGGAAGTTAAACTTTGTATTGGTGTTTGTCAGAGAACACTAAATCATATTTGGTAATTTGTATCAATCAGTCCTCCATACATCTGGTTTATTTTGTGTTCTAATTAAAGCTTAGTTTATCTAAGAAATATTATTTCTTTTATGTGTATGAGATATTGTTTTTACTATTTTAATTGAAAATGTTCAATTATTTGATTTCTTTATTCTATAAATAATTTGTTTCTTAAATCTGTCATTTGCAATATATTTAAGTAGTTTTTAACCAATGAATGTAAGTTTGAAATAGAAATAAAATAGCTAACAAAATCTAAAATTTCCTGTTTTTTTTTTTTTTTTGTGTAACAAAAATTTTGTGGCAGCTCTAGCTCAAGAATAAATGCACAGAATTTTACGTAAATACATACCTGCCGACTCTCCTCCCCCACCCCCAGTCTGAGACTGTTTTCCATTCTCCCTCATCCTTTTATATTTCTCTTGTTTTCCGAGCATTTTAAGTTTAGGCATATAATTTAGCAAAAATTTTTTACAAATCCTCAATATTTAAGCAAGATTTTTACTTTTAGCTAAAAATGTCTGAATTAAAGGTATTATTATTTTTTATTGGTAACTAATGAATCTGTATTTACTAATTAAATTTTGCTTATGGATATTTTTGTTTCATAATTTAAACCAATGATTAAACTCAAAAACTGGCATTTGTCAGAAACTTATCAATATTCTCCTGTCTGTAACAGGGTGGCAACAATCACGGAAAACAGGGAAATCATAGAAAAATCAGGGTACTTTATCAATCTGGAAATATCAGGGAAAAATCAGGGAATTTTGTAAAAACACCCCAAAATCATCGAAGTTTTCATTTTTGCCTTACAAACATGACTGAACGATCGCCAAACAGGTATTATCTTAGCCATAATTGCACAGGATTGGCTGCTCTCTAGTTGAATCTCACCAATTTTAATTTTTTTTTTTTTTAATTAAATATTTTTAGGGCAATTTGTGGAATAATTTTATGTTCTGATGCAAACATATTGTGCCATTAAAATGATTCATATTTTTTATAATTTTGTTAATTTCTCCCAAATTCTAGAATTTTTCATTTTATTTTCCTTTTTGTAACTGAACAAATAAAAAAATAAAAGTATTGAAATATTTTTGCCCATCAGTATAGTTTTTTGAATTGCAGTGGTTTAGCAAACACGTTACACAAGAGTGCAATATATACAAAATTATGGAATGTATATAATAGGTAATGAAAGTCATGGAAATCTGTCAAAATTAGCCAGGCAAATCAGGGAACTATTTTTTCTGATTTCTGTAGCCACCCTGTTTAAACCACATGTAGAATCTTCCTTATTTTGATCTCTTAGTGTTGACAGGTATGTAAATTTATATCTAGTTGCACCATGACATAAATTAGTGCCTTTGAACTTCTGGTGGAAATCTCCCAAAAAGTGGCATTGAGAAACCATTTTTTCATAATTTTTAAAATAACAGTATGGTATGGAAAGGGTTGTGTGTGTGTGTGGGGGGGGGGGGGGGGGGGGGTAAATTTTCAATATGAGCAGGGCTCCAAGAATTAAAAAAAAAAAAAACTGGTTGCCAGGAACTATTTTTTTTTTTGTCTTTTTTTTTTTCAAATGTCCCCTCCCCCTCTCCTTCATTTATTTCTTAATTTTTAATTTTTAAATTTACTTGAATATAGAAATTAAAATTCTGTGTATAAAAATCAAATACAAACTAGGTCTGTATTATACATCAGGAAACACCTGTTTAAGTCTAACATCCTTAAACTGTTTTTATTATTTCCTTTAAACTGATACACCATTGGCATTGACACAGTATTTCATCAGCACAACGATTCAGCACCGTGCAGCAAAGCAAGTGAAAGTTAACATTGTAAACTGCCTCGATTCAACACCAGGTTGTTAAACATGCAAGGTGGAGCAGTGTGTAAATTCACCATTTATATATTGATTCAACACGACAGTGTGCGAAACATGTACAGATAACCATGAGTTGCTGCTTTCCTTCTTATTTCTTACATGAATTGATATGAACTACACTGCAGTTTACCATAGGTTTTGGCATTTGGCACATAGTACTTCGACACAAGTCTAAAATCAGTTAAAGAGCTATGTCTAAAAATTTTTGCTTTCAATTGTAAAATTTTTTTTGAAAGGTGTTCTCAAGTTGAGCCGATTCGTAGAAAGCTGAACCCGACCCGCAAGAAAAAAAATTCAGTCAATCCGACCCGAACCCCGCAAGATAAAAAGATCATTCAACCCGACCCGATGCAGGACTCTATCCTCAGGTGACCAGCCGTTGCTGGAGACCGAGGGACTTGATTTGGGAGGCATTCCTCTGCGATTTGCACATTGCAGATCTGGCGACCTATGATTACTGCTTCCCAGACACATACTTGCCACTTTTCCGGTTTTCCCAGAAGACTTCCGGTTTTTTAACCGATCTTCCGGACAGATGATGAAATCTTCCGTTTTTAAAAAAGTCGCGGATATCATTCATTTAAAAAAAATAAACACCATGGAGCGATCAGTGATCACGAAAGCTCCCAATTCTTAATCTTTCTCCATCCATAACATAAATGTCAATATTCATTTCAAACTTGCTTTATGAGATCCTAGAACCTGTAAAGAAATAGAATTGTTAAATATTTCTTGATCATGTAATTATTTACTATCGCGGATTGAAAACATAAACATTTCATTTCAAAGGATGATATTTACACAATAAATATCCAACTACTATATTAATTAAAAGGAAAATGATAAGTATTCTATCATAATTTGAAGTCAAATTTGTTTTCAAATGTCTAAATAAAGTATCTGATATAAGATACTCATATGTTGCAGCGGAATAGATTTCATATCTGTCATCCTTGGCGGGAAAAAAAAAATATCGTCAAATTATCTGGCAAACATATTTAATTCCTTTCAAACATCGTGGTTATTTTAACAACTTATATTAAGAGGGTAATGAATAATATGAAACAATATTTCGTACAACACATATTACGAAAATATACATCTGGCATGTATATTTTCATATTACGTTTTTGTCACCAAATACAAAAAACCCCCAAGGATGACAGAGTTTTGAAATTTAAAATTAAAATTTTGTCAGTTTGACAGCAAAATAACTCAATGTAACTCATGCATACGATAACTAATACATATCTTTACCCAAATACGGGGATTAAAATCGGGAAATAAGTTTCCTCGATTTTTATTTAAAAAAAAAAAAAAAAAAATTCAATGGGCGATTAACAAAGGAAATTTTTTTCTTGATTCCACGGACGATTAGTGACGTCACACTTCGCTTGCGTATGCTCTAACGCTCGTTTATGCGAAATTTTGACCTATTCTCTCATGTTAAGAAAATCTTAAATTTCGAATAACTTACGAATTTTTTATTAAGAATTTCATTGTTATTGATGCTCTAAGTTTATGCCAGTATCATAAATGATATTTTCTCTCATAGTTACAGTGAAGATTTTTCTCACAATACATTTTTATGCGAAATGTTATCTTATTCTCCCATGTGAAAATCTGAAATTTCGCATAACATTATATATGAAGTTTTCAAAGCAGAATATTCATAGTTAATGATATTTATATCATGACCATAAATGATATTTTAGAACTATCCAACATATTTACGATAAAAATAACCTTTATAATGTATATTTATATGGAATTTTTCCTATTCCATTTACTGAGAAAATCGTTTTCAAGTTATAATATTGAAAATAAATAAGGTGTTTGACCGTATTGTAAGCGATATTTTAAAACTAGGCCGACTGTTTTAAGAACATTCGTTAATGAGACATTGCCTACAAAGACTTACAAACTAATTAACGAACTAACTAACAAATTGACTAACCTACAGACTAACATTACATCGATTTGATGATTTTCGGATTGCTTACAGCTTAAAATGTGTAAAAACGCCAAAAACCAAGAACAAAAGTCTTTACGAAATTCCGCACACCTATATATAAATATCATGGGGGAAAAAACTTTTTTTAAATGCAAAAAAATTTAAAACATTTTAAAAATTTTATCTATTTTGGGTCTCAAATTTAAGGTCCCTGAAACTGTACTTTCCTGTTTGAGTCGTTTTTTCTCCCCCATTTTACAATGTAACAAAGGAGAAATTTGCACATAAAATAATCTAGTGTGCCACTCACACGACTTTCTCTTACCCTGAAATTTAATACTATAAATACATTTTGAATATTAAGAGGTAATATAATAAATAAAATAAATAAATAAATAAATAAAAATAAAATAAAAAACTTTGAAATAAATCAGGAACTTATTAAAATTATTTTTTATTTAATAGGTAAAATTTGGTTTTTAATTATGTTTTCTGCTTTTTCTCAAAATGAGATTTTTAACATTTTGTTTTATCGCAAAATATCATAACTCCAAAAGTTATAAATGAAACCTTATGAAACTTTGACAAAATACTCTAGAGGAGTTGTTTTAGGGATTGAACTACAATGAATCTAGATAAGTTATTGTTTTTTCTTTTGTCGATAGAAGTTATGAACTGTCATGTATATTCATGATTTTTTCAGCATGCAAAACGTTATCTTCTCTAAAATATTAAATAACATGGTTATAGTTTAGAGAATAGTTCACTCGATTTAAGACCTTTCAATAATCGAAATAAAATTTACAGAATAAAAATGTCTTTATTTAAATTTGACTTGTGATGTTTTGAAAAAATGCTTTTTTTTTTTTCAAATTTTATGTATATTTTGAGCCTAAATATCAAAATATTTTTAAATTTGCGTATTTTTTCATGTTATTCACTGTTTCTAACTATACTCTATTATGTAATGCACATAAATAGGCAATTTTTCAATTATTAAAAAAAATTACCTCCGACAGTAGCCAGGAGCCTTAAATATTTTATTAGAATTAAAAGTTCACTTAAAATTATTTAGACAACTTTTACACGCAGCATTCATTGAAAGTTATCAGTCTTGATCAAACCTTTCCAGCAACAAACTTATATTAATTTAAAAATACAACTTTTGGATCTCTTGAAATTATTCTTTTTTAAGTTACTGTACGAGACACAGACAAATATTAAACTTTAAAAAATTTGACTTCGGTAATCAGGAATCCTCAAAACGTGTGAATATATAAAAAACAAGCGATGAATATTAAGCCTAAAATCATACATTATTTATCATATGTCTATGAGGAATTCATTTCCGTTCCTGAGCAGCTTTCCTGGACATGGTAAAATATTATAGTAAAACACTTCCACTAACAATAAAAAAAGAATGCAGTTGCTTAAATATTTGCAGCCCTATATATCTTTTGAAGATTATGTACAAACCACATAGTGCGCCTAAATATAATACCATAGTATGATAATATACGGCACAACCTGAAATACACTTCCATCAATTTTCAGCTATTGTCGCACTATAATCTAGTTCTTTTGTGTGGCCCTGTAAATGAACAGTGAATGATTTCCCTGCCATATTCTACATGAGACATGTTTTTACTACGCATATAAAAAATATATATTCATTTAATTTGGTTTAGTGTAGTCTATAGATGTTAAACTCTACTTACGTGTAATTTCCACCATAGACGTAATGTATTTGAATACTCTTGAGTGTCCCTGTACACGAACCATTTACTTCATCTCAACGAAAAGCTTAGTGTAGCGTCCCTATATGATACACATTTAGAATACCAAGTTTGGACTTTCTGGTACTATTTTTTCTTGAGATATGCTGATAACACACACAGAGAGAGACAGGCACACAGACAGACACGCACACAGACCAACCGCTAAAAACATGATTTTCGTATCCAGGGGACCTCAGAACATGTAAATATAACAAAAACTCACTTTCAAAAATTTGACCCAAAAACAAGTCTTTCTCTACCTTATGGGTAAGAGAAAGTAATTAAAATTACCAAAATTTAATTTTACTGTAACATATCGTGCTTGAAACGTGAGCAGGACAAAAAACATTTATTTGCGCTTGTTTAATATATATATATATATATATATATATATATATATATCTATATCATTATATAAAGCGCAAAAAATTGTTTGTTTGTGGAGGGTAATCTCTGAAACTACTGAACCGATTTAAAAACTTCTTTCACTGACCAAAAGCTACAGTATGCCATATTGTTATAGGCTATATTTAATTTTGATAAAATAAATTTTAGTTTAAAATCTGAGCATTTTAATTAAAATCCCCATAGAAGCCATAATAGAAATGGAAATAATGAAATATTAAAAAAATTAGCTGCTGCCAACATAAAAGAAACATTTACATATTCATTTCGTTTTTAAAATATCTTGACGTGAAAAGAAAAGAAATATATTTGCACGTGCATTAAATTGAAATTCATATAAAGCTTTTTTAATTGTTAAACTTACACGTTAAATCTGACGTCATTATAGAATTAAAAGTGTTTATTTTTCTAATAATTTAATTTGATATGATATGATATAATATCTAAGCATCAATGTTTAAACCACGGAGTCTTTATTACTCCGTGGTTTAAACTGATGTGTGTAAACGAAATTGGAATTTAAAAATAAATAAATAAATAAAATAAAATAAAATAAGAAATTCTATTTTATAATATTATTTATTTTAATTTATAATTGTTGCCAAAAAGATTTACGAATTAATTTATTTTTAGACATATAATAAAATATATTTTCACGCGAACAATAATATAAAAAGTGAACTGGATTTTTTGTAAAAAAATAATAAAGATCGAGGAAAATTATTTCCCCATTTTAATCCCCATATTTGGATATAGATATGTATTAGTTATCATGTGCATCCGTTAGATTAAATTGTTTTTGTTGTAAAATTGATAAAATTGGAATTTTAAATTTCAAAACTCTAGAAAAAAAAAAAATGGCAAATTTCCATATTCGATTGAAAACATAAACATTTCATTTCAAAGGATGATATTTACACAATAAACATCCAAATAATAAACTAATTAAAAGGGAAAGGATAAATATTCTATCATAATTTGAAGTCAAATTTGTTTTCAAATGTCTAAATAAAGTATCTGATATAATATACTAATATGTTGCAGCGGAATAGATTTGATATCCGTCATCCTTGGCAGAAAAAAAAAAAAAAAAAATATCGCCAAATTATCTGGCGAATATAATTTAATTCCTTTCAAAAATCATGGTTATTTAAAAAACTTACATTAAGAGTGTAACGAATAATATGAAACAATATTTCGTACAATACATATTACGAAAATATACATCTGGCATGTATATTTTCGTATTACGTTTTTGATCGCCAAATACAAAAAACGCCAAGGGTGACAGTTTTGAAATTTAAAATTAAAATTTTTGTCAATTTGACAGCAAAATAACTCAATCTAACGCATGCATACAATAACTAATACATATCTATACCCAAATATGAGGATTAAAATCGGGAAATAATTCTTCTAGAATTTTAATAATAATAAAAAAAAAAAAAAAATCCAATGAGCGATTAACATGGAAAATCTTTTTCTTGCATCCACGGGCGGTCAGTGATGTCATACTTCGCTTGCGTATTGAGATGTTTAAATTTATTTGGCGACTATTTTTAGCAACTAACAGTTATGGCAAGTAGCTCAATATACATAGCACATACAGCCATTACTGAAATGTAAATAGCATTTAATTATTTGAGTTACATTATGTTGACTGGAAACCTATTTAATATACCTATGCTCTATAGCTATACTAATATAAAAAAAAGAAAGGTTTATATGCATATGTAGAGAACGATCGCTAGAACTAAAAAGCCGATTGCTTTTTTTTTTTTTTTTCTTTCAATAATCAAAAGTTACACTGTCTCTCTCTAAGTGCTAGAAGCTATAATAAATTTTGGTAAAATAAATTTTTAATTAAAATTTTCAATATTTTAATTGAAAACAAAGCATAGATTTGATATCTATCGTCATTGGCGATTTTTGTATTTGGCGATCGAAAACGTAATACGAAAATCTGTATATTATCGTAGTAAATACGAGATGTATGTGTTTACTTCAATTACCCTACTACCGTAGGTAGTGGAAGTATTGTATAGATTTTGGCAATTGGTCAGTGTGTGTGTATATGTGCACGTGTGTGTGTAATCTTCTGGCTGTCA
This sequence comes from Salticus scenicus, assembly GCA_963930645.1. Lineage (NCBI taxonomy): Eukaryota > Metazoa > Arthropoda > Arachnida > Araneae > Salticidae > Salticus > Salticus scenicus. The sequence goes on from OZ005655.1 coordinate 102,807,581, forward strand.
TATCTCCAAAACTAATAAAAATAGAACTACTACTAAACTTCACAAGTGATTCAGGTCCAAATTTTCGTGAAAATTGAAAAACCGGAATTGGGTCATCGAAATCCAGAAATGGGACCCTAAGCCCATATTCAAAAACACCTCTAATGATTTTCTTCAAAGTTGCTATATAAATAATATATTAGATGCCCTTTCGATTGAAAAGTTGCTTAGTTCAGGAAAATTGATAGGCGTCCTCTATAAACAGCTCAATTTCAGACTTCGCAAGTGCGTTCCTTTAAAAACGCCTGTACGGATTTTTTTTAAACTCGCCATGTTAACTTCCTATTAAATATCCTTTTGTATGTAATTATTGTTTTTAGGTCAATAATTGAGTATGTTAAGTTTTGGTAAAAGTTGGTATCTCAAAAACGGCTCTAACGTATTCTTGAAAATTTTTTCTTTAATCCAATTTAGATAACCTTTCTCAAGTATTACGTGCTTATTACAGGAATATTAACGGTCATCCTGATTAGGTAGTTCAGTTTTAGATCTCGGAAATTCGTGTTTAAAAAAATAACTATCTATTTTTTTCCCCTTATTTTTTAACTCGCTATGCAAACTCTGTTGTATGTGTCTTTATACGTGTATCAAGTTTCTCTTACTCGAAAATCTCAAAAAATGCAAGTAATATCTCCAAAAATTGTATATATTACGTGTAATAGTGGGTAATGGAAGTCGTGTGGTTGTTTCACACCAGATTCTGTAATAGTATATATTGTACGAATATTGTTTCATGTTATTGATTTCTCCTTTAATATACATTATTAAAATAATAATCAATTATGGAAAAAATTAAATATATTTGCGAAATGAAAAAATAAATAATAATTAAAGCTATTATGACGTCAATTTTATCAAAAACATTTTCATGTCATAGGTTTATTTTTCAATATTTTTTATTCATGAGTAAAGAAATGTTTCTTTTTATGAAATAAATAAATAAATAGCATTAAGTAAAAATTGCCAACATTTAACAACTAATTAAAAAAAATAATTGTAAAATTATATTTTGACTTTCCAGTTAATAATATTGCCTGACTATAACATATAAACTGATATATTTCTTGATTTTTTACATATCAATCCATCTTTAACTAAAATTTGTTCATCAGTGCGAAGCCGGACGGGTCAGCTAGTCATTATATAAAGCGCAAAAAATTGTATGTTTGTGGAGGGTAATCTCTGAAACTACTGAACCGATTTTAAAACTTCTTTCACTGACCAAAAGCTACAGTATGCCTGATTGTTATAGGCTATATTTAATTTTGATAAAATAAATTTTAGTTTAAAATCTGAGCATTTTAATTAAAATCCCCATAAAAGCCATAATCGAAATGGAAATAATGATATATTAAAAAATTTAAACGTTGCCAACATAAAAGAAACTTTTACATGTTGATTTTGTTTTCAAAATATCTTGACATGAAAAGAAAAAAAATATATTTGCACGTGGATTAAATTGAAATTCATATGAAGCTTTGTAAAATGTTAAACTTACACGTTAAATCTGACGTCATTATAAATTTAAAGTATTTATTTTTCTAATAATATAATTTGATATGATATGATATAATGTAATGATCTAAGCGTTACTTCTAAACTTTTATTAAATTATTTATTTTATAATTGTTGCCCAAAAAATTTACGGGTTAATTCATTTTTCGACATATAATAAAATATATTTTCTCGCGAATAATAATATAAAAAGTGAATTAAAAAAATATCGTCTGCATTTCATTATGCATTTGTTAAAAAAATAATTGAGAAGTTTAAATTTATTTGACGACTATTTTTAGCAACTAACAGTTATGACAAGTAGCTCAATATACATAGCGCATACAACTATTACTGCAATGCAAATAGAGCATTTCCTCGTGACGTCATGTGGTTGGCAAAAAAGCGCGCTCGACTTTCCCGCGCCCCGCCCACCATTGATTTTCCGTTGGTAGTAATCAAGTAATCGCCATCGCTATGCTTTTCCCAAGCCTTTTTGCCAACCACTCATAAAAGTTGAGGTGTTTGTTTACAAACAAGGAACTGCCCTATAGCATTTAATTATTTGAGTTACATAATGTTGAATAGAAACCTATTTAATCTATCTATGCTCTATACTAATATATAAAGAGGAAAGGTTTATATGTATATGTAGAGAACGATCACTAGAACTAAAAAGCCGATTTCTATTTCTTTCTTTTTTTTTATACTAATCAAAAGTTACACTGTCTCTAAGTGCTAGAGGCTATAATAAATTTTGGTAAAATACATTTTTTATTCAAATTTTCAATATTTTAATTGAAACCAAAGCATAGATTTGATATCGGTCGTCCTTGTCGATTTTTGTATTTCGAGATCGAAAACGTAACACGAAAATCTGTATATTTTCGTATTAAATACGAGATCTATGTTTTTACTTCAATTACCGTACTACCCGTATAGGTAGTGGAAGTATTGTATTCGGTCCAAAAATTTGATATAGAGTTTCACCTGATTTATATGTTTTAAGGCCTCCTGAGTCCAAAAAAGTAGTTTTTGGCAATTGGTCAGTGTGAGTGTGTGTGTGTGTGTACGAATGTGTGAAATTTTCCGGGTGTAATATCTCCAAAATTAATAAAGATAGAACTACAAATCTTCACAATTGATTCAGGTCTGATGTACAGATGAATTTTCCAAATTTTGGTGAAAATTGAAAAACCGGAACTGGGTCACCGAAAACCGGAAATGGGACCGTAAGCCCGTACCTCATAAACAGCCCTAACGATTTTCTTCAAAATTGCTGTATAAACAATCTATTAGATGTCCTTTCGAATGATATAATTGGTTAGTTCAGGAAAATTGATAGACGTTCTCTATAAACAGCTCAATTTCAGATCTCATAAGTGCCTTTTAAAGGAAGGCACTTTAACCTTTCTCAAGTATTACGTGCATATTACAGGAATCAGGGCCCGATTAAGCTTTGAAACTAGGGGAAGCTCAGCATCATTTCGGGGCCCCCTTTCATTTTTGAAAATCTTGTTTTCCTGCTACATATTGTAATATAAAACTGCTATAGACCAAAACAGTAGTGTGTGTTTATTGTTTTTATTTATTTTTTCATACATCTGGGTGGTTTCTACACAGAACATTAAAATCATACAACTTTTTAATTGAGAACATTCAGATTTTTGAGGTTAAATAATAGATTTTTCCCGAAATAGTGAGTGCTTTGCCTTGTTTTAGGTAACCTTTCTCAGAAAAAATTCAATCTCAGTGTGAAAATATGAAACAAAAAATTCAAGACCATGTTTTTAATCCTTATGGGGCCCCCTCTTAAATTTTAGAGGGGAAGCTTGTGCTTCCTGAGCCTTTTGGATAATCAGGCCCTGACAGGAATACTAACGGTCATCCTGATTAGGAAGTTCAGTTTTAGATCTCGGTAATTCGTGTTTAAAAAAATAACTATTTTTTCTCCTTATTTTTTAACTCACTGTGTAAACTTTGTTGTAGGTGTCTTTATACGTGTATCAAGTTTCTCTTACTGGAAAATCTAATATAATAATAATTAATACGTGTACATAAAATACAAAAAATACAAAAAATTGTATATAATACGTGTAATAGTGGGTAATGGAAGTCGTGTGGTTGTTTCATACCAGATTCTGTAATAGTATATATTGTACGAATATTGTTTCATATTACTGATTTCTCCCTTAATATACATTATTAAAATAACCATGAATTATGGAAAAAGTTAAATATATTTGCGAGATGAACAAATAAATAATAATTAAAGCTATTATGACGCCAATTTTATCAAAAACATTTTCATGTCATAGGTTTATTTTTCAATATTTTTTATTCATGAGTAAAGAAATGTTTCTTTTTATGAAATAAATAAATAACATTAAGTAAAAACTGCCAACAGTTAACAATTAATTAAAAAAATAATAATAATTGTAAAATTATATTTTGACTTTTCAGTTAATAATATTGCCTGACTATAACATATAAACTGATATTTTTTTTTTTTTTTTTTTTTTTTTTTTTTGCATATCAATTCATCGTTAACTAAAATTTCTTCATCCGTGCGAAGTAGGACGGGTCAGCTAGTCATTATATAAAGCGCAAAAAATTGTATGTTTGTGGAGGGTAATCTCTGAAACTACCGAACCGATTTTAAAACTTCTTTCACTGACCAAAAGCTACAGTATGCCTGATTGTTATAGGCTATATTTAATTTTGATAAAATAAATTTTAGTTTAAAATCTGAGCATTTTAATTAAAATCCCCATAAAAGCCATAATAGAAATGGAAATAATGAAATATTAAAAAAATTAGCTGCTGCCAACATAAAAGAAACATTTAATACATGTTCATTTTGTTTTCAAAATATCTTGACATGAAAAGAAAAGAAATATATTTGCACGTGAATTAAATTGAAATTCATCTAAAGCTTTGCGAAATGTTAAATTTACATGTTAAATCTGACGTCATTATAGCGTTAAAAGTGTTTATCTTTCTGATAATATAACTTAATATGATATGATATAATATAATATAATATAATGATCTAAGCATCAATGTTTAAACTGATGTGTGTAAACGAAATTGGAATTAAAAATAAAATAATGAAATAAAATAAAATAAAATAAGAAATTCTAACTTCTAAACTTTTATTAAATTATTTTTTTAAATTTATAATTGTTGCCAAAAAGATTTACGAGTTAATTTATTTTTAGACATATAATAAAATATATTTTCACGCGAATAATAATATAAAAAGTGAATTAAAAAAATACCATCTGCATTTCATTATGCATTTTTTAAAAGAATAATACGCAAGCGAAGTCATGACGTCACTGGCCGTCAGTGGATACAAGAAAAAGATTTCTATGTTAATCGCCCATTGGATTTTTTATAAAAAATTATTAAAGATCGAGGAAAATTATTTCCCGTTTTTAATCCTCATATTTGGATATAGATATGTATTAGTTATCATGTGCATGCGTTAGATTAAGTTGTTTTTGTTGTAAAATTGATAAAATTTGAATTTTAAATTTCAAATCTCTAGAGAAAAAAAATGGCAAACTTCCATATTCGATTGAAAACATAAACATTTCATTTCAAAGGATGATATTTACTCAATAAATATCCAACTAATAAACTAATTAAAAGGGAAAGGATAAATATTCTATCATAATTTGAAGTAAAATTTATTTTCAAATGTCTAAATAAAGTATCTGATATAATATACTAATATGTTGCAGCGGAATAGATTTGATATCCGTCATCCTTGGCAGAAAAAAAAAAAAAAAATCGCCAAATTATCTGGCGAATATAATTTAATTCTTTTCAAAAATCATGGTTATTTTAACAACTTATATAGGGCAGTTCCTTGTTTGTAAACAAACATCTCAACTTTTATGAGTGGTTGGCAAAAAGGCTTGGGAAAAGCATAGCGATGGCGATTACTACCAACGGAAAATCAATGGTGGGCGGGGCGCGGGAAAGTCGAGCGCGCTTTTTTGCCAACCACATGACGTCACGAGGAAATGCTCTATTAAGAGAGTAACGAATAATATGAAACAATATTTCGTACAATACATATTACGAAAATATACAACTGGCATGTATATTTCGTATTACGTTTTTGATCGCCAAATACAAAAAACGCGAAGAATGACAGATTTGAAATTTAAAATTAATTTTTTTTTCAATTTGACAGCAAAATAACTCAATCTAACGCATGCATACAATAACTAATACATATCTATACCCAAGTATGGGGATTAAAATCGGGAAATAATTTTTCTAGAATTTTAATAATTAAAAAAAAAAAAAAAAAAAAAAAAAAAAAAAAAAATCCAATGAGCAATTAACATGGGAAATCTTTTCTTGCATCCACGGGCGGTCAGTGACGTCACACTTCGCTTGCGTATTGAGAAGTTTAAATTTATTTGGCGACTATTTTTAGCAAATAACAGTTATGGCAAGTAGCTCAATATACATAGTGCATACAGCCATTACTGAAATGCAAATAGCATTTAATTATTTGAGTTACATTATGTTGATTGGAAACCTATTTAATATATCTATGCTCTATAGCTATACTAATATATAAAGAGGAAAGGTTTATATGTATATGTAGAGAACGATCGCTAGAACTGAACAGCCGATTTCTTTTTTTTCTTTTTTTCCCCTAATCAAACGTTACAATGTCTCTCTCTAAGTTCTAGAAGCTATAATAAATTTTGGTAAAATAAATTTTTAATTAAAAATTTCAATATTTTAATTGAAAACAAAGCATAGATTTGATTTCTATCGTCATTGGCGATTTGCGTATTTGGCGATCGAAAACGTAATACGAAAATCTGTATATTTTCGTAGTAAATACGAGATGTATGTTTTTACTTCAATTACCGTACTACCGTAGGTGGTGGAAGCATTGTATAGGTTCTGGCAATTGGTCAGTGTGTGTGTATGTGTGCACGTATGTGTGGAATCTTCTGGCTGTGATATCTCCAAAACTAAAAAAAATAGAACTACTAAACTTCACAAGTGATTCAGGTCTGGTGTACAGATAAATTTTCTAAATTTTCGTGAAAATTGAAAAACCGGAATTGGGTCATCGAAAACCGGAAATGGGACCGTAAGTCCGTATTCAAAAACAGCTCTAATGATTTTCTTCAAAGTTGCTATATAAATAATCTATTAGATGCCCATTTCGAATGATATGGTTGGTTAGATCAGGAAAATTGATAGGTGTCCTCTATAAGCAGCTCAATTTCAGATCTCGCAAGTGCGTTCCTTTAAAAACGCGTGTACGGATTTTTTTCAAACTCGCCATGTTAACTTCTTATTAAATATCCTTTTGTATGTAATTGACCCATTCTTGCCGTCAGGAGGCGGGCTGTTCTTCCACTGGAGATCGTCTGCCTATTTTTATGTTTTATTGATTGGCAACATGGTTTTTTCTGATGATAAAAAGTTTTTGTTTTTCTGTTGTAAAAAAGAAGGAATGTGAATCCGTAAGGATATGAAAGAGCGTTCTGACGCTCGACAGCTAATATTAAATATTGTGATAGCTGCAGATATTAATGAAACAATTATGTATTATAAATGTAAATAGTACGTCTAATTAAACGTTTGTGTCGTGAAACTTGAGCTGTGTTTATTTCGACTACTTTGTGATTACTTAGAATAAGCCGGCGAAAAAGAACAACACCTGTCAGGTAAGAAATATTTTATCCTCTTTCTTATGAAATTTATAAAACCTGACGGGACATTTAATGGCGCCCGTTCACAGGGACGCCGGTAGAAAAATTTGTTCTAAGTAATAAATTCTAATTTGTTCTAATGAATAAAGTATAGAAATAGAATATAATTTATTCTAATTGAAATATGATCTCATTTTTATGAGAAGATAACATTAAAAATTTGAAATACTTTTGTAAGTATTATTGAGAATAATTTTGAAAACATAAAATGTATGTTTATTTTTGAACTGCTCATTTGATATTTGGAACAATATGAAGAATTTGTTTATGTTGAAGAAAATGTTAATACATATTCTATGAATGCATATTTTGATTTTATATTGATTTTGCATATTTTGATTTAATAAAGAAGATTATTATTTTATATGAAAATTGTTATTTTGAATCAAAGTGTTTCGAAAATTGAATGTTTTTGTTCTCAAAACATTATTTAGAATTCTAAAATTTCTTCCCAGAATTACTTTCGATTTCGGAATATTTTTTGTTCTCGTTTTATGAAGCTTTGATTTGAAGTGTTTGTTTATTATTTTATCAGTCTTTATTTGAATTATGGAAGCCGCAACTAAATTACGCGGTTCTTATCGAGGTACCTTTACAAAATTTACTGAAAAGGTAAAAAACCTTTTAGAAACTGAAACTTGTGACATCGATTCTTGTGCTGGGTTCTTAGCACAGTTACAAGAAAAATATTCCAGAGTTGAAACGCTTGATAAAGAAATTCTTCAAATTTTACAAGGTGATGAAAAATGTACTCAGACCATGTTGGATAGCGAAATCGAAAGTGCTGATAATTATAGTAGTACTTATATTGATTTAAAAACAAAACTTGAACGTAGAATAAATTTACCTTCGGATTTAAATTCAAGTGTACTTGAAAACGAAAGTAATTCTAAAAGAAGTTTTAAGTTACCAAAAATTGAATTACAAAAGTTTGATGGTAATTTAAAGGACTGGTTATCATTTTGGGGATTATTTAAGAAAATTCATGAAGATCCAAATATTTCGGAGGTAGATAAATTTCAGTATCTACTTCAATCTACTCAAAAGGGGTCTAGAGCCAGAGAAGTCGTAGAATCTTTTCCCGTAACAGCTGAGAACTATTCACAAGCGGTTGATTGTTTACATACAAGATTTGGCAGGGAAGATGTACTAATTGAAGTTTATGTTAGGGAATTATTAAGCCTTGTGCTAAGTAATACTGTAAATCAGGAACATAAATTACCAATTGTGAAGCTTTATGATAAATTAGAAACACAGTTACGATCTTTAAAAATGCTTGGTGTAACAAGCGATAAATATGCCTCAATGTTATACCCGTTAGTTGAATCTTGTTTACCAATAGATCTTTTGCGTATTTGGGAAAGACACTTGAATTCTGTTTCTCTTAGTTCGGAAGATAAATCTTTTAATAAATTAGAAACTTTAATGCAGTTTTTACGTAATGAAATTCAAGGTGAAGAAAAAATTAATTTAGCGACAAGTGGATTTGGTTTTGAAAACAAACCCAAGAAATTTAACACAATGAAATCTAAAAATTTTCTAACACACAATAAAATTATTCCAACAGGTATGGAACTTTTAACCTCGTCCCAAAGTAAACAAAACCGAGAGCAAGAGTGCGTGTTCTGCGATAAGCCACATCTAAGTGCGGAATGTAGAAAAGTAGCAAACTTGACTTATGATCAAAGAAAACAAAATGTTATGAAACGGGGAGGCTGCTTTAAATGTTTAAAATTGAACCACATTTCTAGTTCGTGTAGAAGTAGATGTAACTGTGCGATTTGTGGGAAACCCCACCATACTCTTCTCTGTAAGAATGATCCGAAATCAGCTGCGCACGCACAAAGGGTTAAAAATGACAAGAATACTTCCGATCAAGATACAACATTATCAAATGTTTCATCAACTCCCAGTGTTTTGCTACAGACACTCGTGATTAATTTAAGAGGTGAAAACAGAATTTTAAAAATTCGGGCGATTATTGATTCCGCTTCCCAAAGGTCTTACATCTTAGAAAACACTGCAAAAAAGATTGGATACAAGCCAATAAGAAAAGAAAAACTGAAGCATTCCTTATTTGGTGGTTCGAACACGAATACTTTGACACACAATGTTTACAAAGCTTACCTTTCTGATGTCAGCGAAACTTATCGTTGCAATTTTGAAGTTTTGAGTCAGCCTACAATTTGTTTTACTATGCCACCGGTCACTCAAGAACTGTGTGAAGATGATTTATCAGGTACGGGGATATATTTAGAAGATTGCCTTAACCCCATAGAGCTCCTTATAGGTGCAGATGTAGCTGGCAAATTAATGACAGGAAAGCTGAAGAATCTGAAATCCGGCCTGACCGCTATTGAAACAAGGCTAGGTTGGACTGTTATGGGACGCACTAAGAAGTTTACTGAAGATACTGAAAACCTTGTAGTCACTTCGATGTTAGCTAGAGAAGTAAAAATTTCTGATCTGTGGGAACTAGATGTCCTAGGAATTAAGGATCCTGCAGAGAAACAGTCAAAGGAAGAACTTGAAGAAGCATCCAAAAATCATTTTGAGAAAACTCTAAGTAGAGATGATGACGGACGCTATGTTGTAAAATTACCATGGATAGAAGGACACCAAGAACTCCCAGATAACAAAACAATTGCTGAACGAAGGCTAAAATCAACTGTGAGGACTCTGAAGAATAAGGGTCTTATTGAAGATTATGAAGAAGTTTTTTGTCAGTGGCTTGGTGAAGAAATAATTGAAGAAGTAAATACTGATGAATTCGAGAAGATAGATTGCCATCATCTGCCTCATAGAGCAGTTATAAAAGAGCATTCAACGACAACAATTCGTCCTGTTTTCGATGCTTCTGCAAAAGAAAAGAACAGTTACTCTTTGAACGATTGCCTAGCTAAAGGTCCAAACTACATGGAGTTGATTCCTAACATTTTGAATAAATTTCGTTTGAACAAGTATGGGGTAGTATCAGACATTCGCAAAGCATTTCTACAAATAAGAATAAATGAAGAAGATTGTGATTTTCTAAGATTTCTGTGGTGGGAGGGCGGTGATCCTAATAAAGTGAAGATTTACAGATATCGTCGAGTAGTATTTGGGGTAAACTGCAGCCCATTTCTTTTAGGAGCTACTCTAAATTTCCACCTAAGTAATGTTCCAGATTATTTGCAAGAGACTGCTTCTAAACTTAAAAACTCTATGTATGTCGACAACTGTGTTACAAGTTGCAGTTCCGAAGAAGAAGTAGTTAATTTTATGGCACAATCTAAAGAAATCATGTCAGCGGGATGTTTTGATCTTAGAGGATGGATAGGTAATGGTCTACCACCAAGTGTGTACGGAATTCCTGAAGAAGATTTTCCAGAGACTGTCTCAGTTTTGGGCTTAAATTGGAATATTTTGGAAGATACTCTATACTGTAGTTTAAAGTTTGATGAGTGCGAAAATGCAAATCTAAGTAAGCGATTTATCCTGTCCTTAGCAAGTAAGATTTTTGACCCCATTGGGTTTCTCTGTCCTGTCACTTTAATTGCGAAGATCATAATGCAAGAATGTTGGCGTAGGAAACTGCCCTGGGATGCCAAGCTACCAGATGACATCGAGAAAAAATTTCTGAAATGGGAAAATGCATTAAAATGCTTGGAAGGCATTAGAATCCCTAGAAGGATATTAGAAAATCATGCTCTAAATACAAATGTGTCCTTCCATGTGTTTTGTGATGCATCAAGCCACGCTTATGCAACTTGTATATATATCAGAGAAGAAAATAATTTTCATGTGAGATGTCAATTGGTTCAAGCTCGTGCTCGAGTAGCACCCTTGAAATCAGTCTCCATACCGAGACTAGAATTATTAGCATGTTGTTTAGGTGTTAGATTAATGAATTCTATAAAAGGAGACTTCTGTGACAGCCAAGTTCAAACTTTCTATTGGTCTGACTCCATGAACGCATTGTTCTGGATAAAAAATCAAGAACCATGGGGAGTATTTGTGCTGAATCGTACCAGAGAAATAAGATCTTTGAGTCATCCCAACGACTGGAGATACGTCCCGGGTAACTTAAATCCAGCTGACCTTCCGTCAAGAGGTTGCAATGCTGATGCTTTACTCAAATCCCTTTGGTGGGAGGGTCCGGAATTTTTGAAGACACCAACGAGTCAATGGCCGAGACAAGAAATCTCACCCGAAATACAGATTGTCAATTCAGAAAAAAAAAGGTCGATCATTTCTGCTCTAAGTACCGAAACTATTGAGAAGTTTTATGAGAGATACTCGTCTTACGTGAAATTATTAAGAGTTACGGCATGGATATACAGATTCATCTCGAATCTTCGAAATCATTTTAAACGAAATTCTGGGGATCTTACAAATAAAGAACTTAAACATGCTGAATTAATCCTGTTAAAGATGGTTCAAAGGGAAGACTTTCCTAAAGGAATAGATGATCGTTTACGAAAACTCCATCCCACCGTTGACAAAGATGGCCTTCTAAGGGTAAAGTCTCTTATACTTAGAAGTAAAGATAATACAGACTTTCGTTTGCCTATCATTTTACCAGGAAATCATTACATCGTGCAGAAATTGATAGAATGGAAACATAACGAATTAAACCACGCAGGAGTACAAATATTAATGAACCATCTTCGAGAAAAATATTGGATTCTCAGGTGCAGAAAGTCCATACGGCAAGTTACCTTACGTTGTATAAGATGCAAACGCTTCACCGTAAATTCTGTTCAGCCTGAAATCACCGCCTTGCCGGAAGACAGGATCAGAGATGCTGCTATCTTTGAAATTACCGGGGTTGATTTAGCCGGACCTTTGTACTTGAAAAATGGTAAAAAATGTTGGATTGTGCTGTACACCTGCGCTGTTTACAGAGCGGTACATCTTGAATTATTAACATCATTATCCTCTGAAGCATTTTTGCAAACCCTGCGAAGATTTGTTGCGAGAAGGGGTCGACCTTCTGTAATATACAGCGATCGAGGCACAAATTTTTCAGGAGCTTCGAAGCTATTTACTGATCCTATACTTACAAAAATACGGAAGGAAGCCCTAGTACAGAACATAATATGGAAGTTTATCCCCCCAGCTTCACCATGGTGGGGTGGCTGGTGGGAACGCTTAATAGGCTGTACAAAGCAAATTTTGAGAAGAGTATTAGGACGAGCAGCTCTAGATTTTGAAGAACTTTACACAATTATATGTGATATCGAATGTTTGATGAATTCCAGACCATTAACTACTATTTCTGAGGATCCCGATGATTTAATTCCATTGACTCCGAGCATGTTTTTGCAAGGAATTAAAGAAACTGGTCTTCCTGACCTAGATAACTTCGAAAATGTGAATTTAAAAAGAAGACTTCGATATTTGTTAAAATTGAAGAAAGATTTACGGAAAAGATTCAGAATTGAATATCTAGGACAATTAAAAAATTCAAAGGGTATCGCTAAGACTGACAAAAAAATTGCTGTAGGAGACATAGTTCTCGTCGGTCATGATAATCAAAAAAGAATCAACTGGCCATTAGCCAGAGTTGTGGAAACTTATCCTCGTAAAGACGGAATAGTTCGAGTGGCAAAAATCAAGACAGAAAATGGGTTTTTGATACGCCCAGTTCAAAGACTTTATCCGTTAGAGATCTCTTCTGATGAATCTAGTGATTTTCGTGCAAAGTATGCTGCAAATGGAACTTTGATACCTACTCGTTCTACACCGAAAAGATGCCCTGATCCCTCTGAACTGTCTAGAACTGTTTCAAAGAATGTCAAGAAATCTGTTGAGATACCTGACGAAAAACAACGATTTACCAGGAGGGGTAGATCCATTAGAGCTCCAGATAGACTGAATTTATAATTGACTGATAGAACTTTTATTTACCTTTTTTTTTTCTCTCTGTTCCTTTTCATTTTTGCTTGATGTAATGTTTATTAATATGTCTTTTTTCTCTTTTTTAGTTTGATTTTGTACAAGATTGCCAGAATCAAAGGTGGGAGGATGACCCATTCTTGCCGTCAGGAGGCGGGCTGTTCTTCCACTGGAGATCGTCTGCCTATTTTTATGTTTTATTGATTGGCAACATGGTTTTTTCTGATGATAAAAAGTTTTTGTTTTTCTGTTGTAAAAAAGAAGGAATGTGAATCCGTAAGGATATGAAACAGCGTTCTGACGCTCGACAGCTAATATTAAATATTGTGATAGCTGCAGATATTAATGAAACAATTATGTATTATAAATGTAAATAGTACGTCTAATTAAACGTTTGTGTCGTGAAACTTGAGCTGTGTTTATTTCGACTACTTTGTGATTACTTAGAATAAGCCGGCGAAAAAGAACAAGACCTGTCAGGTAAGAAATATTTTATCCTCTTTCTTATGAAATTTATAAAACCTGACGGGACAGTAATTATTGTTTTTAGGTCAATAATTGAGCATGCTAAGTTTTGGTAAAAGTTGATACATCAAAAACGGCTCCAACGTATTCTTGAAAATTGTTTCATTAATCCAATTTAGATAGCCTTTCTCAAGTATTACGTGCTTATTACAGGAATATTAACGGTCATCCTGATTAAGTAGTTCAGTTTTAGATCTCGGAAATTCGTGTTTAAAAAAATAACTATCTATTTTTTTCCCCTTATTTTTTAATTCGCTATGTAAACTCTGTCGTATGTGTCTTTATACGTGTATCAAGTTTCTCTTACTGGAAAATCTCAAAAAATGCATATATCTCCAAAAAATTGTACATAATATGTGTAATAGTGGGCAATGGAAATCGTGTGGTTGTTTCACACCAGATTCTGTAATAGTATATATTGTACGAATATTGTTTCATATTATTGATTTCTCCCTTCATATACATTATTAAAATAACCATCAATTATGGAAAAAATTAAATATATTTGCAAGATGAAAAATAAATAATAATTAAAGCTATTATGACGTCAATTTTATCAAAAACATTTTCATGTCATAGGTTTATTTTTCAATATTTTTTATTCATGAGTAAAGAAATGTTTCTTTTTATGAAATAAATAAATAAATCACGGAGTAATATTAATAGGAGTTGAAGGTCCAATGGGAGAAAGCTACGAAACTGTGATCTAAATTTTTGGTAAATATTGAGGGCGCCACTTGTCATTCCTCCCTACTTCGGCGCGGATATACTGTTGTTTTCAATAGAATTTTGCTGAAGTATATTTAAAATTTTTTATTTTAAGCAATTTAATTTGTTTGTAAGTTCATAAAACTGCATAATTCAGATGTTTGAAATAAATGCTTCGTTCCTAGTTGTAAAACAGGCTATGATAGTGATAAGAAAAACAAAAAAAAGCCCTAGGAGAAAAATAAAGTCCGAGTTCGTGTTTTCTGCACCTAAAGTAAGTTTATTTTTTTAATTTACAAAATTTCATCCATTCTCCTTCCTCCCAATTGTCTGTTTTAGCTAGCTTCGGTTCATAAGAATCGTCATTTTTTAAAAGCTTTCTTTCAAAGTAAAATTAGTATAAAATGGCTCTTAAAAAAAACATGTTGGTTAGAATACTCTATTTAATGAAATTTGCTTTCAATCGAAATTTTTTCAGCTTGATATTATTTTTTAAAAAATAATTAAAACGAGACAATTCCCCATTGAATAACATTGCGGAAGCTGGAGAGAAGGAAGGATTGCACGCTGGCGCCATCTGTAAACATTAGAAAACAACATCACAAAATTTCAGCGTTACCTTCTTCTCCTGTCTTTTTACTCCGTGAAATAAATAAATAACATTAAGTACAAATTGCCAACATTTAACAACTAATTAAAAAAAATAATTGTAAAATTATATTTTGACATTTCAGTTAATAATATTGCCTGACTATACATATAAACTGATATATTTCTTGATTTTTTACATGTCAATCCATCTTTAACTAAAATTTGTTCATCCGTGCGAAGCCGGACAGGTCAGCTAGTTTAAAATAAATTAAATGTGCATTCGCGTTATAAATCTACTTTTGTATAAGGGCTTCTTTGGCGATATTTAAAATTTGGCACCGCAATAGCTAGGACGTTTCACTCGAAGGACTTTACGTATTTGCGATAACCTTTTTAATTCACCGCCAAAATCACAAAAAATATTAACGATCACTAATGGAGAACCATTACTAAAACAATAACCAGATTACTTTGCGGACGTTAAATTTAAGGAAATTAAAAACACATAAGCTCTGTGTTTAATAGAAATTAATATTATAAGAACAAATAAATAATAATTAAAGCAATTATGACGTCAACTTTATCAAACACATATTCATGTTATAGGTTTATTTTTCAATATTTTTTATTCATGAGTAAAGATATGCTTCTTTTTATGAAATAAATAAATAAATAACATAAAGTAAAAATTACCAACATTTAACAACTGATTGAAAAAAATAATTGTAAAATTATATTTTGACTTTTCAGTTGATAATATTGCCTGACTATAGCATATAAACTGATATATTTTTTATTTTTTGCATATCAATTCATCGTTAACTAAAATTTGTTCATCCGTGCGAAGTAGGACGGGTCAGCTAGTATGCTAGTAAGTGTATGGAAACACTTCTAATATCTGGCACGTGTGAATGTGAAACAAACTTTTGTATGCAGAAAATTAAAATCCGATACACACTTGTTATTTAATTTATAGTTTTCTTTCTCTCTCTTTTTTGTACTTTTCGAATTTATATTGTAATAAGACATTGTTATTTTTTCAGATTGCATGACGAGGTAAATTATATTCACAGATGAACGAAAAATGCTTATCTACGTTTTGTAATGATAATATTTCATGAAAAATTAACAGGACTTTGTCGCTCCAGATACAAACTTTGTTTGCGATAAAATGCTGAATATTCAGGGTCATATATCACATAATATAAAAAAGCAAATTTGCATATCGTGTTCTTTTACCTTATGTAGGAATAAAATATTCAGCATTTATCATTACCTATATGTATATTTTTGGCTTGCGTGCACGCATTGTTTTATAATGTGTTTTCATAATTGAAGTATTACTGCATTAAACAAGAAATCGGGAGTAACAAGTCTTTAAAAAGCATTTATTAAGAACGCACAATGTTTGTCATGGTTACTGGTTCAGCTATGAACGAAATATAGTTAAGATCAAGAATGATAATTGAATTTTGTTGCGAATGTTTGTTCAATAGTTTGTTGATGAAAGGTATTTTTAACATCAATTGCAAAAACAATAGAACAGTCGAATTTCTTTTCTAGGAGTAACAATTATTAAAGATATTTATTTGAATACACAATTATTGGAAAAATTAAGCGACTATTTGTAATTATCTTTTATAATAGATGATTTCCCGGTATTTGAATTTTCAGTTTTTCACTTAGGAAATCAATTATCTATTATTACTTACATTTACTAAGCCAATTACAAAAGAAATTATTGCGTTATTGAAATAATAACTTCTATTCAGAAATTTCAGATGAGTTACAGTCTAAATACCTTGCACTGAAAGAGAGTGAGAAAGAAAAATGTTACAATTTCAGTCATAAAC
Organism: Salticus scenicus; assembly: GCA_963930645.1. Lineage (NCBI taxonomy): Eukaryota > Metazoa > Arthropoda > Arachnida > Araneae > Salticidae > Salticus > Salticus scenicus. The sequence continues at coordinate 102,824,430 of OZ005655.1, forward strand.
TTAAAATATTTTGTGAGAATTATATCTAAACAGAATCGTAGCAATTACAACGGGTCAATTCTATGAACTTCCTCTACAGGTCTCTGATGTCTTCGGCAGCCTGAACTTTGCAGCGCAACCTCGCTGCATGTATGGTTGCTGTCGCAGGTATTCGACTTTAAAAGGTTCGGTTGCAGACTGCTAGCAGGACCGAATGAGCTGACTAGGGCTTAGAACGGTCGTTGGTGGACGTGTACGCTTTCACCTTGCAACTCTCTTACCATTAGAAGTCCCATTGTGTTCATCTGGAAGTTAGACACGAATGGGAACTCCACCTCTTTGTTTGTGCTTCCCGGGATTCTCGATGTTAGATTTCAGTTTAGTGTTAGTTGGGAGTTCTGGATATGACTAGCAAACGGGAGAAGTGCAATGCTGAAACAGTTTGGCGGGAGCAACAGTATGAGGATAACAAAGACAGTGGACGGGCGAAAGAGGCTCGAACTCCTGGCATATACATTTTCTCAGTTCAGTCACATTACAAAGTCTGTCTTTCACTCTTAGAGTGAACATGTCTTAAAGCCCATTGCGGGTAGACAAATGCATATAGAGACTCTTCGATTATGGAAGTGCATGGGCACTGGTAGGTGCGTTTGAGAAGAGTTCAGCAGTGCGTTAATGATCGGAGTATAATCTGTCATGCCGTCGTTCATATACGAGGAGTTTGCTTTCGTTGAGGGACCTAAGTGCAGATGTGTCTATAGACCAAGTTATAGGTTATAATCAAAACCAAATGTTGCAGGTGTAGTTCTCAATACATTAGTCTTTCAGGGACTTTAATTCTCCTTCCCGCTTTGCTATATCTGACTGGTTCCTCTTCTGAAGTTACAACGGGTTTAACAGTTTGAGCAGAGGTTTCCTTTGAATGGTATGCTTCTTTCAGTTTTGAACTATTATTTGATGATGTTACTTCTAAAGGATATAATCTTTGAATAGGTCGTAAAAGTTCATGTTGCGAAGTTTGAACCTTTACAAGTCGAACTTTCTTATCTTTGCCAGGAATAAGTTCTGTGATACGGCCTAGTGGCCAGTGGATTCGTTTCTTGTTGTCAGATCCAATTAATACAATATCTCCGACAGCGATACCCTTTTCTGGCTGTTTTCTATTTGCTCGCTGTATGAGAGCACCCAAATATTCGGATCTGAATCGATCTCTCAAAGCTCTGAGTAGGGACTGCCTGTATCTGAGCCTCTTTGATAGAGAATTTTGTTCAACTGCATCAACATCTGGAAGCTGAATTTCGTGAACATCTTGAAGAAACATAGATGGGGAGATAGGCTTTACAGTCGCATCTTCAGAAAGGTATGTTAGAGGCCTTGAATTCACTACACTTTCAACATCAGCTAAAAGAGTTGTCATTTCTTCGTACGTAAGACAGGCGCGTCCTAAGACTCTTTTAAGAAGATCTTTTATTACCCTAATCAGCCTCTCCCAGAAGCCACCCCACCACGCCGCCGTTGGCGGGTTAAACTTCCAGTCTATGGAGTTGACAGACCCATATTTTTGTATACATTGCCAATCTAAGCTTCTCAATAAATTAGCTGCGCCAACAAAATTTGTTCCGTTATCACAGTAGATAACAGAGCATCTTCCTCTGCGAGCCACAAATCTTCTCAAACCCATCAAAAATGCATCTGTGGAAGCAGAGGTCACTAGCTCTAGATGAACAGCTCTATATATAGCACATGTGAAAATCAAAATCCAACTCTTCTTATCGTTCTTAAGATACAAAGGACCAGCCATATCTATGCCTGTAACTTGAAATACGGCAGAATCTTTTACTCGGTTTTCAGGTAGAGGAGCACTAGATGTCCATAAAGCCCTTGAATTAAACCTTTTACAAATCACACAGCTGGCTAACACAAGCTTTACACTCTTTCTTCCGTTGAGGATCCAATACCTTTCTCTAAGCAAATTTAAGAGGATTTGTAACCCCGCATGACAGTTCTTTACATGAATATAAAAAATAAGTCGCTTAACAACTTCATGCCTTGAAGGGAGAATTATGGGATGGAGAAAATCTTCACTATCTTTCCTGTAAGTTATTTTAGTTTTCAAACGAATGACATCTTGCTCATCCTTACAGGTTTGTAATGTCTTCAATCTTTCATCACTTTCCGAAGAGAAAGATTCTTTTTGAACCATACGTAGAGTTTTTATCTCAGCTTCCCGAAATTCAGTAGCCGTCAATTCGCCTTTACTCTTCTTATCAGGATTTAAACAATTATGCTTAAAGCGAAGAATCCAAGCAACTAAACGTATGATTTTTTCATAACTTGAAAAGTAGCGGTAATACCAGTTATTGTTGGATGGAAATTCAGGTTTCGTCAACATACAAGTAGACTTTGACCTTTCTTTCTGAATTTCTTCTTCATTCCAATCTTCATCGGAAGTGTTCATGTGGTTTCTAAATTCTGCTGAATCTTTCATCCAATGTGGGCCCTCCCACCATCTGATTAAAGCTAATTGCTTAGCCTTACAGCCTCTAGACGGCAAGTCTGCTGGATTCTTCTCACTTGGTATATGTTTCCATGATGAAGGACTGCTTAATTTCTGAATCTCTTGAACCCGATTTCGGACAAACACAGACCAGCTCTCATTTCTTGATATCCAAGCAAGCACTGTTGAGGAATCGCTCCAGTAATATCTCTTCATTTCCTGCCAACCCAAAGCATCCACAACAGTTTTCGCCAAACGAGCGCCAATAGTAGCTGCTAATAGCTCCATCCTTGGTACAGTCGTATTCTTTAAAGGCGCAACTCGGGACTTGGCAGCAAGCAGAATTATTTCCCCTTGATCTTCCTTTTCTATCCCCAAGAATACTACTGCTGCGTAAGCATCTTTACTTCCATCAACGAAAGTATGAATTGTGCATGCATGTAAGTTTTCTGGAGTGATCTGGATATGTCTTGGTATCTTAACATCGTTTAAATATTTAAGTTCTTGGAACCATAATAGGAATTCTTTTTGTAATTCACCAGTTATTTCGTCATCCCAATAAATTCCTAATTTCCAAGCTTTCTGTAACATCAATTTAGGATAAAGCATCACCGGAGCAGTAAAACCAAAAGGATCGAAAATTTTATGAACTGCTGATAACATACTTCGCTTGGTAATCCTTTCTGTGTTGAAATCGCTTAGCCATTTCATGTTGACTTTTAATGTATCGGAAACCTTATCCCAAATCAGACCCAATACTTGAGTTTCCTTCTGGTTCGATGTTTCAGCGTGATCACCAGTGTATTCCCACTGCCTTAAATCGAAACCAGCATTTGCCATTATTTTCTTTGAGTCCGAGATAAATTTCTTCAGATCTTCTTCACTGTGCACACTAGTGGCGACATTGTCTACATAGAAACTATGCAAAAGCCTTTGCTTGAAATTTTCCTCAAAACTTGCACTATTTTTGATGTGATGTTCAATTACTGATGATAAAAGAAAAGGGCTACACTTTACACCGAAAACGACTCGTGCATGCCTGAATACTTTAAGTTTCTTCTCTTTTAGATCTTTCCACCATAGAAATCGTAGGAAATCTCTATCCTTTTCACAAATGCTAATTTGAAGAAACGCTTTTCTAATATCAGCGGTTACACCAAATTTTCTTTCTCTGAAACGTAGAAGAATATCTGGGATAAGCTCAATCAAATTTGGGCCACACTGCAGACACTGATTTAAAGATGGATGGTTAGTCAACTTTGCTGAAGCGTCGAAAACCGGACGGATAGGTGTTGTAGTACTGGTCTCTTTAATAACTGGGTGATGAGGTAAATAATTACCATAAGAGTTCACTTTGGTAGCAGGAACTTCTTCTATGATCCCCTCATTCAACCAGTCCATAAATATATTTTCATATTTTCCGTACATGTTCTTAGATAATAACTTAGAAGTTGTACTTTCCAAACGTCTTACAGCCAAACTCAAGTTATCTGGTAATGCAGATGTGTCGTCAGCCCAAGGAAGACAAATTTCGTAACGACCATCCTTGTTAATTTTTACTGTCTCTAAGAAATGTTCCTTTGTTTGACGGTCAATCTCATTTTTAGATTTCTTTTCTATAGTATCTGTTATTCCGATCAAGTCCAATCTCCATAAGTTTGAGATATCAGCTTCATTTACGAACAAAGACGTCACCATCATTGCTAAATTATCTGTTGAGACCTCGGTGTGAGGCGCTTTGCCCATCAATGTCCAACCAAGGTATGTTTCTATGGCAACAAGCCCAGATGTCAATACTTTTCTTTTGCCAGTTAACATCTTTCCCATAATATCAGCCCCAATCAATATTTCGATAACTTCACGGCAATGACTTACATCAGATAATTCGATTCCATATTCTTTCAACTCTTTAATCCACGGACCATTAGTGACCGGTTGAATGTTTTCACATATAGTAATTTGATCCATCACTTCAAAATTACAGGTGAACTTCTCCTTCATATCCTTAACCTTTATTCTATAACAATTATGTTGGCATTCCTTTGTTGTAACTCCGCCAAACAATGAATGCATCATTTTTTCTTGACGAATGGGAGTATAATCCATCTCTTCTGCTATACTTTTCAAAATATAAGATTTTTGGGATGCTGAATCTAACAATAAACGAACTGTTTTTTGCTTGTTTTCGGAGATGAGTTTCACTTTTAAGGTTTGAAGGAATACTTTAGCACTTTGCTTATTAAAATTTGCCATGTTTACTTCGCTACTGACTGAATTTTCTTCAACCTTTTCTTGTGCAGTTTTACCTTGAGAATCACGCAAATCGCACATCAAAGGCACATGCTTCTTAGAACAGATAATGCATCTTAAAACTGCTCGACATTTTTTAGCTGTATGATTAGGTAACAAACAAGCGAAGCAGCAATTTTTATCCTTTATAATCTTTTGTATCTCAGATAAACTCAATTTTCGAGCTGAAAAGCATTCCGAGCTCAAATGCTTGCCTTGGCAAAAAATGCATACCCTTTTGAAATCTAAAGTAGAAGACGTTGTCAATAAACCTGCAGCTGTCGATAACTTATTTCGCATATAGTCTGCACTTGCACCGTTTTTCCTTTTAGAATATCTATTATCTTCACGCTTTGTCAAACCGAAGCCCGCTACAGCTAAAGATATTCTCTCTTCACCTTCTACTTCCGTTTTCAAAAAATACATCAGATTATTCAACCTTCCTTTAGCATCCGTATTAGAAGAAGAGAGATTCGAGCGATTCCAGGCCTTCAAAAAGTCTGCTGGGAAACAAGACTCAACCATAGGGTATAGAATGGAGGCGTATTTATCAGTGGTAACACCTAATGTTTCTAGCGCCCGTAAATATGACTCAAGCTTATCATATAATGAAGTTAATGCAAATCTACCTTTTGTTTGCACAGATATTATCAATTTCAATAACTCTCGTACATACACTTCTACTAGAATATCTTCCCTGCCAAAACGAGCCTTTAAACTTTCCACTGCCTTTGAATAATTGGCGCCAGTTGGCGGGAAACTTTCAACAACTTCTCTTGCGCGTGAACCAGCGATTGTTGCTTGTACTAAATACTGGAACTTGTCCTCTGGGGCAATTTCATCATCTTTATCGATTTGTTCAAATTGGCTCCAAAAAGGCAACCAATCCTTAATTTCTCCGCCAAATTTCCTGAATTCCAGCTTAGGTAAAGTAAATTTTCGTCTCATAGTACTATTTTCATAATTACTTAAAATAGCATCAGTTTGAATTTGCCCAGATGATTGTATTCTCGCCAATTCTAAATCATGGTTCAATCTTAATTTCTCTTTCTCCAGTTCTGCTTCTTTTTCCAGCTTTAATGCCTCAGCTTCTTTTTCTAGCTTTAACTTCTCAAGTTCTTTTTCTTTTTCAGCTTGTTTTTCTTCTTTCAGAGCTTGTTCTTGTTTTTCTTCTTTCAAAGCTTGTTTTTCTTCTTTCAAAGCTTGTTTTTCTTCTTTCAATTTTCTTTCCGCTATAGCATTTTCTAAGATATCCTGAACAAAGTCAGGATCCTTTTCATACTCTTTACTATTTAAAATCAGCTCCTTTAAGCTTGCTATTGTGAACGTCGAAGGCAAAGTCTCTCCAATCTCTTCGGCTACCCACTTCAAATCTTCTTTTTTAAACCCTTTAACGGTTTTAAACATCTTTTTAATCTTAATATAATCAAAATAATTTTACTTCACTTGAACGGTCCTGTCGCTATGGACTCCAATATTTTTATGTAAAGCAACGGAATAAGCACCGCAAATTCCTAGCTTTTCTCTTACTAAATTAAACTGTATAAAAGCGGACGCCTTACTACTTATTTACACTTTAAAATTATTAAAGTAGCATCTTTTATGCTCATATAATAATTCCCTATAACATTAAACATAAGAAAATTATTCCTACGGTAAAAAGTAGTTCACTAAAATTAAAAATTCATACTATATAAAAAAAATGCAACTAACATCGTTGCTAACTTTATTCTATTCTATTTCTTGAATTAAAAAAAAAACAAAAACTGTGGATGCCACGCGCATCACATAATCTTTACATTTTAACAAATTTTGAAGATAGCACGCGCTCATATTTTACATAAAAATTAAAAGCATTAAATTCATTTAACTCTTTTTTTCTTTGACATGTTGTTCAGCACGTGAACTTACAAAAAATAGAGGATAAATAATAAACGAATTTATACACTGAAATTGAAAATGGTTCAGTTATAACACCAAGTGTGAACTTTTCTGCGATCCACCAGGGCAACCACTAGTAGCACCCATTATCGTCATTGTATCCTAGAATTGTTGATTTCGGTCAATTTTGCTAGAGGTAAGTGTAACACGGTAAATATAAAACCAGTGAAGTACTGGCAGATTAAACAAGATCTTCTCGAATGGTCATTTGCCATTTCGTCCATCTGCAAGTGAACATTCGGGTGTGATGGCTAAATCTCTTGAGTTTACCTGTCTATGTGTAACGGGAAAAACTTCTGTGCTCCCAAATGGAGACAATTAACTGCCTTTAAAACTAACTTTAATGTTACTAACACCTTGAGCCGTGTATGCTTATGTGCAATGAGAAGGTTTATTACGCTCGTCTAGAGTAAGTTTAGCAGACACCTTCTTTAATTTTTCGCTACAAAGTCATCCATTTGTTCGTGTTCTAACGGGTCTCTATTTATTTTGGAGCTAATATTCATGGACATGCCACGTAAAGTCAGTTTTTTTTCAGTTCTTTGTGTAAGATATGCAAGGGGAGGTAATGCGAAAAATAACAATATTGTGTGTGTTGGATACACATAAATAATCCACACACTAAAATATTGCCTTCCTCAGATAATTTGGAGCAGAGTTGCGCTTGGAAACAGGATTTTTACCTTCCGCACCAAAGGGAGGGGAGTATGGGAATTTCGCAAATTACCTTTATATTGTGTGTTGGGTTCACTTAACCAACCCACTCAACAAAAATCTATTTTCTGGGATAATCTGGAGTAGAGCTACGCTTGGAAACATGTTTTTTCCCCCTACCACCCATAAAGGAGCAAAAGAGGGAATTTTGCAAAACCGCATATGTAAAAACATGCGCGGATTCGAATGCAACGTTGTGTCGAAATTTCAAAGCAATCGGTGAAAAAATTTCGGAGATTTAAAATTTTGAACAAACGTTACGTCTGTAAACTTGCCCCCCCCCCTCCTTTCGTGAAGGGAAGGGATTCCGCAACAGCTCACATAAGGTAAAACCACCAGTAATTGACACTGCACCAATAGTTGACACTTTGACGAAGAAAATTAAATATTAAGAAAAAAAAAGGAAGCCAAAGATCGAGATGGTGTCTGAGATATAGTATAGACATCTAGTATACAAAATATATACAAAAGTCGGTTAACAAACTCAAGACTTCAAATCAATTTAGTATTAAAAGAAGTCTTGATACAAAATGCTGGATTAGGCACAGTGAAGAGTGGTGAAGTACTCTTCGCTGTACTTATTCCAGTGATTTGTGTATTTACTTTCATTACATTTCTTTTTTGTGTACATCTTAATCTAAGCATACCTATGTCAACTACTGAAAATAAAAAGTGTCAACTACTAAATATATTTGTTTTCACTAGGTGTCAACTACTAGCATAGTACCTTTATTTTATTAAAAAATAACATAAAAATACACATTAATTTTATTGCTACAATTCTTGTCACATTCTGGAAGGGGAATAATTTGCGCAACTATTACCAATTAGAAGTTCCCTCTAAGATGATTTCGTACCAAACTATGTCAATAAACATACTAATAAATCATTAAGGTGTCATCTACTGGGTATTTTACCTTACAGGCATTGAGTTTTATACAGTATATATCAAAAAGATACATTAACCCGCATTTTTCAAAGTTTAGACTCTTAAATGAAAATAAGAATAACTTTTGGTAGAGATATTTAAATAATAATTCTTATAAATATTCAGAGAGTAATTTGTTAAAAATAAGGTTTTCATTTTTACTTTATAAAAAAACCAGATGCGGACACGACATGACTTCTTTATACACCCACTGGAATATACATATATTATTATGAAAACATTGATATTGTTGTATGCGGTGGCTGGTTCGTAAATAAATAAGCAGGTTTCAATCCATGAACATGTCTGAAAACAAACCAAGAAGAAAAAAAAAAGTCTATTACTCCAATCACAAAAGTCATAATAATAGGTTTATATGTACCCTAGAGATCGAATCATTTTCAGGAATGTCCTTCCACAGCTTATTACAGAACCTCTCATTGGCGATATTGCTGTAAAAGTAGTAATAGTAGATGACAGTTAAATTAGGCAATTTGGCATCCAAATTTGGCGAAAAGTGGTACTTTAGAATTTCCAAAGAACTCACCATCATCAACACCACCTTACGAAAATAACCTCCTACTTATACTTCCTTCGCTGCAGCACTATGTCGACACAAAACTATTCTAACCTAAAACTTCGCCGAGACTGACGCCGAAACATTTTTAGTCTCCCCAACTGCAACTTATTACGAGAGCAGTATTTTAAAACGGTGGTTACCTACCACAGCCTCAACCTTACAAGGTTTGCCAAAGTTTAGAAGCTCTAACTCCAACAAGAACAGAGTTCTGGAATTTTTCTGAAACTTTCATTGATTTATAGCGCAGAACTAAATTCTTTGAAAATTCTGTGAATGACTAATAGGACTATAAAAAAAGAAGTGTGATTATTGCTGATTTTAGACAAGAACTTGCTTATAACTTTACGTACTACTTTCTATACGGTATTACAGTAAAAAGGGAAACAGATTGTAGTTTTTTCATTTCCACGAGGGTGGGCGTTTACTTAGCGCCCAAATAGACATTCAGATGGGGCGAAAAGCATCAGTTTAGGATTACTAATGTTTAAAATCTGTAACTTCAATAGGAATCAAGTTCTAGAATTTTTTGTAATGATTCATTAATTTTTAGAGCAGAACTACTTCAAAAATGCTTTAAACTACTGTGACAATACTCTCGATGATTTCAAATTCCATCCAGACTTCGAAATTTTCAGTTGTTTCTAAATTAGCGAAATTTCTGCTCTGTAGTGTATTTAATAGTGTTTATTCGATTTCTGTTGTAAGAATGACTGTTTCATGGATTGTTTCGGGAATATTCATCGATTATTGATTTTTTTAGCACAAAAATTTGTTTTATTCAACTATTTCCTGGATATTCATTAAATAAAATACATTCTAGAATCTACTTATTTCTTTAAGAATTACTTTCTACATGCAAAAATATAGATAATTTTCATAACATTATCATTTTGGGTTCTATCTACGGGCTGAATATTCATTAAAAAATGTACATTCGTCGACTAGAATCTACTTATGTCCTTAAGAATTACTTTCTGCGCGCAAAAATGTCGATAACTTTTATAACGATATCCCTACAGGCTCTATCTACGCGTTGAATATTCATAAAAAAATGTATATTCGTCGACTAGAACCTGTTTATGCCTTTAAGAATTACTTTCTATACATAAAAATTTCAAGAACATTCATGACAGCATCATTAAATAAAGGGCGTTGGTCGACTAGAACCTGCATATGTCTTTAGGAATTACATGTCGACAATTTTCATAACAATATCATTACGGGCTTTATCTAAGAGCTGAATATTCATTAAATATAATGCCTTCATTGACTAGATCTTCCTTATGTACTTTCTACACGCAAAAATGCCAACAACTTTTATAACAATATAATTACAGGCTGAATATTCCTTAAATAAAGTGCATTTGTCGACTAGAACCTGTTGATGTCTTCAAAAAATAACTTTCTACACGCAAAAACGTCGACAACTTTCAAAACAATATCATTACGGACTCTATCTATGGGCTGAATATTCATTAAATAAAATGCATACGTCGACTAGAACCTGCTTATGTCTTCAAGAACAAGTTAACTATGCGCAAAAATGTCGATAACTTTCATAACAGTATCATTATAACAGTATCATTAGCTTGTTTTGAAATCTCTATTTAGGTAGGTCTTACATAATAGCCAAAATCTTTGTATTTCTGGTCATTACAAATATAATTTTCTTCAATATCTCCAAAACGAAAAGTCACAGGAACACCAAAAGAGAGGTGCACAACTAGATGTTATAAAAAAACCTATATACCAATTTGCAACGTTCTACGTTCAATCGTTTTTGAGTAATGCAAGATACACTCACACACATACGTACATAGAGACGTCACGCAAAATCGTGTAAAATCATAGATATCTCTGAAACGGGAGCTCGTATTAAGACCAAAGTTGCAGGTGTACAACTGCACATCATGACAGACACGAATATAAACTTGAAACATTCTACGATCATTTGTTTTTGAACTATGCGAGATATAAAATCCATTTTGAAATCTGGATTACTACACTTCCTTAGAAACCTTTGGACGGCCCCTGCCTGCCTGGTCTCGGCGAAGCTTAACGGGTTGGATGCCGTCCGCTGGAGCGAATAAATCGCCAGATCACCGCATGGAAGCTGCCTACAACCAGACAGTAGTCGCTACATAGAAAGAGCTGTGTCCGATGATTCTTCGTTCAGACTTCATCCATGATCTTCAGGAACTAGATGGAACTGCTATGTCACTTCTGGGCAGCAATGTGACTAGAACACCAGAGCTCAGGAATTGCAGGGTAGCGACTTCTGCTTGGACACGTAGCTCGACTTGCACACCACACCCTCCAAGATAGCCACGGGGGAAACGCACAGACACTCTCCTGGATGTTATTGAATTTGGAATAAGTGCACTTACTAGCTGAGAGTCGAAATAACCGGAATTCAACAAAAATCGAAACAATTTTGAATTTAGGCAGGGAGGGAGAGTATAAGGAAGTAAAAAAAGAACTATATTAACTTTTTAATAATTGTTTAATTTACTTTATAATTGAACTGGATGTTGATTTTCACTTTTTCTTACCCATATACAATAGAAATTTGTTTTAAAGAAATTGTTTTTAAGTTAAATTTCGAAAATGATTTTTTGAGCCGTTAGAAATGTTTTTAACTGTTGGTGTTTTTGTGAGAAACAAATACTTCCAGGAAATTCAAACTCCAAAAACCACATGGCGATGCTTCTTGAAACCTTTTATTAAAATCGAACAAATAGCTCGTTCTACAAGAGAATTCTACATCTAAGGGAATTAATATGTATTCATAAATTAAGTGAGCACATTCTTTTTCAATGAATGTAATTGATGGAAGTGCTTTACTAAATTTTACTAAGTTCAGAAAAACTGCTTAGGAATGATATTTACTTTCTCACACTCAATTTTTAACGTCGTTTCGTTGTAATAATTACGTGTTTTGAGACCTATTGATTAAGAAAATTAAGTTTTTAACGGTTGATCGATGTGTTGTCTGTTATCAGCGTAATTTAAAAACAAAACAAATAATTGCAGGAATCTAAAATTTTGTATTTTGAGGATCAAGCGAGAGTGCCACATGAAAGTCTGACCAAAATTGTTAAGTTTCGAGGAGAAATGTGTGTGAAAAATGTGCGAATAATTTGAAATAAACATTTTTAAATTTAATAACTGCCTTTTTTTTCATTTATTTGAATGGAGGTACTATATACAAATGGAGGTAAAGGAAGCAGTAGCATCCTTCACACAAAAATATAAGTGAAACAAAGTTGTTTCTAAATTTATTTTGAACTCTTTTTAAAGTCTATTCATATACAATATTTGTTATCTCACTCTTTAATCTGCTGTCTGTATTTATAGTACTCAAATGGAAGGTAAAGAAAAGTTGTGTGAGCTCCACACGAAATTATTTTGTTTGTTTTTATGTATTTAAACAATAAAGTTGTTTCCCATATCAATATTGATTGATTACGCATGTTAAAAAATAGTGCAAGCTATATTCATCATCATATCACTTGACTTATTGATTTATTCTCTATTTTGTAATGTGTTAGAGAAAAAAACACTAAAGTTTTCCGTGACCTATTTGCGACTGTTCTCAAAAAAGAAAATCTTCATTTTAAACCAAAACCAGGAATATTGTTGACATATAAATATTGTTGAATATTGTTGAATAAACTTGACATGTTTTCGTGCATATTACTAACAAACAAATCGTATTTTATTTCATGTATAATTGTAATGCATTTTAGAAAATACGATTTCAATGAAACTGTGAGTTCTGAACATAGACATTTAGTTCTAAAAATTTATTATGTAAAATCCAAATTTATATTTTTAAAAGTGGTATGTTAATTATAAGAAAAAACCGGAAGAGTAATTATGCTCCTTGACCACTTTCCTACTATAAATATCCACTATAGATTTTAATGTTTCATATATTTTACAGCTATAATGAAATCTTAAAACACATTTTGTTCCTTGTAAAGTTAATATACATATATATAGCTTAACTGATTCTTTTTTTTCTTACAACAGTTTACCTTTGTATAGTTCAATTTACTACAGTCAAACCTCGTTAACATGAATCTCAACGGGAAAAAAATTGTTCATGTTATCAGTTGTTCCTGCTATCAGTAACTAATTTTCATATAACTACATTAATCTTCATTTTGATAGGGATTGTGAAACATTTCATGTTCATTCACGTTAAGCGTGTTCACGTTAAGATGTTCGACTGTATCTAAAAATAACATAAAAAGTTATTTGATTTTGATATAGAAAAAGTGAGGCTAATAGGCTTTTCTATAGCCTTGTATGCCATTTACAAGCTTTTTTTTTCTTCTTAATATTATAGTTTATCATAACAGTGAAAATTTATATCGACAGTTTCAATTTATAACTCATAAAGAATCTGTACAACATTGGGGGATTCTGATTCTGTAAACCATTCAATAATGCTAATCATACCTTATTTCACAGAAAAAAAAAAAAAAAAAGATTTTATGTGCCTTAATAATGTAAATAAAATATTAAAATGGCTTAAAAAAAAAAAAAAAAAAAACCTCTTTTAGACCATAATGCATCGCAAATTTTTCGTGACCCCTGTGAACAAACCATCACTTGCGTTATTTATACTATTTTTCATAAAGAATACGCCTTAGAAAATTAAAATAACATATATCAGTTTACTATCCTTCTAAAATATTTAAGGTATTTGAAGTTCCGATAGATGAACAGACAAATAGAAGACATAAAGACTAATCGAGATCAAATCATAAATCATTTTTAAATTCTTTTGCAAAGTATAAAAATCGCATACCAAAACTGAAAATGCACTTCTATTAATTTCCAAATATCCTATAATGTATCTAAATGTTTTTGTGCAGCTCTGTAAATCAGTTAATAATATTAATAATAAAATATTTTTACTGAGTAAATTTCTATAGGAGAATATAGAAGAAAGTCTTGTGGTGGCCACAACATACTAGTTTTTTCAAAGTTTTTTCTCAACATTTTCATTATATGCATAAATTACATAAAAAAAAAAAAAAAAAAAAGAAAAGAAAAGAAAAGAAATAGGAAATTTTTCTTTTTCTTTCGACAAAACTGATACTTATGATACACTCAATAAAAAATGCATACTTATAGAAAAATGAGGCGAAAATGGTCTTAGCGTGACCAGAAAAATATATCCAATATCTTAAGTTCCCTGCAGTGATTTTGAAGTGTGCTCTTTATGAAAATAAATCATTTATATTCAAAGCAATTTTTATGCACATGGAAATACAAGGTAAATCCAATACAACGTTTCTAAGTTTTCTGATGCGTATGATAATCAACGTTTTGTTGAAACCTATCATAACCTATTTTCTAGGATTTTATCAGTTTATGTGCAAACGCACGGATACACTTAATGTTTTTTGAAAATATAAATCATTAAAAATGAATATTCTTTAAGATATGCTCGATTAAGATACTTGGACAGAGAGAAAATATTCTCTTTTATAGAAAGACTTTTTTTATGTATAAAAAATATTAAGCCAAAAAATACAAAAAGATAGTAATCTATATGTATAAAATCGTTTGTCCTGAGAGAGGGATTCATCATCGCCCAGCCCAAACCTCTGAACCTAGAGGCATGAAATTTTGTGACAATGTTTCTTCTATGATGTAGACATCCAATAAGAAGCGAATTTACAAAATTCGCCCCCCAAGGGGGGCAGGTAGGGCAAAACGTGATTTCACCAAATATTTCATATCTCCTTCAAAATTGGCACATAGAGGTTTTTGATACCTCAAATCGATTGCGGATATTTTCGAATTTGTAAAGTTATTAGGAGTGGCGGGAAGAACGGGGGGAGGGAGAGGTGAAAAAAAAAAAAAAAAAAAAAAAAAAATAGAGTTAGATCGTTGAAAATTGGTATTATTAGGTTTTAAGGCCTCGATTGCGGATATTTTCGAAAGTATAGAATTATTACGAGGGGCGAGAAGGAGGGCGGGCGCGGGGGCAAAAATAAATAAATTCAGATAGAATGTTGGAAATTAGTATTATTAAATTTAAAAGCTCGAGAAAACGATTGTGGATATTTTTGAAAGTGTAAAATAATTAGGAGTCTCGGGAACGGTAGGCGAATGAACACGTGCGCCGTGCGCGCGTGTGTTCGCTGCCGCAGTCAGTGGGGGCCCGGACCGATTATTCCACTGATGAGAGAAGAATTGTTTTCGTATTTTATATTTATGTTCAATAACATAGCGATTCATTAAGAGTGTCCAACATAAATGCGCGTGCGCAGAGCACAATGGTGTGATCCAGTGCGACATTTTTCCCGATCAGAATTTTTTCCCCTTTTTTTCACATGATAAAAATTAATACAATTTTGAGAATTCATTAATTATAGTGATTCATTTAAAAATAGGGACCAGCGAAGTGAGCGTAGCCTGATAGTCTATATATAAAAAAACGAATGTATGTCTGTTTGTCCTTTATGCATTACTACACCATTCATCTTATCACCATGAAACTTTGGGAAGTTGTAGAGTACACTCCCGCGAAGGTTTCTGGCGTAAATTATTTTTAATATCGCCCCCCCCCCCCAGGAGGGCAGGGGGGTACAAACGGGATTAAAACATATTTTTTACATTTCCTTTATTTCTCAATGAAAAAAAAAATATTCGAAAGGTTCTAACTTCAAGATATTACAATCATGAATATTAAAAACAAATTTCGCCCCCAAGAGAGATGAGTGGAGCAAAAAATATCTATAGATATATAAGAATAAACTCACTGATTCACTGACTCAACACAGTCGTAGCGATTCTGTAGGAGATACAGTCACAAGTTTTGGTGAGCGGGTTGGTTTTAGGACCCTGACCCCCACTAAGATGGAATTTTGCGTAATACCCCCCGTTCCGCAAAACACGTTTATAAGTATAACTCGGCTCCAAATTACTTCACAGTGAAGAAATTGGAGATGGGGAGACTAAAATTGAGTAGAAAAAATATCATTTTCTGTAATTTTGAAATTTTGGATTTTTGAGGGGTGGAGGGGTAAAAACGATTTTCGGAGGCAAATTTAGCAAAATACGGATTTTCGTGTAAAACTTTACCAATAATGACAAAAATATATAAAAATCCGCCAAGCGTCTTCCTGAGGATATTTCCAAAAACTCATTTTTGGTTTTATGCGATTTTCAATTTTAAGGGGGAGTTACGGGGGCAAATTCGAGCACCCCCTTTTAGCGCTAAATTCGTCCGGGAAATCTATAGAAGCTGAAGTCAGAAATTTTAGTGTGTGGCTTATTTATGTGTATTCAACGCCCATTGTAACGGGATTTTGCGTAATTCCCCCCTCTTTCCCCTCTTAGGAGTGAGGGTGGGGCAATAAGCACGTTTCCAAGCATAACTTTGCTTCAAATTATCTCAGTAAGTTTAAATTTGATGTGTGGGTTGGTTATGCTTTCCCAGTGTGCACTATAAAGGGATTTTATGATATTTAGCCCTGACCCCCCTTTAAGAACGAGGGGGGGGGGCAAAAACACGTTTTTAAGAGTAACTCTGCTCCAAATAATCTCAGGGAAGCGATTTTTTGATATGTCGATTGGTTATACGTACTTAAAACACACACTAGAAAGGAATTTTTTTTTAAATTCCACCTTATACCCCCCTTTGGGGTTGGGGGTAAAAAATACATTTTCAAGCTTAAATCTGCTTCAAATTACCTTAGAAGGGCGAATTTCGGTGTGCGGGTGTTGATTAAGTGTACGCAATATGCACTTTGATGAGATTTAAAAAAACTTTCAACTTCACAGCAAGGGATGGGGAGTAAAAAAACAAAAAACAATAAGGCGCTGCCGAAGGCATTGGGGCTCCAGACTCGACGTGTGGCGAGCGGGAACGCCGCTACCTAAGATACTAAGATAGGAACTTTGACTTAGATTTTGACTGATTTCAATGATTTTTTTATTTAGATTTATTTTATTATTAATAATGATGTAGTATTTTGAGAGTTAATTTAAATATAATGACCAGCGAAGTGGGCAAAGCCTGCTAATAATAATAATAATAATTAAAAAAAAAAACTTTTGACATTGCGACCACCAATATAACTTTAGAGTGAAAATTTTTAAATAATTTGAAACATTTGTTAAAATAATTTACACAGTATTTAATCTCTATTATTAAAGTTGTTGAATTTCAATATAAGGCAAGTAAATAGATAAGTAAATAAAAAGTACGAATTCAATGTGCATTGAACATACTTATTTTTAAAAGTATATTAATACAAATTCTTTAGCATAGATTTTTTTCTCTAGTTGTTCAATTTCAATATAAGGCAGATAAACAGGTAAGTAAGTAATAAAGTACGAATTCATTATGCATTGAATAAACTTATTTTGAAAAGTATATTAACACAAATTCTTTAGCGCAGAAATATACTTGGTATTTAATTTTTTTTTTTTTTAAATGTTAGTATGTTTTAAAAGTGTATCTTCAGTGTAGACGACATATTTCATATATGGTAGAAAAGCTATATCAAATATGGTCTTTGCAAATGTTTCACAAATCTGAAAAGAAATTCTATATTTAACTCGAAATTGATTAAAGAATCTTATTTTACTTTCACTGAAAAGGGATAATTAGCGCGAAAATTGTTACATATATGCAACTAGCAGACCCGGCCACGCGTTGCTGTGGCTATGTTATACGTTGAATTATAATGTAGTAAAATATTCAATATATTAAAATTATTATTTACGAATAAAGACCATCCTTGATAACATCCTTGATCTTAGCAGACTTAGCCCGCTTCGCTGGTCCCTATTTTTAAATGATTCACTATAATTAAAGAATTCTCAAAATTGCATTAATTTTTAACATGTGAAAAAAAAAGAGAAAAAAAAATCTGATCGGGAAAAATGTTCGACACTCATAATGAATCCATATATTATCGAAAGGAAAATGATATAAAATACAAAAAAATCTTCTCTCATTGGTGGAATAATCTGTTCGGACCCCCACTGCCTGCGGCAGTGTATACCTGCGCAAACCATGCGCACCGTTTCTTCATCCACCGTTCCCGCCCTTCTTAATAACTCTATACTTTCGAAAATATCCGCAATCGATTTATCGGGCCTTAAAACTTAATAATACTAATTTTCAAAGTTCTAACTCTTATTTCTATTATTTTGCCCCTTTGCCCTCCCCCCTCCCACTATTCTAAATAATTTTACAAATTCGAAAATATCTACAGTTTATTTGTAGGTGTCAAAAACCTGTATGCACCAATTTGAACGATCTAACTATATTTTTATTTTTTGCCCCTCTGCCCCCCTTCCCGCCCCTCCTAATAAATTTACAAATTCGAAAATATCCGCAATCGATTTGTTGGTATCAAAAATTCTATGCACCAATTTTGAATGATCTAACTCCATTTTTATATTTTGCTCCTCTGCCCCCCCCCCCCTTTCCCGCTCCTCTTAATAATTTTACAAATTCGAAAATATCTGCAATCGATTTGTACGTATCAAAAACTTCTATGTACCAATTTTTAGCGATGTAACTCTATTTTTATTTTTTTGCCCCTCCGCCCCCTTACCCGCCCCTCCTAATAACTTTACACTTTCGAAAATATCCTCATTCGATTTGCAGGCCTCTAAAACCTCTCTATACCAATTTTGAACAGTCTATCTGCATTTCTATTTTTTTTTTTTTTTTTTGGTTGTTGTTGTTTGTTTGTTTGTTTGTGAAATCACGTTTTGGCCCCTCCCCCCCCCTTTTGGGAGGCGAATTTTGCAATAAAAACTATCCTATCTCTCAAGTTGGACCAAATTGCACACAGTGTCCAAATTTCATTAAAATCGGCTCATTAGTTTAGGAGTTCATCGCGGACAAACATAATAAATTTTATATATAAAGATATATATATATATATATATTATATTAAATTATAAAGTTTTGATCAATGAAGCACAAATAAGTAAAAAACAGGATTAATTTCACTGTATTATCTTCATTATAATATGAATTCAATTTACACTTCAGTCTAAGTAACACGTGGCCGGCTATGCTAACACCAAAAATTTAAAAAGTGGAAATAATTGAATTATACGAAATTTATTAATAGGTTAAAAAGTTGAAGATTCTTTGTGTAGATGGCAGCACCAAATATATTTCAGCTTTCATTTCAACCCAGTCGAAAGGTATCGACATCTGTTAAGTGGAAATAATTGAATTATACGAAATTTATTAATAGGTTAAAAAGTTGAAGATTCTTTGTGTAGATGGCAGCACCAAATATATTTCAGCTTTCATTTCAACCCAGTCGAAAGGTATCGACATCTGTTAGAATCATTTGGAGTTAACAGATAATTGTGACTGTCAAATAATAACAGACAAATAATTAGCAATAAATTAAAATTGCGACTATAATTTGAGATTTAAACTATCCTATCTCTCAAGTTGGATCGAACTGCACATGGTGTGCGAATTTTATTATAATCGGTTAAGTGGTTTAGGAGTCCATTGAGGACAAACATTGTGACACGAGATTTATATATATTAAGATAATTCAATAGGTGTCATACCATGTAGAGTTAGCTACATTTTGAAATATGTAGTGTATTCAATTTTAAATTATTTTAAAGTGGACGGTGGTTATTTCTTATAATTCAAGGCTAGTCTATTGAATTTTATGGGGAAATTATTTTATTTATGTTATGTATATGTAAGAAAGTCAAAAATAGACACTGTGTGAAATAATTTATATATTTAACTGAATAAATCAGTGATTTCATTAATTTCTATTATTATTATTGCTCATCTTATGCATTTTTGTACTTTCTCTTACCCATAAGGTAGAGAAAGTATTGTTTTTGGGTCAAATTTTCGAACGCGAGTTTTTGTTATATTTACATGTTCTGAAGTCCCCTGAATACGAAAATCATGTTTTTAGCAAATGGTCTGTGTGTATGTCTGTCTGTTATCAGCATATCTCAAAAACAAATTACGGCAGAAAGTTCAAACTCGGTATTCTAAATGTGTATCATATAGGGATGCTACAGTAAGCTTTTCGTTAAGATCAAGCAATTGGTTCGTGTACAGGGACAATCAAGAGAATTCTAATACATTACGTCTATGGGGGAAATTGAAGGTAAGTAGAGTTTAATGTCTATAGACTGCACTAAACCAAATGAAACGAATATATATTTTTAGTAATAGAGTTAGTCAACTGGATTTTTTTTTTTTTTTGTGTGTATGTAGGAGCCTCGCCTTCCCCCCCCCCCCCTGGAGGGGGTAAATATTCATGATGGGTATCTTTCAAAAGAGTTCACCAATACCTTTAAAACGAATGGTTAAACAAAGTTATCGATTTTTTTTTTTTTTTTTTTTATATTGAGAATAAAATGGACTTTTTTTGGATATTTGGTGTTATACAACTTCTCTAATATGGAAATCGTCTGCATTTTCATAAAAGATAATTTTTTTAAATAATAATTTTAATAAATTATTTTTTAAAAACAGAATTATTTTTTAATAACCGAATTAAATTCTATATAAATGTAGGTGCATTAATGAAAGAGCAGAACTAATTATCATATAAAACTCTCCCGAAGCCTAATTTGAATTGTTTAACATAGGTTTACATAACATCGTTATCTTACCTCTTAATATCCAACCTGTATTTATAGTATTAAATTTCAGGGTAAGAAAAAGTCGTGTGAGTGACACACCAGATTATTAATAATACGGTTTGTTAGATTTTATGTAACTTTGTATACCTGATATAAGTGCATTTATTAATAGTTGTATTTACCATCCTGTTTCTGTTTTTTTCTGAAATGTATATACATATAAGTTAAAATCAGTGACTTGGCCAGTTTACTGTAAAGCAACAGTATGCTACAAATGTTTATAAATAGCATCACTAAAAATACTATTCTTTAATAAAATTTTATGAAAATGGATGTAACAGAATGTCAAATTTTTTAAATAATATGGCTAGGCTGATCCTTCAGAAATGTGAAAATTGAGTAAAATAACATGAACTGAAAATTTAAGGATTTTTAACCTTTACGAAGTTGTAAATGTTATATAAAATAAAGAGAATATGTGTAAGAAATAACGAAAAGATGTATCATTAAAATGAATAGTGAAAGAAAAACATATAAGTATTGTTTAAGGAAAAAAAAAAAAAAAAAAAAAAAAAAAAAGAATTGAAAAAGTAGAATATGGGTAAATAAAAATTTAAAAATATAATATGTGATATTACATATCATAACCATGTATAATTTTTTTTAAAGGGAAACTTTAGCTAGAAATACTGTTGTATAATTTTAAAATCTAAACGCTCCAATTCTGTCAAAAGAGGGCACTTAATTTATTGATACTTGCTTGTTTCTGACTAAGTGGCAAATGAAAGAAATATAAATGGATATTAAAATTGAAAATATAAATATTTTATTGCAAACATATATGTGTATATATATATATAATCAATTTGATAGTAGAAGCAAAGAATGAGAACGAAGAATAGTATATATATATATCATCAGTGACAGTTAGGAAAAGAACAGAACCTGAAAAGGATTAGTATTCACTAGAAATGATTAATGATTCATCATTAGTGTTTTGCTCATGTTTAATGCAACTGCAAAATGAAATATTAAATTATTGTTAGAATTATTTATTTAATTTAACCGCTGCACGAAAATATGAATATCACCACCAATAAACTAAAAATACTAAATGAATAAATGAATAAGCTTTTAAAATACTTTCATTATGGTGTATTTTTATGTTGCATACAAAATAGCAAAACATGTTGCATGTGTAATGAATTAATTATTTGAAAATAAGCAATGATATTGGATTTTTTGGGCAATAATCAATTGCCCTCAAATGATAAAGTGTGTCAGAGTATAATGAAATTTCACGTATTAGGTACTTTTGTTAATGCAACTACAAAATATGTGTTATACTAGAGATATATATTTGTATTGATAATTTTTTATTTGTGAAAACTTATACTGGAATTCAAAGCAATTTATCAGTATTTTTCATTTCTTTAATTTTAAAGTACACCGTTAAAAATAATCGTTGAACGTTTTGCGATGTGCACACATGCACACACACAAAATCAAACGCCATAATTTAAGCAAATTAACATACAAAATACGGCTCCACTTCTGTTTCATATGTCCCACTTCCGGTTTTCCATTTTTCACTAAAAGTTAGAAATATCATCTGTATAGCGGACCTGTCTCAATTCTGATGTTTCATCGTTCTATCTTTATTAGTTTAGGAGATATGATAATCAGAAGATTCCCTACACACATGTACACCACACACACACATAACACATATATACACACACTGACAAATTGCTGAAGACCACATCTTTTGACCCAGAAGACCTTAAAACACGTAAATTAGATGAAAACTCGATATCAAATTATTTGATCGATTACAATACTCCCATTACCTACGGTAGTCAGGTAATGGAAGGAAATATGTATATATATATTTTAAGTAAAAAAAAAAAAATTAAAGCATTTTCATACTTAGAAAAATAAAATGAAATAAAATATCAGGTCTTTGCATAAATTCGTGCGGTTTTTTATTGCTTCATTTCATAAAAATACATCAAATCATATGACAATTTTTAATCAAAATACTCTTCATTACTTTCTACAACCTTTGCCCATTTTTCGGGTAACAAATGTATACCACAGCGATTGAAGCTCTCGTCTTTGGAGGCAATAAAATGATCCGCGTCCGCACGAACTTTTGCAGCGACCTAATAAAATAAAAACGTGATTTATAATCTAACACGATTTGGAAGTTGGAAGGTTGCCTACTTACAAATTTTAAAATATTTATGCTAAGTTTCCTAATGAAACACATTTTAATTATTTAAAAAAAAAAAAAAAAAAATCTATGAAACAGACTTGCATCTATCTTAGTTAAGAGACATCCTGATTAAATCAGTGCGCCTTAATAATAATAATAACAACAAACGCAGTGAAATTGGCCTATTTGTTTGGACTGCACTAAACATAATAATATTATAGTTTTAAAAAAATTAAAGAACACGCTTTTATAGACATGTGAACTATAAAAGCACAAAATATCTATCTTAGTATTAAAATGCATGGTAAGAGAAAATCGTGTGAGTGACACACCATAATATTTACATACATTTAAATCTTTAATTAAAATAACTTAGAATTAAACAAAAACCATTTTTAAAAAATCTCCCCTGACTGGGATCGAACGCTGGACCTTCAGGTTCGTAGCTCGGCGCCTTACCTCAACGCCACATCGTTCACGTCAGGAAAGTATTTTTTTACAATATAAATTTTTCGTTTGCTCCTAGAACAGTTACAAACATACATACATACATACAAACATACATACAAACATACATATATACAGGTGAAGCTAATAAAAGCGTGTTAAAAATGAAATGAAGTTATACTTTTTGTATGGAAAAAGCGTGTTTAGTATAAAATATGATTACGGAAGTCATTTGTCAATCACTTAGAGGGCTACACAAAAAAATTCGGATAGACTAGGAGTATATTTAGAAATTGCTGAAGTTGCATTCCAAGTTATGTTATGTGTTTTTCACACTGTGCTAAACTTAAATATACTATGTGGCATGTATATAACTTATAGACAATATACAGGGCTACACAAAATTGGGGGAATACATTTTTCTATATTGAATACAATCAATGGAAGTGCTTTACTTAATTTTAACAAGTCCAAGAAAACCGCTGCGGGATGATGATTACTTTCTTAAAATTTTGTATTGTTTTTGTGCTTTCTCTTATAATAGTAAACAAAGTACTAATCTGGACTCCAAATTTCCCCATTGACTTTTTTTTTTTTTTTTTTTTTTTTGAGGTCACCTGAATATGAAGTATTTTAGCGATTTATCTGTGCGTATGTTTGATATTAGTGTAACCTACAATCAAATAACTGCTAGAAATTCTTATAAATACAGTTCCTGCCGTTTATTAAAATAACATTTGTTCTGAGCCAAAGTGATTTTATTAAGCGGCTGATTCTTATATCCGGCGAACGTTCCTGCACTTAAGTAAAAGGTATTACTTCCCTGAATTTCGAAAGAAACTTCAAAAAGTAACGAATAATGTAATTAGTAAACAATATTAATTTATTTTTGGTAGATAATTAACTAATTGTTTCTTCGATATAAGTAAATTAAACGCATTGTAAGTTCCCGTGCACTTTCGTTAAAGGAAAATCATCATTACTTTACCAAAAGTTCACGCTGTTCTTATAAATTTAAAATATTTCCGTTTAAACCTCATGAATTACAGTAATTTCAAAATAAGAACTAGAAATTGTCTTCTAGTAATTAGAAAGAAAAAAAAAATCATTTCAAATCAAATTTGTATTTTATTACTGCGCTTTGAAAAATCCGTTCCTTGAAATTGTTGCGGAGATAAGTTGCGGGACGTGTTTAATTTGTAACTGTGCTGCAAGTATATAAAATCTTGAACAATGAGCAATTACTGAGGGTTTGTTGTGCTTTAATTTCTTTTTCTATTAAAAATAATAATAATAAAATAAAAAATAATAAAAAAATTACAATGTAAATTAAAAAATTTTTTTAGTGTGCATAAATGATATTTTTTGGCTGCTGAGAAGATATTTCTGAGTTTTTTAACTGGCGATGCTGATTTTATTAAGCGGCGGCTTTAAACGTAGTTTGTATTGATTTGATTCCGGTCCTGGCGATTTGATCAGATTAAGCGGCTGATTTTATTAACCAGTGATTTTATTAAGCGGCGGTTACTGTATTTTGAAAATCACATGGGATTGCAATTTGAAACTTTTGCTCAAAATTGGTAAGCTTCTTAGAAGAGGTGTGGGTAAAATTTTTCTGAACAATTTAGAATAAAGTTTTAAATTTAATAACAGAATTAAATTTTTAGGAGTGTATGTACCCTACTGAATTGAGAGATTGAGGGGAGTGGAATCTGCTTCATAGAGAAACATATGCCTAATAAAGTGTATTTAAAACTATTTTCAACTGTTTTTAAAGTGTCTTCAACCCCTTACCTGCCGAGTAAAATTTACGAGATTTGCTTCCCAGTACCGCTGTTCTCTTTCAACTCTGAAATGAGTAAATCTTTCGTAAACACTGTCAAGATTACTTTCAAGGTTATTTTATTGCATTGCCAAGCAGGGTCGGTAGCTTCATGGATAACAGTACAATACAAAATATCGTACATTTGAAAAACGTATATATACGCCCGGGGCAGTTAAAGAGTTAAATACAATACTTGTTATCACATACCTTAAAATTTATAATCTGTCTTTACAGTACTTAAATACAGGGTAAGAGAAATTAGTGAGAATGACAAATCAAGATTATTAACTATAGAATAGTAACAGTAGAAGATAGACGATATCTTAATTATGATAATTGGTTGAAGAATGAAGCGTATATTTCCATTTAATATTTACAAATTGAACTACATTAAGTTTGTTCCATAAAATATATATTTAGGGAAATTTTTTTTATGGTTTTTGATATTTTTTTGCATATATGATATCTTTAAATTTCGTTTTCCTAGATCGAATTTTTTTTCACGAATTCATAATCTTCAAAATGCTAAAATGTCTACCGATATTTAAGAAAAGACTTAATATTTTTTTTTTTTTTTTTTTTTTTTTTTGGGGGGGGGGGATGTTTAACAAAATTTTCTTAAAAGAATCATGGATGGATTTTGAAATTTATTTTATTTATTAATAAATAAATAAATAAATAAAAAGGGGATGTCTATTTAAAAAAAAAGAAAAAATGTTATATTTTTATTTTTAATATTTTTTATTTAAAAAATATTGCAAAATCAATCCTTAATTATTTTCAGTAAATTCTATTGAACATTAAAAAAAAAAAAGAAAAAAAAAAAAAAAAAAGTTTATATCTGTAGATGTTTTAGCATTTTGAATAGCATGAATTCATGAAAAAATGTAAACTTAGAAAACGCAATTTAAAGACTTCAAATCTGTAAAAAAATGCATCAAAAACCATAAGAATTGTTGCCTGAATGTATATTTTAATAAATAAACCTGGATATAGTTCAATTTATAAATATTAAATGTAAATATAAACTTCTATACAAAAACCTTCAGTTTTACTAAGTCAAAGGTGGTGCCTAGTCTCCTTAAGGCAATTCTTTTATTTATAATCACATTAAAAACTGCATATTGAGTTTTTTTTTCAATTAATTCTCTTATAACATTATCTTACGACGAGAAATTATGAAAATGTATCTTGAATATTTAATTGGGGATTGGTTTATAATTGTGTAGTCAGAAGAAAGATTTTTGATCCTCGTGATGTTTTTTTCGACATCAATGTTACGTTGGTCAAAAATCTTTATTTATTTATTTATTTATTTTTGTTAACACAATTACAAACCAATACACGATTTAACTGTCGAGGGTCAAAATAATTACATTCCTTTGATGTAAAAAACTCACCAGAATTTACAAACTAAATTAGAAAAGAAGAAATAAACAATGTTTCCCAAACACATTAAATAAAATAAAATTTGGTTTGAAAATTCCAGGACGAACTTTTGTAGTTGGGAATTAAAAATAGGTGATATATAATATATATAGTAACACTCTTTAATAACTTATTAAAAAAATTACATTGAAATGACACTTAAAAAAAAAAAAAAACTTGCTATTTTTACATTTAAATTTGCAAATCCGTAGCAATTTATATCTTTACAAATTAAAATTAAAGTGTTAATATTAACCATTTTAACACGTGTTTAAAATTTATGTAATAACACATTTTTCTTAAATAACTTAATTAATTATTATTATTTTTGTTTATATTTGTATAGTACAACATATTTTTGAACAGGGATACAATCTTACGAACAATTTCATATTTTCACCCTGATTGCACGTATGTTTAGTAATGAATATTGAATTAAAAGGAAAAAGTTCATTGTCTGGACACTTATAGTACGAAGCATTTAAATCTTCATCGGAGAGTTATTGGTAACCATAACGACTTGACGTAAACAACAATCGGCAGGTTGTTTGTGACACAATTTTTTTCTTTTTTTGCATTCATCGCTCATTGTGATTTAATCGTTGAGGCAATAAAGCCATTCAACGAGCAGTGCATGTATAGAGAGGTATGTTCCGATTTGGGGGATGGTGTTAAAGGGATGGCTATTGCTGCTTCTCCCGTTTCTTTTATCAGTGCTTGCTCAAGATGGAACAAGTAAGATTATTTTAATCAAAGCACTGTTCATTTTTTTTTTAAGTGTTTTTTCAATTTACAAACTTTCAATTTAAGTTTAAATTAATTCCTATTTGTACAAATAGTAAACACATTCCAATTATATATTATTCATTAGCATTTTTCTCAAGCTCAAGTTGGAGTTTATTTTTATACTAGTTGGTCTGCGTCCGTTTAAGCGCTCGATTTTTACGCATGTATTTCCAAATTGGTTTATCCTGGCCAGTTCAAATTACCAAACATTGGTTTACATGACATTTAAACGAATGGGTTCTTCTTTTACTCCAAGATATTTATCTGTTTTGAAGTTTAAACGTCTCCAAGAAATTAAAAACGAATATTGTAATCCTCTAATTCAAATTTATAACCACATGTCAATTTTTTTATTCATACTATTAATTTCTCGTGACATAGCGGAATTTTACATATCTAAATTATTATTATTACTTAAAATAAATCGCTGCTAATGGACCAATGAATTTTGTGTGTTAATTATTTGAATCTATGAACAAATCTTCCGAAACCATGCAAACCACGAAAAAATTGTATTTTCTTTATCTGAATAAATTGTTGAGATTGAGATGCAATTTTCCCCATTAATTTATCCTTTTTCATTATTTTATTCAGTTAAAATGCATGCATAAAACCATGAATTAAATTTTACATTTTTTTTTCAATAAATTGTTTTAGCTATGACATCGTTTTTTAGCGTTAGTTTCAAGAAACTTAGTTTTTTTTTTTATTAAGAAGATAATTTAACGATAAATGTCTTATTTCTGCATTTTATTATTTGTACGTCGTTCAGTTTACTTTCGGGTTAATTAATTTCATTTGTCTTTATATAGAATACCTTCTGCTTTTTACACTTTTCTAATACTACCTTAAATATATGATTTATTTATTATTATTATTATTATTATTATTAAGGGAAAACTGTTGCGAAAATTTATAAAACATTTCTTTAAAAGGTTATTGATAATAAAAAAGCGTAAAAGTTGACTATTATGATATAGTATAGAAATTACTGTCTTACGCTCAAATTTTCGAAATTGAGTTTTTGTTACATTTACACAATTAATACTTTAAGCTTATTTTTGTTTTCCAAGTAATAGATATAAAATTCTGCTCAAAATAGAATTTAATTTAGTACGATAGGACTTATTTTAATCTAATCTTCTATATAAAGGCATGCAGTAACTGTGTTTTATTATTTATTTATTTATTTATTTATTTGATATAAAAATAAATATATTTACTTATTTATTTAGTATTTTTGCCATCAATTAGTTATTTTCTTTTTAATAAATTGAAAGGTAAAATGGAGTTTTTATTTAATACCGTTTGAACCAATTATCCGATTGAACTAAAAAATACGGCATTAGTTGGATTTTGTTCTGATTAATAAGTGTACGAAAGATTAATAGAAGCGTCTGATTAATAAGTGTTATTTGATAAAATCTAATATTCTGGACTAAACATTCAGACAGATACAATGACAAACTTTTAGCTTTACATGCATTTTAAATAAAAACAAAAATATTTGTGCACGTTCATTCAAGGTAATAGATATAAATCCCACTGTAAAATGTTTTTGTAAATTTACTGAAATATTCATCCAGATTCTCTGTAAATTTAGAATAATTCTTAGTTAAATGTAAATAATCGAGATTCTCAATATTAATTATGTATTTTTATTACTTTTAATTATTTAATTTATCATTAAAAATTAAAAACAAGAAAGAAAAATCCTGCAGTACGCATTGATTAGTAACACTTCCCAACTGTAAGTACTTGTTGTATCGTATAACTTTCAATTCTCTTTACTTACAACACACAGGCAGAAGGACTGAAAAGTACACAGATAGACTAATTGAATTTAAAATCACTTTTAGACATTTTGGAAAGTGTTAAAAAGGCTTAACGCAAAAGAAAAAGAAAATGCAGACGTTAGATTATAATTGCAGCACCTTAATCTATCTGAATACTTTAGTGTAGCCCTGTAAATCTGAAGTTTAATCATATCATACTCTACACAAAACATTATTTTAGAATATTAACAATACATGTCAATTTCTTTATGATTTTTATAATAGAAAGTTTTTTAAAGGTGATTTAAAAAAATGTCTGTACTAAATGCAATGCATTGGTATTTTTTGTTGTTGTTGCTCCTGTACACAAACTAGTTGTACAGGACCTATTAATATCATTTTAAATAGGGAAAATTCCGTAGTGAACTTGTTAATATATATAATTTTTAAAAAAATCTGAAAATATTTACGGACGCTAGGGGCGGAAGACAGATCGATAGAAAGATAGACAATCAAACAGACAGATACACAAATTGAAATCATATTCACACTTAAAAAATATTAGAAAGTGTTAAAACGCTTAATGTAAACGAAAGTATAATTCCAGCAAATTTTTATTAACCATACTACAAATTAACCATACTACAATACATAGAAGGCACACTCTTTTGTGCATACGAATAATATATTTCAATTGCATTAAGCTTTGTGGAAAATAAAATTATTAAAGTTTGGTTTATAAAAATAATTCTCATACAACACAATGCTCTGGAGTACTTTAAAGTGCCCCTGTACACAATCCAGTTAGAAATGTACTCTATTTTACATAGGAAACATCCGATAGGGAATTGAATAACATATTAAAAATTCATTAAAGTTTCTATGAATTAAAGGTATTAAAATATGATTTATAGAAACTCCTCTCATAGAACACAATGCTTTAGAATACTTTTGGGTGTCCCTGTACACAAACCAGAAAAGGTATTCATTCCATTTTCAATAGGGAACATCCGATAGTGAACTTCAATAAAATATATCAGTTTAAAGAAATTCCATAAATATTTACGCGAATTAAAACGCAGAAAAACAGACAGAGTGACAGACAGACGGACAGAAGAACAGTCAGACATATACACAAATTGAAATTATATTCACACTTAAAAAATATTAGAAAGTGTTAAAACGCTTAATGTAAACGAAAGTATAATTCCAGCAAATTTTTATTAATAGCTCTTAATGTAACTGAATATTTTTGTGTGGCCCTGTAAATGTAATGCTAGTCACATTATGTTCTATAGAAAGCATTCTTTTTTGCATATGAATAACATATTTCAATTTCATTAAGATGTGTGCAAAGTAAAGCTATTAAAATATTTGATTTATAGAAATACCTCTCATAGAACACAATGCTTTGGTATACTTTCGAATGTCACTGTACACAAACCATTAGTGATATTTACTCTGTTTTACATAGGAAACATCCGATAGTGAATTTGAATGACATATTTCAATTTCATTAAGATTTGTGCACAGTAAAGGTATTAAAATATGATTTATAGACATACATCTCATAGAACACAATGCTTTGTAATATTTTCGGGTATCACTGTACACAAACCAGTAGAGGTATCCATTCCATTTTCAATAGGAAACATCCGATAGGGAACTTGGAAAACATATATCAGTTTCAAGAAATTCCGTGAATATTTACGGGAGTTAGAGCGCGGACAGACAGACGGACAGACGAACAGACAGACAGACGGACAGACGAACAGACAGACAGACGGAAAGACAGACAGATACACGAATTGAAATCATATTCAAATTAAAAAAAATGTTAGAAAGTGTTAGAAACGCTAAATGTAAATGAAAGTGCAATTATAACAAATTTTTATTAATAGTTCTTAATGTAACTGAATATTTTTGTGTGGCCCTGTAAATCTAATGCTAATCATACTATAATTCTATACAAAGCATTTCTTTTGTGATTATTAATACTGTATTTCCATTTCATTAAACTTTGTGCAAAGTAAAGTTATTAAAATTTGGTTTTTAGAAATATCTCTCCTAGAACGCACTGCTTTGGAATAATTTTAAGTGTCCCTGTACTTAAACCAGTTGTGGTATTTACTCCATTTTCTACAGGAAACATTCGATGGCGAACGTAAATAACATATTTCAATTTCATTAAGATTTGTGTACAGTAAAGGCATCAAAATTTGGTTTATAGAAATATCTCTCATTGAACGCGCTGCTTTGGAATACTTTCGGCTGTCCCTGTACACAAACCAGTAGAGGTATGCACTCCATTTTCAATAAAGCACATCTAATAATGAGCTTGAATAACATATATCAGTTTCAAGAGATTCCATAAATATGTACGGGAGTTAGAGCGCGGACAGACAGACAGACGGTTGGCGGACTGACGGACAGACAGACAAACCGAAGTCATTAACATTTTTCAACTTTATTGGAAAGAGATAATGACTTTTTTTAGTTTAGAAAAAGCATTCTAAGTTACAAATATATTCTCGCCAATACTTAATTAAATTAAAACCAGTCATTAGAATGCACATATGACATGCATTTTTTTTTTTTTTACACCTCTGCTTATTTTTCTCTGTAATTTTATATAAGACTTAAGATAATGATTACTAGTACTTTTCCGTTGGAATTTTTAACAGTGTGGTAACAACGAAAAATCGCTGCTCGAAAGAAATAGCACGACCTGTTGCAATAAAATGGTCAAATATTTATTTTTGAAAAATTTTCGTCTGCACTTCGTTAGCCCTACACTTTGTGAGTTCTGGTTCATTTTTATTTGTTTTAAAGAATAACTATTTCATTATTCGTTTTTACCTAAAAACCTTTTATAAGCTCAGACTGTAGTTTATCCTTAAGTATTTCTTTCACACGATTTCGAGTTAAATTCTGTTAATTCGAATGAAGAAAACATTATTGTATTGCCTATTTTCTTTTTTGAGTTCAAGCTCGAGTTTATTTTAATCTTTATTTGATTTTAGATTCATTTTTAGATGTGTTTCGTTATTGGAATATTGATTTATGAATGCTTTTATTTAAATCCCGATTTTTTTTTTTCTTTTTCTTTGCATTTTAATAATAATAAGAAGAAGAACAGTAATAAGAACAACATTTTATTCTTAGTAGAAGAGAGTGTTATCTACGTATTTTTACTTTCTTCTATCTTCAATAGAAGAAAGTATTGGATTCGTAAAAATTTTCGATTTCGGGTTTTTGATGGATTTACACGTTTTGAGAGCTGTAGAACACGATTTTAACATTTTTAGAAAATGTCTGTCTGTCTGTGTGTGTGTGTGTGTGTGACAAAATTTTGTGGCAACTGTATCTCTGGGACTACTGCACAGAATTTCATACAAATTGGTATGTAGTTGCACCTTGACATAAATTAGTGCCTATCAACTTTTGGTAAAAATCGTCTTACAGGTTGCGTTGCCATCGCGCTTTTTCTAAATTTTTAACAGGGTGATATAGGGCAAAATTTTCAAGATGGGTATCTTTCGAAAGGTCTCGTCAGTACCTTTAAAACGAATGGTTGAACTATAAATCTGTGATAATTTAAAACAGAGTTATCGATTTTTTTTACTTTTTACGAAAAAAAACTTAGAAAAAAAATCTTTTTTTTTTTTTTTTTTTTTCTCTCCCTTAATTTTATCAAACTCCCACGGTTTCCGTGTTCTGACAAACTTAAACTAATTTTTGCTTTTTTCCCCTAATTTTGTCAAAGTCCTACGGTTTCCGTGTCTTGACAAACTTTAACATATTTTTGCATTTTCCCCCTAATTTTGTCAAAGTCCCACGGTTTCCGTGTTTTGACAAACTTTGACAAAATTTTGGGTAAAATGTGAAAATTATTCTAAGTTTGTCAAAACACGGAAACCGTGGGACTTTGACAAAATTGGGGGAAAAATGCAAAAATTTGTTTAAGTTTGTCAGAACACGGAAACCGTGGGAGTTTGATAGAATTAAGGGGAGAGAGAGAGAAAAAAAAAAAAAGTGGGACTTTGACAAAATTTTGGGTAAAATGTGAAAATTTGATAAAGTCCCACATTTTTTTTTTCCCTCTTCCCCTTAATTCTATACTTTTTTTTTTTTTTTTTTTTTTTTTTTTTGTTACTGAGTGAATTTGTATAGGAAAAGATAGAAGAAAGTCTCGTGGTGGCCACAACATACTAGTTAACATTGCATTTGTACAATTGACATAAACATAGTATATTTGACAATTGATAACTACATAGAATGATCATTGCAAAAATGGGTTTGCTTTATCGATATTACGTTTATTTGCTGTAGTTATCTTCTTTTGTTTCTTATAAAAGACTTTGTAAGGAAAATAGAGATGGATTATTTTAAAATGAATAATGGTAAAATAGATTTAATATTGCCATAGTTTTGCTTACTTAAATGAATCTAATTTAACAGAAAACTCATCCAAACCTGCTGTTAAAAAGCGTACACTATTGTAAATATACTAGACTTTTACTGATATACTACATGAAAGCTTATAAGTGTGATAAATATGCTAGGCAAGAAATTTATATGTACTAGAAATAGGTTTTAAAAATTTCCCATGCCTATGATAAATATATTATAAATTTCACAATTTCAATTTTAATTATTTATATTTGATTTTGTCCTTATCGTCATTAATTAATTTCTACCAATTATGTTTATCTTTAAGGGTGATGTCTGTTAATAACAAAATATTTAAACTGTCTTTTAAAGCATATTTGAGCTAAAAAAAAAAAAATAATAATAAAGTAATAGTTAGCAGTAGAAAAAAAAATCTAGAGTGACACCACTCGACTCTCCGAACAGATCGTTAAACATACAAAAGGGAAAATTACAATAGTGTGTTTGAGTATTCCTTCCTAAGTTGTATGCCATTTTACAAATCGTAATGTATCCAGATTTTTTTGTGCGTCCCTGTAAAAGAACTGTAAAGTGTAAGCTCGAAGTATCAAATGTTTATCTGATCTTTTATATTTTAAACAATTTTACCTCAATAAAGCGAATTTTAAGTCATTTGAGTTCATAGACTGCAATGTAAAAAATTCTACTTTGTATATTGGTAAAAAAAAAAAAAAAAAAAAAAAGTCCTACAGTCGGTAACAAAAGTATCCGAACACTAGCGAAAATCCTTATATAAAAAATGTAGAGTTAATACTCTTTTGTTAAATAAATCCTTGTCGAATCATGTTCTTAGACTGACTAAGAACATGATTCGAGAAGGATTTATTTAACAAAACAGTATTAACTCTTTAACTCTACTTTTTTTATATAGGAATTTTTGCCAGTGTTCGGATACTTTTGTTACCGTCTGTACACTAATGTAAATCTGCAGTTTTTACGATGATAATCTATAAGGTGTCTTCTAATTTATATCCTAATAGAATGCAGAGATTAGACACCAGCGCGCTTCACATAATTCGATTCTATATAGTTCGCAACGATAATTTTTTCCCCTTTTGTCTCTGTAAAAGAACTATAAGTTCCACAATAGCCTCCTAAACTAGATGCCTCTGCTTGGCTCGGAAACTTGGCAACAGTTCAAGCGGTAGACAGTGCCACCTGGTACACATGAATTTTCCAAATTTTGGTGAAAATTGAAAAACCGGAAGTGGGACCGTAAGTCCATATCTCAAAAACGGCTCTAACGATTTTCTTCAAATTTGCTATATAAACACTCTACTAGATGTCATTTCGAATGATATAGTTGGTTAGTTCAGGAAAATTGATAGGCGTCCTGTATAAATAGCTCAATTTCAGGTCTCGGAAGTGCGTTTTTTAAAAAATGGCTGTACGGATTTTATTCCAACTCGCCAACTTAACTCACTTTTAAATATCCTTTTGTATGTAATTATTGTTTTCCAGTCAATAATTGAGTTTTGGTAAAAGTTGGTATCTCAAAAATGGCTCTAACGATTTTCTTGAAAATTGTTATATAAACCCATTCCTTTCTCATGTATTACGTGGTTATTAGAGGAAAATTAACAGTCATCCTGCTTAGGTAGGTCAGTTTTAGATCTCGGAAATTGGTGTTTCTAAAAATAACTCTACCCTTTTTTTTTTTTTCTTATTTTTTACCTTGCTATATGTAAGCTTCATTTTATATGTCTTTACATGTGTATAAATCTTCTCTTACAGGAAAAAAGTTATGTTTCTACTTCTTTAGGTCACTTTTATGTCTTCTGATCATATTATCTCCAAAAAATACATATAATACGTGTAATAGAAGGGAAGTCATGTGGTTGTTTCACACCAGATTTTTTTTTTTTTTTTTCGAAACTCAGGATTTTGAAAAAAGAAAAAAAATCTAAATGATAATTTAAAAGAATACATGTCATTTTATCACTGTAAAACAAAATTACTCAAAATTTTTTACAGTGATGTAAGGACCATGAACTGGTGATTTGGCGGTTTTCTTTCTCGGCCACTACTATGAAAATGTAAATTATGGTTAAAACATTTAGCTATATCAAAGGAAAATGTACAATAAATAAGTGTATAACAAATAATAGAAAATGAATAATATTAAAAATAATATAAATACTAATAAATTCAAACTAAAAAAAAAATATATATGGGTCATTCTCTGAAAAGTGGTCATTTCATGTCCCAGTAGTCTTGAGGGTATATTTTTAAAAGCACAAAAACAAAACGCTGTTTAAACTATCAATATTAGTTGGTTTTACATATAAACTGTTATTCTTTGGTTATTGGAATTCAAATATAATTTTTAAATAATTTTTTAAATGCAAAATATCATTCCCTCACTGTGTCCCCATTCCCACATGTAAGTAAATAAAACGGTTTCTATAGTATTAAAGCATGTATATTTGGATTATTTGAATTAAAAATTTATTAAACATACTTTAATAAATATTTATCCATTATACTACATTTATATATTATGCAATGAAAGAAATTAGAAGACACTTTATTGTTGTCCCTGGTATTAGATATCATTCCCTCATCAAACTATAATCACACCCCTACTAACTCCATTTATGGTAGCCCGTGCTTTATATAAGCCAAACTTAATTTGTATAGCAGCAAAGTAAAAAGCCATGTTGTGTTCTGTTCGAAACTTTTTACAATGAGTTGCATAAGGCTCTCAAACGTTAGATTGAAATACAGTATTTTTATTATACGTCATTCCCTCACTCATTATAAAGTTAACTAAAATAAATCGAATTTGCTTTTTTATGATATTATATTAATAAAAATATGTTTTAATAAATATTTAGTGTTTGAAAATATAACTAAACTTAATAATATTTTTATAAAGTAGTTTTTAGAAGAAATTTGTCATTCCCTCACAGTCATTCCCTCATTTTTCTAATTAATAAAAGTAATTGCTATATCAAAAATTATCAGATACAGTTTGGTTTATATTATTTTTTTTATTAATTGTAACATATGTGTACATGTATAAAAAAAAAAAATTGGAGCAATTTTATTTGGACTAAGGTTTTATCTTTTTTACTTAAAAAAAAAAAAAAAAATGCCCACTTTTCAGAGAATGACCCATATATATATCTGATACTTTTCTGCTATCGTAAAAGAAGTAAAATTTTGGGATATTTAGATATTGTCCCTTCAACAAATAAACTACCGACGATTTTAATGAACTTGCATTGAAGTTAATTTTCATAACTAAATTTAAATTACATTTCATAACTCGAATTCCATTATTTTAATAAAAAAACCAATTAAAGTTTTAAAAAAAATCTTTTTTCTTTTTAATTTGTAAACAATCGTTTAATCTATATAAATAAAGAGAAGTGTCTGTGTGTGTGTGTGTCTGTGTGTCTGTGTGTGTATCTGCGCTCTGGTGCTCACACTACTGATCGCAGAGCTTCCAAATTTGGCATATAGGTACCTGGGACCCTGCAGGTGTGCACCTCATCGAGATTTTTTCCAATTTCGAATTTGAATTTTTTAAATTAAAGCTTTTTCGATTTTAAATATTGGCTTTAATGCTTCATTTTTCATAGATTTATTATTTTGCTTCAATCGTCTGCGTATCTTAGCAACGGCTATTACGCAACTTATTTTTATTTAATACATTCATTTGAAGGCGAATTTTTTTTCCTTTTTTCCTTTTTTTTTTTTTTTTTTTTTTTTTAATTTGTTATATTTGTTAATCGTAATGCAGCACAAAAAATTTATAACAGTTATGTTTAATTTTTTATAGTAGAACAACTTCTTATTTTTCAATTTTTAATTAATTCCTTTAAAAGAAAAAACTTTTATTTGTTAATTTTTTTAATTTACAGTATTTATCGGGAAAAATAGTAGTATATACGTAGTAAAAAGGATTAAAATGATTAAAATTTATTTGTTTATATGTTATATTTATTTTTTAATCTACTTTTTGTTTTGTTTTATTTTATTTCATTGGTCGGAATCAAATTGCAATATAGTGTAAATAGCATGGGCTATAAAATACATGGTTCAAAACTAAAATATTTAATAGATGCTGAGATACAGTCATCTTTAAAATCGTAGTTCTTAAATTGTAGCAGATACCCCCTGCCGTCGATAAATATCCAGATTGAAGTGCCCGGGAAAGATCTTTCTGCAGGCACGGGAAACCTAGACCTGATGCAGTACGGGTGGGGAAAGAGCTGCCGTAGACAGCGGGTACCCTAAGCGAGGTTTGGAGCAATTTCAGTTTCTTTTCTTTTTTTTGGTTTTTTTCAAGAATGTGGTGTAAAAAAATAAATATTAATTCAATTCTTTCAAAAATTCATTTAAATATAGTGACCAGCGAAGCGGGCGTAGCCTGCTAGTTTGTAAATATTTTCTTTAAATAACCGTATTTTGCACTGTCTTTGACTTGACGAATATCATAAACTAGCAGGCAATGCCCGCTTCGCTGGTCTCTATTTTTAAATGAATCGCTATTATTACTGAATTCTCAAAATTGCATTAATTTTTATCACGTGAAAAAAAAACAGAAAAAAATCTTATTAGGAAAAATGTCGCACCGGGTTCTCACTGCCTTTAGAAAAAGTTCCCAAAATGCTCTAACTCTTATTTCTATTATTTTCCCCCTTCGCCCCCCCTCCCGTCTATCCTAATAATTTTAAAAATTCGAAAGTATCCGCAATCGATTTGTAGGTATCGAAAACCTCTATATACCAATTTTGAATGCTCTAACTCTATTCTATTTTTTTTGCCCCTCCGCCCCCCCTTTCCCGGCCCTCCTAATAACTTTACACTTTCGAAAATATCCCCATTCGACTTGCTGGCCTCTAAAACCTATCTGTACCAATTTTGAACGGCCTAACTGTATTTCTATTTGTTTTTGTCCACCCCCCCCTTTCCGCCCCTCCTAATAATTTTACAAATTCGAAAATATCCGCAATCGATTTGTAAGTATCGAAAACCTCTATATACCAATTTTGAACGATCTAACTCTATTTTTATTTTTTTGCCCCCCCCCTCTCCCCTCCCCCCTTCTCGCCCCTCCTAATAACTTTACACTTTCGAAAATATCCCCATTCGACTTGCAGGCCTCTAAAACCTATCTGTACCAATTTTGAATGGC
This sequence comes from Salticus scenicus, assembly GCA_963930645.1. Classification (NCBI taxonomy): domain Eukaryota; kingdom Metazoa; phylum Arthropoda; class Arachnida; order Araneae; family Salticidae; genus Salticus; species Salticus scenicus. Next base: position 102,863,066 of record OZ005655.1, read on the forward strand.
CTAAGTGTATTTCTATTTGTTTTTGCCCATAGCCCCCCCCATACTGCCCCCCCTTCCCACCCCTTCTAATAATTTTACAAATTCGAAAATATCCGCAATCGATTTGTAAGTATCGAAATCCTTTATGTACCAATTTTGAACGATCTGACACTATTTTTATTTTTTTGCCCCCCCCCTTCCCCCCCCCCCTCCAAAAAAAAAAAAAAAAAAAAAAAAAAAAAAATCGGAAAAAATCAAAAAATGAGTTTTTGCAAATATTTTCAAGAAGACGCTTGGCGGTTTTTTTTTTTTTTTTTTTTTTTTACATCTTTGAGCTATTACTTTTACTCGAAAATCCGTATTTTTCTAAATTTGCCTCCGAAAATCATTTATACACCCTTCTCCCGTTAAAAATCCAAATTTCCAAAATCGCAGGAAATGATTTTTTCGTAGTCAAGTCTAGTCTCCCCATCTGCAATTTCTTCACTGTGGAGTTATTTGGAGCCGAGTTATACTTCTAAATGTGTTTTTGCCTTATGCGCCTCCGAAAATCATTTATACACCCTTCCCCCCGTAAAAATCCAAAATTCCAAAATCGCAGAAAATGATTTTTTTGTTTTCAAGTCTAGTGTCTCCCTCTGCAATTTCTTCACCGTGAAGCAATTTGGAGCCGAGTTGTGCCTATAAAGGTGGGTTTTGCCTTCTGCACCTTCGAAAATCATTTTCAGCCCCTCTCCCCCCTTAAAAATCCAAAATTCCAAAATCGCAGAAAATGATTTTTTTGTACTTAAGTCTAGTCTCCCGATCTGCAATTTTTTCATCGTGAAGTAATTTGGAGCCGAGTTATGCTTATAAAGGTGTTTTTGCCTCCTGCGGCTCCGAAAATCATTTTCACCCCTTTTCCCCCTTAAAAATCCAAAAATCCAAAATCGCAGGAAATGATTTTTTCGTATTCAAGTCTAGTCTCCCCATCTGCAATTTCTTCCTTGTGAAGTAATTTGGTGCCGAGTTATACTTATAAATGTGATTTTGCCTTATGCGCCCCCAAAAATCTCATTTTTACCCCCTACCCCCCTTAAAAATCCAAAATTCCAAAATCGCAGAAAATGATTTTTTTGTATTCAAGTCTAGTCTCCCTATCTGCAATTTCTACACCGTGAAGCAATTTGGAGCCGAGTTATGCTTATAAAGGTGGTTTTTGCCTTCTGCCCCCCCGGGGGGGAACGAGGGGGTATTTCGCAAAATCCCGTCTTAGTGAGCGTCAGGGTCCTAAAATCAACCTGCTCACCAAAAATTGTGACACTATCTCCCATAGGATCGCCACAACCGTGTTGAGTCAGTGAATCAGTGAATCAGTCAGTGAATCAGTCAGTTTACTCTTTTATATATATAGATGATTTTGTCAAAAAAAAAAAAAAAAAAAAATCAATTGAAAATATCGATTACTAGGCAGGCGAAAACCGACTAGTTAAAATAAGAATTGAAATTCAAGCTTACTTCTGTTATATGACTTAAATAAAATACAATTTCGAATTAAGGAGACGTAATGTTAAAATAAAAAAACTGGAGTGACTCCACTCGACTTTCCGAACATTGAGTAATTAACAGTTTTGTAGATAAAGTAAAGAAAGAGGAGTTGTTAAATAAACAAAAGAGAGAAAACCATAATAGAGTGAGTATTTTTCTCCATACATTACACGATATTTTATTTAATGCTACTGAACTTTGAGCCCATAGATCATAATGATAAAGAATTTTTCGTTGTGTCCCTGTAAAAACCTATAAATGCTAGATTCACCAAAATGCTTATAGTTAGTGCAACAGTGATTTATAATATTCATATAAATTTTCAGCTCAATTGAATAAGGCGTTTAGACGCTATCACACTTTTAAAAATTTGGTCCCATATGATAAAGAATTTCTCTTTGTGCCCCTGTAAAAAAAATGTAAGTGCTAAATTCCCCAAAATCTATACAGTTCGCGCAACTGTGACCTATAACATGTGTACAAATTTTTTTACTCAGATTAATAAAGACAATGACACAATGTGTGTCATTGTGTATGTATATCCAGAGCATTTTAGGAAAACGGCTGATCACAGAGCTACACACATCTGCATGGAGGTTCGTAATGATCTCTCCTGATGCACCTCGAAGTCCGATTTTCGAATTTTTGATTAGTTTTTTCTTAATTAATTAAAATATGAAAATAATAACCTTCTAATTTCTCAGAAATAAGCCATTTAAATTTTATCCATAATTTAATTGTTGCCATTTTTTTTTCGACAGAAAAAAAAAAAAAAGTACATTTACTTAAAATGAGGAAAATAAATTAGATAAATTAGAAAATAAATTAGAAATATCAATCGTATCGTTACGAATAAGGTACCAAATGAAAGGGCCGTTTTTTGTGAATCCGATGAATTAAACAGCTTATCGATCGGACAATTAGATTTTTTAAAATTAACTAAAGTATGAATTTTAAGGGGCAACAGCAGAAGGTTGTACGGAAACCATTTGGAGGAAAAAAACAAATAATCTGCTACTCATTAAGTCTCATGTCACATGTTTTTGAAGTGGGATTAAAAATTGCAGTTTTTTTTTCCTCTCACGAACACAAACATATATAATCTTGTGTTGTACAGCTTGTACAACACAAGACCAACTTGCAGTTCAAATTTCAATTTCGGTTAATAAACAAAGAAGTTACTTTTTTTTTTTTTGCAAATTAAATTTTATTCTATCTTCGAAAGATTTATGTGATACGATACATTAAGAGTTTGGGCTTTAAAACTTTTCTTTTGAACAGATTATTTAAACTTTACGAACCATATTTTTATTTTATCAGTTTCATTAATAAATTCTCCTGAGCGATTTTTAAAATTTTGGTGTTGAAGTACACTGAATGTTTTTTGACAAGAAGTTTGATACAGCAACAGCCATTTTAATCTAAGTAGCGAATAAAAAAATATAAAATAAATAAAATAAAATAAAGTATTACAAAAAGAAAAAAAAAAATATATTAAACCTAAATAGTAGTCACATAAATGATTTACTTTTATAGAAAACTTGTAGAAAAAAGGCAGTTTTAAACATAGCAAATTTATTTCAACAAGCACTATTTTAAACTTAAAATCCATTAAAAATATAAACATAATAGGACTTCCCCTTTTCATACAAGAAAAAAAAAAAAAAAAAAAAAAAATCCCATCGCTAATATGGCGACAAAAATTCAAAAGCCGCCAATGGAGCAACATAATAAAGTTGTGTAGCACTATAATGTTTAGCCTATTTTTTTTTTTTTTTTTTTTTAAATATACTAATCACTGTGCTAATTTATCATACAAATAAATGAGCCTCTGTGTGTGACTGCACTTGCACGCTGTCGAACAGAAATATTTGATTAATTCAAATTAATGTTTAAATAAATAAATAAAAATAAAAATATGTTTAATGGGAAATATATATAACCATAAAAAGATTAGTTGTCTAAAATACGGCAGAAATAGTGCTCATAGCATATTGTTACAAGGGATTAAGTCTAAAATGGTGACAAAAATGCAAAAGTCGCCAAAGACAACTATATCAAGGCTGTACTATAATCACGTTTACAAACCATGAATTATATATAACCACAAAAATTAATTGCCACATGAGACAGACATAGCCGGTCATAGCATATTGTAGTACTTGGCGTGAAATCGCTGTCATTTTATGGTTGATCGGATAAACAAAATAAACATAGGAAATGACGTAAAAGCAAATATTATGGGCACCACGTATAGTGGTGTTCACATGTAACTGGGATTCAAATATAAAAGGGATACTTCAATTTTTTCAGTACTATGCATTTCGAAACTGTTATCTAATAAGCACCAAAATGGAAGCCCACTGGTATGGCATTGTCACAAGTAATAGGGACAGGCGTCCGAGTTTTAGCGGATGACCAAAGCGCTGCCGAACGCAGCAGGGACCTGAAGCGAGCTTTTGAGTAATTTCAGTATTTTGTTTTATTTTATTTTTATAAAGCTATATAGAAAAGAGTTTCCTTTAAATTTAGTGACCAGCGAAGCGGGCAAAGCCTGCTAGTATAAAATAATTGTAGTATTAAATATTTTATGTTAAAAGCACTTGAAAATAACAAATTTTGTACAATTCGTAGTTATTGCTAATATTTAAAAAAGTATATGACTATATAAGAATGGAAAAATTTATTTTAAAAAGAAAAAATCTGGAGTGACTCCACTCGACTTTCCGATCATTGAGTAATTAACAGTTTTGTAAATAAAGTAAAGAAAGAGGAGTTGTTAAACAAACAAAAGAAAGAAAACCATAATAGAGTGTTTGAGTATTTTTCTGCATATATTACACGATGTTTTATTTAACGCTACTGAACTTTGAGCCCATAAGATCATAATGATAAAGAATTTTTCGTTGTGTCCCTGTAAAAACCTATAAACGCGAGATTCACCAAAATGCTTATAGTTAGTGCAACAGTGATTTATAATATTCATATAAATTTTCAGCTCAATTGAATAAGGCGTTTAGATGCTATTTCACTTTTAAAAATTTGGTCCCACAGGGCCATAATGATAAAGAATTTTTCTTTGTGTCCCTGTAGAAAAACTGTAAGTGCTGAATTCACCAAATTCTATACAGTTGGTGCAACTATAACCTATAACAACGTGTACAAATTTTTTGCTCAGATTAATAAGGCGTTTAGACGCTATCGCACTTTTAAAAATTTGGCCCCATAGGCCATAATAATAAAGAATTTTTCCTGGTGTCCCTGTAAAAAAACTATAAGTGCTAGATTCACCAAAATCTATAGGGTTCGTACTATGGTGACTTACAATATACGTACCAACTTTCAGCTTTTTCGAACAGAGTGTTTAGACGCTAGCGTGTTCACTCACAGACATACACACACACATACATACACACATACATACACACATACGCACACACACATACATCATCGTAAAAATAGTGGAAACGGACTCAGGGGACCTCGAAACGTATAGAAACATCAAAATCTCAAATTCGGATTTTTGACATGATTACAATACTTTTCTCACTATAGTGTTCGGAAAGTAAAAAGCATGATGATTACTCTCGAGAATTCGAGGAAAATGATTCAATTTTAATGACATTGAAAGATAAAAGATGCGTATGAAATGACCTCGAGGAAAAAAAAATAATATATATATATATATATTCTAGTTTAAACGTACTTTGTAAAAGCAGTTTTATATACACGCAAGTTTCCAATCGTCATGTCTATTTGAAATTTTATTTACATTTTTAATAACAGATAAATATATGGAAAAAGAAACACGATAGTATACCTGTGTTGGTACTATATGTAGTATTCTAGGTATCTAGGTAGTCTGTTGTTTAGATGACGATTTCTTAACTTATGTTTTGCACAAAAGATATATATTTTGAATTTTATAGTAGTTTTGCCTCATCATGTGTTTTGAAACTACCGGCAATTCACATCTGCCTCTGTTTTTTACTGAAATATCTAGACTTAGAAATGTCATAAAATATTTAAGCAATCAAATTATTCATTTCACAAAAACAAATGGGGATTTAACTTAAATGCGACATTTGCGTTTTCTCTTGTTGTTTTTACTCATTAGAAGAAATCAGCAATAAAAAAGTTAAATTCCCAATCAACCACTCCTATCCAGTAGACATCTGAATTACATTCAATTGGTTCATAAAAAGGTACAAAATATCTTAAGAATGTCCATTAAAAGTCCAGGATATCCTGTACTAATTATAGATATCTATTAGATGTTTAAATGTAGATGAAATTTAAATGTTTCGTTTTCGATGTCTAATAGATGTAACATGTTATATCAAAACAAGATTTAGATATTTTCAATATCTATTAGATGCAACAAGTCCAATTATTGGATACTGTAATTTAGTGAAGATAAGCCGCGTGCTATCGTACAAAAAAAAAAAAAAAAAAAGAAAAAAAAAAAAAAAAAAGATTTTTGGGGACTGCGGCTTATCTATCAGTGCGGCTTATCTAAATAATGCCAAATTCCGTCGTCCATACTTCTTGGAACAGTCGATGTTCCCCGAAAACGGAAGTTTAGTATTCCAGTTTCTCGAGCACTGATTCACGTTTATAATCTCTTACTTATTAACTAATAATCTCTTATTTTGATTAATTTGCATATACTTCTGGAGTTCGCCATCTTGTTCTCTTGTTTTTGATTTTTTGCATCGTATTTGTATACTGGCTTAGTTTTGTTTTGTTCCATTTATTTTATTTTTTATACAGTGCCTTTTAAAATAATTTATTACTTTCATTTATAATTAATTATTTTTATGACTTTGTATATATGCCTGAATTCCACCATCTTGTTCACGTGTTTCTCATATTATTTGCATTACATCTATATACTGGTATAGTTTGATTTTATTTTCTTTATACCTAATTATTTCTTAAATAATTTATTATTTTCATTTACAATTAAAAATTTATTATTTTTTTTTAACTTGCGTAGATATCAGAAGATTCACCTCCCCTCCCCCTTATTTATCTGTTACATCATCGTAACAATGCTTGCATAAGCCGCGGCTTACCTTCCGGTGCGGTTTATCTAAGAGCATTGTTTTTTCGCAACATTTTAATAAGCTGCGGCTTATATACATTAAATTACGGTATTTGAAGATTTAACAGACAGCTATGGATGTAAAAAAGAGAGACATTTGCCATGCTAATAGATATCTGTAGGATGTTTATAAAAGTTTAATGGATCTTTTTAAAACTTTTATAGATGCCTTATGTATGTACGTAACTGTGTGGGTTATTCTTTGACAAGAAGTAGCCTCTTGATGCTTTTATTAATAATGTATGTATTTCCATTATTTCAGATTAAAACATTCTTATTGTTTATTACTACTCGATTATGAAAGAAATGTTGGTTATAATTATCTGTGTCTCCAGAGTGACTAAACTTATGTACACTCCTCTTCAAAAGTTTATCAATATTTACAAACAACTGTTTTAATTTGTTTAACCCGTTAGTAGTCGCTATCGACAGCGCCACCTATTACAGATTGCGAACTTTTTATTTAACTGCCACAAATAATTTTAAGAAGTGATGTGATCGACGTTAAATCGATTTTATTCGCGTTTTATGTATATCAAATGCCACTTCAAAAAATTTTTGGTGGCTATTGAATAAAAAAATCTGGAAAAACTGAAGGATGGGCGGCAAATCGACCAACTAGCGACTACTAACGGGTTAATTAAAATTTGCCTACTTGATGAAATGCTCTTAAACTTTATAGATGTACAAATCAAGATCGTGCTTACTTATTTCAGTGAATATTGGGCTACAACAATTACTAGGGGTCTGATAATAACCGAGTAAATAATCTGGTGTGGAACTCACACGACTTTCTATTACTCTGTATTTCAATACTATAAAGACGGATTGCAGATTAACGAGTAAGATAACAAGTACACTGAACCTGCTGTAAAAAAATATGTATTATGTGCTGCCAGCTCTATAATTTGAGAAAATACACGTAATTTACGAAAAAATTACGTTGTCAGAACGTATTTTCTCAAATTACAGAGAATTTCTGGCAGCAAATAGGACATATTTTTTACAGTGTGCTTTAAAAATAATTCAAATATAGGAAAAGTTTAGGAACACTTTTATTTGACTTATAAATCTCTGTGAGGAGGCTACAGACCTCTTTCAATCCCCATCGGAATATAGTACCTACATTTATAAAGGATTCATGGCTGTTATTAAATTAAAAAACTAATTCCAAGTTATTCAGACAGCTTTTACCGGCACCATTTCTTGAAGTTTACGAATCTTGATCAAACATTTCAAGTGGTAACCTCATATGAAGTTCAAAATACAAAACTGAATTTCCTTGAAATTATTTGTTTTTAAGTTATTCTAATAACAGACATACACACATTTCAACCGCTAAGTAATTGACTTTCACACTCAGAAGGTCTAAAAATACGTAATTATACAAAAAAACCAGCGCCAAAATTTGAACCTCATAAAATATATTGTCTACTGTATGAATATGAGAAATCAGTTTTCATTCGTGAGCAATTTCCTTGATATGGTAAAAGGAAGTAAAGCATTTCCATAAGTTTTATTCATTAAATAATCTGGTGTGTCACTCATACGACTTTCTCTTACCCTGAAATTTAATACTATAAATGCAGGTTACATATTAAGAGGTAAGATAACAAGTACTGTTATTTCGGAAGAGTTTTATATGATAATTAGTTCTGTGTGAGGGGGGCTACCGCCCCCCTCAAACCTCCGTTTCATTAATGCACCTACATTTATATAGAATTTAATTCGGTTATTAAAAAATAATTCTGTTTTTAAAAAATAATTTATTAGAATCATTATTTAAAAAAATATATCTTTTATGATAATGCAGACGATTTACATATTAGAGAAGTACTATAATACTAAATATATATATGAGAGTTGAATTTATTCTCAATATTAAATTAAAAAAAAAAGAATTTTCTTTTTTTTAATTAAAAAAATCGATAACTTTATTTAAAATTATCGCAGACCGATGGTTCGACGATTTGTTTTAAAGGTATTGGCGAGCTCTTTTGAAAAACACCCATCATGAAAATTTACTCCCCTCGAGGGGAACTTCTCCCCCAGGGGGGGGGGAGGGAGGGGAGACTCCTACATACACAATTTTTTTTTCCCCAGTTGACTATCTCTATTACAAAAAATATATATTCGTTTCATTTGGTTTAGAGTCTATAGATGTTAAACTTTACTTACCTGCAATTTCTCCCATAGACGCAATGTATTTGAATACTTTTGAGTGTCCCTGTACACGAACCATTTGCTTCATCTCAACGAAAAGCTTACTGTAGCATCCCTATTTGATACATATTTAGAATACCGAGTTTGGAATTTCTGCTACTATTTGTTTTTTGAGATATGCTGATAACAGACACACAGACAGACAGACACACAGATCATTCGCTAAAAACATGATTTTCGTATTCAGGGAACCTCAGAACATGTAAATATAACAAAAACTCACGTTCGAAAATTCGACCCTAAAACACTGCTTTCTTGATCCTATGGGTAAGAGAAAGTACAAAGAATGTTTTCGCTTAATTTTGGGTACCCTTATATCTTGTTTACAATTTATTTACACACCATATTGTGTACTTAAATTTAGTCCTATATAAAAAACACATAATACAACCAGAAATACACTTACAGTAATTTCCATGTTTAAATCTAGACTATTCGAATTATCTTGGGTGGCCTTGTAGGCGAATGGTGAACGATTTTCATACGATATGTGACACGAAATATGCTTTTATACATATAAGAAATACATGCTCATCTCATTTTGTTTACTTTAGCTTACAGATGTTAAACTGTACTTATTAAAAATTTCACCGATAGACGTAATGTATTTGAATTCTCTTGGATGTGTCTGTACACGAATCATTTGCTTGACCATAACAAAAACTTTTAATGTAGCATCATCCTGTGATACCCATTTATATTACTGAGTTTGGTTTTTGTGCTATTATTTCTTCTTGGGATATGCTGATAACAGTCACTGAGACATACAGACCAACCTCTAAAAACACGTTTTTCAGGTTCTTAGGGGACATTAAAACACATAAATATAGTAAAATTTCACTTTCGAAAATTTTATACAAAAATAATGCATTCTCTACCATATATGGGTAAGAAAAAGTAATAAACAGTGTTAACAATCTCACTGTAACATTATAAGAGTGAAATTATATGCAAATGTTAATATAGATCCTATACAATATTTCGATGCATTTGTATAACAATAGCATGTCAAATAGAAGAGTTATAAGCAATTTAAGAACTTAAAAATATTCTGCATGCTTATATCAGTGTTGGGCATAATTGATTAAAAAGTAATTGAATTACAATTATAATTTTTTATTGTCAATCGATTAGCAAGTACTTGATTACAAATAAATTGAATGATTACAAGTAAATTGAATAAGTAATTCAATTTATTTGTAATCAATTACTTGTTAATTATTTGACAGTAAAATAATTATAATTGTAATTTAATTGTAATTCAATTACCTTTTAATCAATTATGCCCAACCCTGGTTTTTATTTATTATATGCAGAGTTTAAATGAAACTTCATGCCTCTTTCAGATAAATTGAAAATACACTTAGAAATAAACCTGATGTAGTATAAGCTAACTTATACTAAAATACTTGACAAATGTTATGTATTTTTCCAATTTTTAAATAAAATCGATTTTCTTAGTAAGGGATGCCGCAATTTCAATACGTTATATCTATGAGTGGGAATTCTTTTTTGTATATTTAAGTATTTTTAGACGTACTGAACATAATGAAATCAACCTTTTTTTTTTTTTTTTTTAAGCACAAAAATATTTGCCCTATAGAATACGATGTAAAAAGCATTTCTCATTTGTTACGGGAAACAACAAAATAATTTGAATATATTAGAGAGTCTAGCTACTGTTGTGGGGATTAAGGCTGACTGACTGTTCTAGGGTCCTAGGCCTGAGGGGAAGTGCCACCTGGGGGTCTTTCTAAGGATTCCTATCCCGTATTTACGCAAGTTTCGGAGAAAACCACGGAAAACTGCGAACGGCTAGGCCGACGAGCGTGACCTGGGATCGTACCCGGCACCTCACGTCTACCAGCCTTGAGCGCAGAGCAGCTCGGCCGCTGGTGGGCTCGAAATGTATTTGGAGTTGAATTATGTGTTTCTATTTTTCGCTTTTAATACTACTATTTTCAACTGAAATAAACATGTACTTTTTATATTTGCAAAAGAATGTTCGTTGTAGAATACTGTATGAAAAGTATTAACCATTCATTTTTCATTTAACGGGCCACGTTGAAGAATTTGAATATATTAGGGGTTTGGGATCGGAATTGCTGGATTGGCAGTTGAAATTATGTTATGCATATTATTATTATTATTATTATAATTTTTTTTTACTGAGCTAAATTTAAGTGTACCATGTGCTGTGCATATAGTTTAGAAACAATATATAAATACTACTGAGAATTTCTCAAATATATTCTTTTCTATTACATATAATGGATAGAAATTAGTTATCGAGTAAATTATACCATATTGAGGAAAATTATTAATACAAAAGATTTAACCTGCACAGTAATGTTTAAATATAAATGCAGAATTGTTAATACTTTTTTTTTTTTGTTATATTAAAATGCAGAAAATAATATGAGTACCAAGCTAGATTATTTTTTCCCTTTCAGTGCGATTTTGAACAAATTTAACTGTTTACAAAAAATAATATTTGTGAAAAGATAATAATGATAATAACCATATTAAAAATTATTTTTTAATTTCACCTTATTTATTCACTATAAACTATTCTCTTTCTGATGTACTGAAGTTTGGTTATAGTTTTTCATGATCATTAACTTATAAGACATAAATTAAAATATAAGATTTTATTTCGAAATAGTGGGAAAAAAAAAAAAAAAAAAAAAGATGGGTTTTTAGAAATCAAATTCTGCCTGTCCCATCTCTCTTTTTTTCGACCATCCTGAGAGTAAAATCACGAGCAACTCTAGCAAGGTCGGATGTTTTAAAATTTTTAGAATAAATACTCATCCGCACAACCAATTTTTTGATAATCGATAACGTATATACCCTTAAAATGATTGAATTGATAAATTATTTGTTTGATTTTTACAAGAAATTAAGTTTTGAAGTATAAAAATCAAAGGAGTTTTTTTTAATAAAATTCTTTTAAATATAAAGTAACCTGCAATGGCATACACTTCCCTTACCTACATTAATAATAGACTATTATAACAGTTTAAGGTGCAAGATATTTATCTTGCACTTATTAGTACAGTCGGTAACAAAAGTCTCCGAACACTAACAAAAATTCTTATATAAAAAAAAGTACACTTAATACAGTTTTGTTAAATAAATCCTTGTCGAATCCTGCTTTTAGACTGACTAAGAACAGTATTCGACAAGGATTTATTTAACAAAACTGTATTAAGTGTACACCCCGCTACAAAAAAATAGGTACAAAGGGTTTTTTCTTTGATTTTTTATAAAATAACATTATCTAAATTGTGCTTATCATTTATTTTATTATTATCATAAAATAACACTATTCCCGGACTAATTTTTGTTTTAAGACTAATTTAGAAACATTTTAAGACTAAAATTTTTCTTATTTAAGATTACATACCGCGACAAAAAGGTAGGAACAAAGTTTTTTTTTTTTTTTTTTTTTAATTTTTGAATATGATTATTTTGAATATGATTCAAATATTTAATATGTTTTTGGTATGATAATATTTTGTTATGATAATTAAATGATCAGCACAGTTTAAATAATGTTATTTTATGAAAAAAAAAAAAAACCTTTGTTCCTATCTTTTTGTCGCGGAGAGTAGTCTTAAATTAGAAAAATTTTAGTCTTAAAACTTTTCTAAATTAGTCTTAAAACAAAAATTAGTCCGGGAATAGTGTTATTTTATGATAATAATAAATGATTAGCACAATTTAGATAATGTTATTTTATGAAAAATCAAAGAAAAAACCTTTTGTACATATCTTTTTGTCGCGGGGTATATTTTTTTTACCTAGGAATTTTTGCTAGTGTTCGGAGACTTTTGTTACCGACTGTACTTATTTGAACCATTCTAATGTTCTTAAAAACAATTAAAAACAGTCTTACAGACAGTTCTATTTAACATACATCAAAAACTTTATTTGCATTTATTCAAAGAATTTTCCTTTCTATTACTCTTTGAAATACATTCCATTGATTATGGTACTACGTATATTGTCGATAAATTGCACGTGAGCTAAAGTGTGTACTTAAAGAAAAATTTACAACTCTAAAACAATTTACAATAAAATAAAATAAAATAAAATAAATAAAATAAAATGTAATGTTCACCATCTCCTTAAATGGCGATTTGTGAAACTTTTTAGAATAAATTTTAATATTATTCAAACTAGTTTCTAGAATAGTTTTTCTGAAAGTTTACTGTGTCTAATTTGACAACCAAAGTTGAATATCTCAAAGTTTTATGCTATTGTGTTTACTTTTTATTTATTTTAGAAATATTTAAAGCCATACATTGACATTAGATTAAAAACTACTTTCAGAGATATCAGAAACAGTTTTCGTTTAAAATATTGTTTGTTTTATACTTTGTCTCTTTAAATGTAATGTGACATATTTATATGAATCCTATTTGAAATAGAAAAAAAAAAAAAAAAAGAAGTATATAAAAAAAAATGTAAGTTTTCTAGTTTTATTTTTCACGCTATTATTAGATTAAGATTTTTTTTGTTTTTTTTTTTTTTATGTAAAAAATAAAAAACGAAAACTAAAAAGTATTTTAAAATCGCTTTTCAATTTTTAATGTCACAGATATACGTGTTTTTTTTTTTTTTTTTTTTTTTTTTTTTTAAGTATGAATATAGCAATTGAACTCCACTCTTCAACCAATAACATTCAGACGTAATGGACTTCTAACATAAAAGTCGATTAACATCGTTGATTTGCACGCAGCCGTATTAATAATGCAGACACAAATAATACAAAACAAATACTCGATCAATAGCCTAATAATTTTCGATTTCTGCAAATACGTGGATATTGTAATGGTAGACATAGTTTATCTAGACAGACTGTTTATTAGAATTTGATATTATGCCTAAGTAAATTGTTTTTCTAAGAATTAAGATATTAAATTATTTAGCGTTGCATTGGTGTCGTATCACATTTTTCATGAGTAAATAAAATTATCTATTATTAAAAAAAAAAAAAAAAAAAAAAAAAAAAAATCAGAACTGTCAACCATACTTTCATTGTGTCGTTGTAATTTTATTGCATAGGAAATTGTTTATCGATTTTAATAATTCCTTAATATTGTACGTATCTCATAATAATGTTTTTAAGGTAACAATTTCAGTTGGAATTATACTCCGAAATTTGAATTTCGGAATCGGCTACTTTTTTAGAATGCTTTAAAATAATAAACATTAATTATCTTTTAAAATATTAAGTAATTTTCAAGTTATTACTTTCTATTCTCAAAGGTTCTGATGCAAATGTAAAAAATGCCTGAGATTTTTTCTTTTGATTAATTGAGTGATACAATTTGATGTTTTGCAATTAGTTCATTTTTTTTTTCGAAAAATTTCAAGTAGTCGTTTTGTGATTTCTTTTTTTTTTTTTTTTTAAAGTTACCTATCACAGGGTGCAGATAAATATTATTCTATATTGATAACACACAGTACAACCTGAAATACACTTCCATCAATTTTCAAATATTGTCATATTCAAGTATTGTTTATATTCAAGTTCTTTTATACAGCCCTGTAAAAGAACAGTGAATAATTTTCATTCAATATTCTACATGAAACCTGCTTTTACAAAAAATATATATTCATTTTATTTGGTTTAGTGCAGTCTATAGATGTTAAACTCTACTTACCTGCAATTTTCCGCGTAGACGTAATGGATTTGAATTCTCTTTGGTGCGAACTATTTGCTTGATTTCAATGAAAAGTTTAGTATAGTATTTCTATGTGATACAGATTTAGGATGCCGAGTTTGAAATTTCTGCTGTTACTTGTTCTTGAGATATGCTGATAACAGACACACAGACACATACACAGAGAGAGCAACAATTAAAATATGTTTTTTAGATTCTGGGGACCTTAAAATGTGTAAATATAGTAAAAACTCAATTTCTAAAATTTGAATCGAAAACAATACTTTCTCTACCATACATATGGGTAAAAGAAAAAAAAAAAAATGGACTAAAATTTAAGGAGGATTAGTATTTTTTAAAGATATTATTTGTGGATTAGCAGCAAAAAAACTGACAAAAATTATTAAAAATGAGTTCATATTGGTAATATCTTGAAATGAGCACCTTATTTGGTTATTCTATAATTGCAATTTTCATCTATGATTGCTATCAAGTTCAAATATTTATACTTTGATTTATTTATTTCAATTAATGAAATATTCTAAAATGATTTAATTGATTGTCTGAAAACTAAAATATTTTGGTGTGTGACTCACATGACTTTCTCTTACCCTGCATTTCAATACTATAAAGATAGATTGCATATAGAGTTTTAAGATCATTAGCGTAAGATAATAAAGCCCAATGTACTTTTAAAATAATCTAAAATAGGTTTAGGAAGAGTTTTATTTGATATGTAATTCTGTGTGAGGGGGAGGGGGGGGAGGGGGGCAACCCCTGTTCTTTTATAGCGCATACAATTCTAAAAAAAAAATAAAAAGAATAATCAAATCGTTATTAATTTCCCTTCAAACTTGCCAATCTTGATCAAATTTTTAAGTGGTAACCTAATACGAACTTCAAAATACCTACATTTGAATTTCCTGCAGTTATCTTTTTTTAAATTATGCTGATATCAGACATATATATACTGATCAACCGTTAAATATTGAACTTTCGTAATCAGGAGACCACAAAATGCGATATTATGTAAAACATCATATTTGAGAATAGAACATCAAAAAATACTTTGAATAGAGTATTGATAGGAAAAATAAATTTTATTTCCTGGGCAGCGTTCGTCGACATAGTGAAATGCAGTAAAGCACTTCCAACAATTACATTCAATAGAAAAGAACGTTACCTTAATTTTCGGTAGCCTTGTATATTGTCTATAAACAATATTCTGTACTCAAATTTTATCTTACTTGAAAACATCTAACACAAAATTAATTAAAAAAACAGAAATTTACAAGTATATCCCCAATATATCCAAATACTTTGGGTAGCCCTGTAAACGAATGAGGAATGATTTCCATACCACTATCTACGAAAAATATGCTTTTATGCATAGAAAAAATTTTGTTCATTCCGTTTTGTTTAAGTCAGCCTAGCCTACTGATGTTACACTGCACTTACTTGAAATTTCCTCATAGACATAATGCATTTGAATTCTCTTGGATATCTCTGCACACGAGCCATTTGCTTTGATTTCAACAAAAAGTTTAGTGTAGCATCCTTATATGATACACATTTACCAAGTTTGAACTTTCTGCTATTATTTGTTATTGAGATATGCTGATAACAGACACACACACACAGACCAACCGCTAAAAATATGATTTTCTGATTCAGGGGACCTGTGACCGCAAAGCATGTAAATATAACAAAAACTCAATTTTGAAAATTTGACTCAAAAACAATACTATCCCTACCATATGTATGAATAAGATAAAGTAATAAATAGTATACTATACTGAAATTTAAGTATATTTATCTCAATGTATATATAATGTATGTATTATATGTATAATATAATGTAAAAGTAAATCTGAATTTTAATTTGCATTAGTTTAAATCTATGCACTATTGAAATTGTGTGTATAAAATCAATTAAAATATTAGATATGTTATAAAGAAATGGCTGAACATTTAGGAATTAAATCAGTTTGATACATCTAAATGGCATTAATTAACAAGTTCTTTGGCATTCATTAATGAGAAAAGATTTTTGTGTTTTTTCTATTTTGATTCAGAAAGTAAAATTTTACCAACGAATTAAGTACAAGTTTCACTAATATCTTTAATTTTTTTAAGCCAATTAGAAATTAGCACTTGAATAAATTTACTAGTTAGACATATAGTGTATACAGAAAAGTAAAAAAGGAAACAAAAATCCGTTTTTCCAAAACATTACAGATTTTAACTCTTATGCGGCAACATATTTTTAACTCTTCTAGCATGAAGAAAAAAAAAACAATGAGTAAAAGTATCCCATAGCTTAATTAACTGATGCACAAAATTTCAGCATTGGATTTCTGGTGCATTACATTTTGAGAACTGTTTCAAAAGTTCCGATTAATAAAATTCATTTATCACGTGGTGTCATGAATTTATAATGCAAATTCCAAACAATTACACTTAGTAATAGCCGATAAATTAACTTTAAATTTTCGTGAGTAGAATTTGCGCCATAGTACAGAACATGAAAGTAGTATCACCTTTTATTTTATCATAATATTCTTTGATTGTTTAAAGAGACGAGTTGGTTTTTTTCATGATCCCCCTTGTCATTTTCTTCATAATGCATTTTAAATTCAGGATACTGTTTTTTACTTCGTTGTTAGAAGTAAAGGAAAAAAAAAAAAAAAAAAAAAAAAAAACTGTATAATTTCCAAATCTGCTCGGCCTGAGGGGGACAGGCTGGGGCACTGACGAAAAATATTTTAATGCATACAAATATTAAATAAAATCAATTACTATTTATTTATAAAATTCAAAACATTTTTATGAAGCTATTTCAGGAATAGAAGCATTGAAAACAAGGAACTTCCAAATTACTTTCTTGGATCTTTGTTATTATTGTTTATCTGAAAAAACTTAAAAGCATTTTAGGATTAAAGTAGTCATTTTTCTCCTTCAATTCCAATGAAAGACATAATAATTGGCAATACTATATGCAAATGTGTTTTCTTTGCATTTGCATAGTGGTGAGACTGTTTGTCATAGTGTTCCAATCTTCTTATCTATTGTGTATCCAATCCTGTCCATTTGAATCATTATCATGTAACAGCATTTACAAATTTAGGCATAACTTTTTTAAGTATTCCAATGTATTTTAACAAATTAATAGAAAAATACATGATTTCCTTATCACACACTTCTTATAAAAAATATTTTCTTTTCTGAATAAAATTTCGGTTTATGAATAATTTTTTAATGTATTTCCGCATATTTCAAAATAACGAAAATTGAATAAATACTTTCCTGGAAATGTATGATTCCAAAATTCAGTAATGTACAGGTAGTTCTATCTTTTATTATGCTCTAAAAAATTAATTCCTATTCTCAAAATTAAAGATGAAATTTAAGATGTTGGAAGTAAGTCCTCCCTGTATGTGGCAAAAAGTTAATATTTTTAATCCTAAAATGCGCAATTGTACCGTCCAGGCTAGAGAATGTACCATGAAGCAGAAGCTCTCTTCTTGAAACGTGATTCGGGGAGTGTTAGATCCGAGCCGTTAGGCTGTATAGATATATCTCGTTGATGGTATAGATCGAAGCTGTGAGCTTCAGAGCAGTGTAATAGAATTTTTAATTGATTCTAACATCTTAAATTAAGGTACTCTAATAACTTCTTCCCATTTCGAGTAATTCGATAGATATTTAACAAGATAATATAACAATATTTAAATTTGTTTATTCGAAAAGAATTCTAAAAAATGTGTTCAGGAAGATATTTATCTTTTTGCGTACTTTATATATTTCTAACGTAAATATTTCTTTACATTTTATAAACTTTTTTAAGTATTCCAAGTCGTTCAATTATTTAGTTCTAACAGGCTACGCCAGCTTCGCTGGTCACTATTTTTAAATGAATCACTATACTTAATGAATTCTCAAAATTGCATTAAATTTTATCATGCGAAAAAAAAAAAAAAAAAAAAAAGGACAGAGAGAAAAAAAAAATCTGATTGGAAAAAATGTCGCACCGGGTCCCCACTGCCTTCGGCAGCGCAGGCCATTGTGCGCTGCGCGTGCGCATTTATGTTCGACACTCTTGATGAATCACTATATTATCGTAAGTGAAAAACATAAATATAAAATACAAAAAAAAAAAAAAAAAAAAAAAAAATCTCTCGTTGGTGGAATAATCGGTCCGGGCCTCCAATGCCTGCGCGCGGCACGCGTGTTCCTTCACCTACCGTTCCCACCCCTCCTAATTATTTTAGACTTTAAAAAATATCGATTTTCGGGCCTCAAAATCTAACAACACTAATTTTCAGCTTTTTAACTCTTATTTATGTATTTTTCCCCCTTCACCCCTCTTCCCGTCTATCCTAATAACTTTACAAATTCGAAAATATTCGCAATCAATTTGTAGGTATCAAAAACCTCAATGTACCAATTTTGAGCGACCTAACTCTATTTTTATTTTTTTTGCCCCTCCGCCCCTCCCTTCCTAGCCCCACCTAATAACTTTACAAGTTCGAAAATATCCCCAATCAATTTGTAAGTATCAAAAACCTCTATGTACCAATTTTGAACAACCTGAATCTATTTTTATTTTTTGCCTCTCCTTCCCCCTCCCCTTTTCGTCCCTCCTAATAACTTTACAAATTCGAAAATATCCGCAATCGATTTGTAGGTATTAAAAACCTCTATATACCGATTTTGAACGGTCTATTTCTATTTTTATTTTTTTGTTCCTCCGCTCCCCCTTTCTGCCCCTTCTAATAACTTTACACTTTCGAAAATATCCTTGTTCGACCTGCAAGCCTCTAAAACCTATCTGTACCAATTTTGAACGGTCTAACTGTATTTCTATTTTTTTGCCCCATAACCACCTTTTTCCGCCCCACTTGGGACGATTTTCTAAAATTCCAGAAATTAGTTCTTAGGTATTTGTGTGAGCTATATTTTAAAGCAAAAATCTCACATATATCTTTTTTTTTTTTTTGCTATATAAAGTATTATTTGAAATCAAGTTTTGTCCCCTCTTCCCCCCCCCCTTGGGGGGCTGAATTTCTAAAATTCCAGAAATTGGTTTTTAGCTATTTATATTAGTTATATTTCAGAGGAAAGATTTCACGTATATCTCTTTTTTTGTTTGAGATGTGTAGTATTATGTGAAATCATGTTTTACGCATGTGAAATTACGTTTTGACTCCTTACCCCTCTTGGGGACGGAATTTCTAAAATTCCAGAAATTAGTTTTTAGATATTTCTGTTAGCTATATTTTGAAGCAAAAATTTTACGGATATCTGTTATTTTGTTTGAGATATGAAGGATTTTGTGCAATCACATTTTGTCCTCCAACCCCCCTTGTGAGTGAAATTCGTAAAATCACTTCTTAGGGAGTTCTTACACTATATATTCTATAATTTGACCCAGTTTCGAGTCAGTGGCTCCAGTAGATTTTTCTATGCGTTGATGAGTCAGTGAGTGAGTCAGTCAGTGAATGAGTGAGTGGAAGAGATCTTTTATATGTATAGGTTATTAATTTCATGTTATTTTCATAAAATACACATTTTGTAATTTTATACCACCAATGTACTAATATGACGATGAATTATTTTTGAATGAAAACATTTTTTTTTGCTACACCTTTTCTTTAGAGGAGCAAAAGTGTAAAAGTCACAAGCTTTCCATTTTTCTCTCGTATAAATAAAATTTTAGTTTTCACGGATTTTGCTATTGTTGTTAGTACTAATTGCACTAATTTACTAATATATGAAACTGTTAAGTAAATGTACCTTTTTAAATTTTTATGTAGACAACTGCATGAGACCTTTGGGTCTATCATCCGGAGAAGTGAAGGATGGTTCCGTATCATCTCCTCTTGGAGAAGTTTCCACTCCTGCTGCAGGCCGATTGAACGGTGAAAAAGGAGCATGGTGCTTTACCAATGATTCAGTTGCATTGCACAATGCTATTTTATTCGTTGACTTGGGATACAAGAGATTTGTGAGTGGTTTCGCAGCTCAAGGTCCTCCAGAGAGTATCTATCCAAAGACTTACAACCATTTTATAGCATTTTCGGCTTCTTTTAGCTCCGATAAAAAAACATGGGAAGAGTTTAACGCTGGAAATATAGTAAGTCGAATCAATTATTTTTGTCAATAGTTACTGCTCTGAACACCTTAAATGCTGCGTTACCTATTAGTTTATTGTGATTAATTTATTTATCGGGATTCGTGATTCACTGATGGGTTACAGTTAAAGTCCTTGGTAGCCAGACTTAAGGCTCCTATATATACGAGCTGGCGCATCAGGCATTTTGTTGCCTTAGGGTTGCCACATGTACCCAGCGCGTTTCTCTAATAAACAAACCACAAACATTTTTTTTTTATCGTCTTACGTTACTTTAGAGTAACTTATTTTATTATATTTCATAATTTCAGCTAAGTAAACTATGATATGGAAGTTTGTTTAGCGATAAACTGCTATAATCATTCAGAAGTGAATATAAAGTGTTCACAGACCTTCTATTGCTGTGTATTTGAGTTTTGGCGACAATTTGTAAAAGACACAGAAACCGCCCTAACAACACATCTTACCCGTACATCCATAGGATATCTTCGGAATAAAATGACATCCTGAGAATATACTGTGAAAAAAATGTGTTTTTAGGAATATTATTGTTGCTTATTGCTCTTATCTTGACCGGATTAGCTTCAGATCAAGATTTTTTAAAATCATTAGGGTAGCGATAAGGACGCCAAGCGGGAATGCTGCCCTCTTCGGAGGCAAAAAAAGTGGCGGTGATGCGCCGGCCTATTATTTTATTTAGGGGCTCTAGCCAGACTCCCTCTTTCTCCCTTCCCACGTAATGAAACGGGATTTTTGTTACTTCATATTATCAAGATGACTCGTTTAAAAATAAAGTTTTTCTAATTCCACCTTTTCAACACATGACCTTTTATCTTTAGAAACAACTAAAAATTAATAAATAAATAAATATTTCTTTTAGAGATTGAAAATTAGACCTTTTATGTTTGATTAACGAAATAAAATATTAAAATTTATTTAAAAAATAAGATCTTCCCTAAGAAAAAAAGTGACATGCTCGAGGATTAGAATTATATATATATATATATATATTATATAAAATTCGAAAAAACTTTACTTTTGAACAAGATATCCTGATAACACTGCTCGGCATGAAAATTGCCTCCAACACCCTTTTGGCAAATTCTTATGTAAAATAACCTCCTGAATTCGAATATGACATCCATTTTGCCCTATCACCCCCCGTTTTTTAGGAACGGCCCCTATTTCTATCACTTTTCGGTAAGTTTAGGACTATATTTTTTATTTTTAAGGGGGGGGGGGTATTTTAACCGTTAAATATCTTCTGAGTGGTTAAAAAGTTGAAAAAATTCTAAAACATCAACATTTGTATCAAGGGGAAAATTTAGGAGGGAGGAGGATTTGCTACTAAAATTATGTATTAAATTTTTTATATCTTTTTAATCTATTATTATGTTATTTATTAAATATTATATTTTTTTGCTTTAAGCGTTAAAATAATTCTTCTTCATTCTTCAAATCAAATTCATGGCCATAAAATTACATAACAGTTATAAAAATTGGGGGAGGGGGTGGTGTCCCGAGAAAACTGTGGCTAACTGGACAAAATGGTAGTCATATTCGGATTCAGGAGGTCATTTTTCATAAGAATCAGTAAGAATGGTATCACGAGTCGAAACAAATTTCATCTTTTGGAGCGCAGTGAGGCAAAGCAGGGAGGATACAGGGACTCCGAACCATTCCCGAAGCTAATCGTCTTGTCGGGGAAGAATCATGGTCCGGCGATGGCCATACACCATTTGTAAAACTACATTTTCTATATTAATATTTAGAAGCGAACAGCTGAAAGTGAACATTTCTATTTTTCTTACAGCGATAATTTTGTTTCTACCTGTTTTTACTATATTAGTAGGATTGTTCTTCTAAGAAATATAGTACTTTTAATTTGATAAGATCTCAGTGGAATTCATAACCGCCTTTACAACCATTCACCATTCCTTTTTATTTTTATAGTTTATTAGATAATACAAAGCAAAAAAAATCCAATTAAATTACATGTGGAGGGAGGAAAGGGGATGTCTGACTCCCAAGTACCCAAAAGGGTTCTCTACTTATTGTAGCCGGAAGCCAAAGCCAGTGTTATTCTATGGAAAATTTTGTCCCGCTATAACTCATTAACTAATATATATTTTTTAATTCTGTTTTCACATTCAGAAAATTCACAGTTGTTAAACAGTTTAGCGTTTCCTAAAAATTGATTTTTAAAAATATTAATGCTTTATTTCGAATTTAAAAAATGCGAATTTTCAGAATGCGAAATTTTGCTTTTTTAAACTTAAAAATGAAATATTAAAAATTGAGAAAATCAATTTTTATAAAACAATAACCTGTTTAACAGTTGTGAGATTTTTTAATGTGAAAATGAAATTTAAAAATACATATTAGTTAATGAGTTATAGCGGGGCAAAATTCCTAACAGATATTAACATTGACTTTGTGGGCCCTGTTATTATTGGCAGTCATATTATTTTAGAAAATGATTTTGTGCGCTCATGTTTGTATTAAAAATAAATATACCTTATACCCTTTCCAGTCAGCGTGTTTGTGTCCTCATATTGATTGTACTAATACGTATATTGGGTTTAAAAAACAATATAACATTCAAATTGAAAAAAAAAATTATTGAGTTAATCGAAATAACCTGAATCAATTTTTTAAAAAACAAAACGAAATAAACACACACACACATATACACCCCTCCCCCCCCCCCCCCCAAAAAAAAAAAAAAAAAAAAAAAAAAAAACTTATATCAAACCCCCAAAAATTTTGTTGAGACTATATCAATAAAAAAGTTGATTAAACAAAATTTTTGTTGTTTCAACAAAACAATTTGTTAATCAATCAAATTTTTTTGTTGGTATATCCCTCCCAAAAACATTATTTTTTCAACAAAATATTTTCTTTTGTGCATAAAATAATAATAATAATAATAATAATAATAATAATAATAATAGATATAGGCTAATTTATAAATAAAACGTATAATCTGGAGTAACCTATCGGTGAATCATCTCGTCAGTACACAAATAAAGCATAAGAAAACTTATTTTTTAGTAGCATTTTTTTCGTACAGCAAGAGCTAATACTTTAGACAATAAAATTATTGCTGCCCGCTCATCCCCCCTTATACATATCGGCAGTAAATGTGTTTATCAATATTTTTCATAAAATATTTCGAATCAATTTATAATATTTTTTTAAAAATCAGCATTATATTAAAATTAAATTATTTATCAAATTATTTATATTAAAACACTAATTTTAAAAAGTGTAAATCAAAACAATATACAATCATCTTAACCCACAGTTATACAAAGCTTAAATATAGTAAGTACCATTAGCATAGCTGATCATCTTGATATTTTGACGAGTATCATCTTTAAGTAGTTAGCCAAATCACTGTGGAAGATAGCATGCAATTGTAATTGTTGTTACTGTATGAATTAAAAATTAATATTTTCAGAACGATTTATTTTTCAATTCTCTTCATATACCATAGTATACGCATGATGCAATATCATACAAAACTTTAATATATGGATTTTAAAAGGAAAAATACAGCGAACAAGCTGTGCAACTTTCATTTTAAGTAAGCTAATAATTATGCTTAGTTCCATTTTAAAGATAAACCAATTGTGGGCGGAGTTTTCATTTATACAAAGTTTTTTTTCATAGGTAACATTATAAATATCCATATATCTATATACAGATACTTACATATATATATTGATATATATATATATATATATTGTATAGCACAACTGGATTTATGCATATATATATATATATAAATCCAATTGTGCCATTGTATTTTTACCTGATAGAAAAAGAAATATGTCGTTAATGTTTACTACATATATGTTTATGTCGTTAATATTTACTGCATATATATGCATAAATCCAATTGTGCCATTGTATTTTTACCTGATAGAAAAAGAGGTATGTCGTTAATGTTTACTACATACATTACTGCTAAAAAATATAGAAAAATTTACAAACAAATGAGTTTTTTCAGTTTTAAAATTACCCACCTATGAAATAAATGTTCTTAAACTTTGGAGGCATTCGAATCACCGTCCTCAGCTTTCTCAGTAATGATCTTTTACGATTGAAAATAGGGGATCGACATAAAATTACGTAAAAAAAAGTTTTTGCGATTCCTTGTATCGCCAAGAGAGCGAATTAGTCTGTTACTGTAGCAATTGTTAATATAGACCCTATATATGTATATATATATATTGCAGAGCTGCAAACATATGGAGAAATAGTAGATGTAGTAGGCATAGTATATGATATTGTTAAATATTCGGAGTTCGTGTATTGTCCGTGAATAAATGCCAGGCCTTGCAGAGACTTGAAATTTATTTACAGAACATTCGAGAGAGAGCTTTTAACATTTAAAGCTGTCGGTTTCAACTGAACTCGGGACAGCTGAAATGCGATCTTATTTATAGCCTCGCATATTTCCCGAACTTTCTGGCTATTTTGTGAAATATTCGATTGAGAGCTTTGATAATCGATGCATCGATAGTAAGGATTTTCTCCAGAACGCCGCCAAAAAGTCGCCAATAGGTGATAAATTGCCAAACTGGCACCAAATTTGTCGCCGCCATTTTAAACATCGTGAAGCTTTTTAAAGGAAAATAAGCTATTTTAATGCCAAATCAAGGCAGAAACGCGCGGAAAATTAACGCTTTAGAAACTGACTAAGCTTCTTTAAATGAAATTACGTAAAAAACGACTACTTTTTAGATATTCGTACCAATATACACTGATATATTTTGTTACTCGTGGTAGAATGTATTGACCTTTATAAAAATAATTCTGCAATAAGGTGTATTATGTTTGCTAAAATTTTATTTCAGTTGTTCTTTTAACTTTGCTATATGCTGTCTTGTTAGTTACAATGTTTCATAAATTATTCTCTTTGTCTGAAAACTGCAAGGTATGATAGATACGTTGTACATGCTTGCAAGTATATTTTGCATTGCTGCTTATGGCTTTATAATATCCGAAATTTTCTCTTTATATCATTGTTTTCCCAATTATTTTCTTGACAATGCATATTTAGCAAACTATATTCATAATAAAATTTTTCAAGTAAAGCAGATTTTTAGAGAAGGTGCATTGTGATTATGTAAATGCTATGTTTAATATTTATTTTTGATTTTTATGTAACTCTTCCATCTTGCAGTTTTTTCATGCGGACTTGAATGACACGAGTGGGATTATCAAGTATTACACAAGCAGTACTGTAGAATTCACACAGTATGTGAAGATAAATGTGACTTTGCAGGTATCAGGTTCAACAAATATATGCCTAAGATTTGAGATATATGGATGTGATACAAGTAAATACATTCTTTTTCTTTTCTTTTATTTGAAAAAAAAAAAAAAAAAAAAAAACCTCTCTTTTTGTTTTAAAATTGGATAACATTTGAGCTTAAGGTTTCATTCTGTCATTAAATTAACACTGAAAGTTTTTATTCTCTAGAAATAATAAGAAATATAATATCATCAAAGAATTAAAAGTTATTGAAAGAAGTAGCTAAAAAGATTTTGTTATGTATTCCATACATTAAAATTAGTTTTTTTTAAAACATAGCAATGTTCTTAAATATCATTTTGAACATCTTTAAAAACTTTTAAGGATAAGTATTTATAATACTTTATATAAATACAAATTGTGAAACTTGATTGATAGGAAGGAATTCTGTGTTCCTCTTTTTTTATAAAGTAATACCGGAAGAATTGTACAGTTTTTCTCCCCGAAAATCTGTAGGGATTTTAGATAGTGGGTTGTATTATATCTGCCAAATTTGATCCTAATCGAATACACCGCTTAGAAACTATCATGTTCATTCACAAACACATTCATATATTAATACATTCTGAAATACCTCACACACACACACAAAAGAAAAAGAAAAAGATTTCAAAACCTTTCAAATTAAAATAAAACTATTCTATGTACTTTCCAATATGCCGAGTCTACATATCAATGGTGAAATCCGATTTAAATCATCAAAAATAAACTTTCCTCCTTTTGTTTTTTCTCTCTTTTTTTATGTATTCTATATGTGTACAGAAAGCAATATTGATTAAATAAAAGTAGATTTGCTTAATATAAATTCCTTTTCAAACATAAAATAAAGTACTAATTGTATTTTTTCAGAAATTGTTATGTCTATCAAAATTCAATGGTTATTAAAATGTAGGTGAAAGGTAAATGTATCAGATCAAATATTGCATATTGGTATCTTGTTTTGCAGTCTTATTGTTTAAGATATTTAAAATGATTTTCTATTGTTTGTGTTTGTAATAAAATATAAAAGTAGATCAATACATTTGTTTTTAAAACTACATAATAAACTAATTTAACATCATATAAAATGAAAATTCAGAATATCAAAACAAGTCAATCATTAATAATATTAATTTTTTTATTTAGCTGTTACACCATCTACAAAGGTTCAGGCTTTAACAACTACGAAGGGCAAGATAGAAGTTAGTTGGGAGAAGCCAGTAGTAGAAATGAACTTAGAACCTGGTACTGTGACAAATGGTGTATTAACACCTGTTGGATATGCTGTTCTATACAGACCTAGTGCATCGCAAAGTTCTGCAACAGTGGCTACAAGTAACAGAACGGTATCCCTAGAAGACGTCAGGCTTGGAGCAACTTACGCCATCCAGCTGCAATGTGATTATAAAGACACTAGTATTAATTGCGGGTCAACTGAAGTAGAAGCATGTAAGAAGTTTTTAACATATGAATTTAAAATGTAGAAATTTAAGAAAATGCAAACGACTGTTTTATTCACCACTCAGGCGCAATATTCATAAGTTAGAATTTTGCTTTTATTTTAACCCGTTAGCGCCCAGTGTCCTCATTTGAGGACAGCTAAGACAAAAGGGCATGCATATTTTTTGTGGTTTCTTGGAATGATTTCTACTTTTTAGTGACAGTTTATAGCGTCACTCTAAATGATCCCTGAAAGTTTTATGCGCCTACTATTAATTATTATTTCATAATTTGGATAGTCATTTTATGATTTTTCCTTCGTCGCACATATATTTGCTTTTTGCGCAGGTATACTAACTTAAATCAAGTTGAATAATAATATATATTATAATACTTTACTTCCGAGATCTTTATCAACATATAATAGGAAATTAATCTGTTATCTCAAAGTTTTTCTATCTCGAAGTTTTCTCGCTAGAACACTAAACGTTAATAAATGAGGATAGGTTTTAAATTTAAAACTATCAGAAGAATTGTTTAAGTTAATATATTTTACTGTCAGTTGTCTATATTAATTCAGAAGTGAAATAATCAGCTAATAATATTTTGCAAAATTAATTCGTGCGTTAACGGGTTAATAAATTTAATTTTAAAAACTAAAGATTTCTGATCAGCGAGAACGCCTAATATATATATGTGTAATATATGTGTTCGTCGTAGGGTTTAAGGCCGATTGACTACACTAGGGTCCTAGACCTATAAGTGAAATACCCTTCGTGGAGGTCTTTCTAATGGGTCCTAGCCCATATTTACGCGAGTGTAATATATGGGGAAACAGTCATGTTACCTAATAAAGGTACTACATTATTTTACAAGTATTTTATTCTTTAATAATGTGTATCGAATGTGAATCAAGGATTGAGTGTTAAATCATTTTTTCTATCGATGGGTTATCGTTTTTTAGAAAGAATCTCTCCTGTGGATCTCCTGCTAGCTAGTCAAATATCATGGAAAAGCTTGCTCAATGTGTTTGTATGGCTTGTTTATTCAGTTAAACTTTTATTTATTGTTTAGATGGTGCTTAACTGCTTTATAGAGTTTTCTTACTTTTTATTGTCAGTGGAAGTAATTTTTCTAATTAATCGAGTCAGACAATCGCAAATGGCTCTTAGGTAAATATTTATGAGTTCCAATAACAGAAATTACAAAATTATTTATTATTACCATCAGCTACTTCCAACTTGAAAACTCATTAACATTCATTTATTATCTTCTATGTAAACATCTATAATTTAATCACATGGATTCATTCATTGAATAATTTATTAATTTGTATATGCTACTGCATTATTAAATAAATAAATAAATAAATAAATATATATATATTAAAATGTAATTTAATTTCGATTTTGAGTGACGTTTAATGAATGTTAGTTAAAAGTAATTTATTAACTGAAAATTTTAAAGAACATTATTTTCTTGTAAATAGAAATTAAATATTTTTCGTTCTTTCATGTATGAATGGTAATTGATATCTTTTATAGATCCGCCGTGTCCAAACGGTTTTACCGGAGGCAACGAAAACCATTGCTTTCTTTACCTGAATCCAGTATCAACCTTTGGTGAAGCTAGATCGTCGTGCCTTAATTCTCAATTTGATCAGCAACTTGGAGGTTTGGGATACCTTGTTGACGAAGAAGAAAGAAAGTTCATAGCAACTAGAATTCTGAACACTCAGGATGATTCAGAGCTATGGTTGGTTGGAGACACGTGCCAAGAAAATGGTAATTTTTTTTTTTTTTTTTTTTTTTTTTTGTGTCCATTTAAATAGTTCATTGTGTAAGTTCATTGTACTTGTGTAAGATTCTTTCTTAAAAATTTTCCTCCATTCCCTAGCTTTAAAAGAAATTTTTAAACATGCAAACGCTTTGCATAGTTTCTTAAACAAAAAAGTGATATTATTTAATGTAATAAACTTCCATTTCATATTAACCTAACAGACTTTTATTCTGCCTTTCTGCTTATTAATTTTCTCTCCTGAGAAAGAGGCAGGTAGTCTCATAAGAAATGCTGTTTACAGTCATGTTACAGACTTAAAATTCTTTTGTTGAACAGTAAAACATTTTAGTTCATTTAAAATCGGGAAAGGGATCTTCATTTTGAAAATTACAATTATTCAAAATTTTCAAGATATGAACAATGTTTCATGTGATAATTTAATAAAAACAGTCGATTTAGTGTATATGTTGACAGAAGAGATATTCAGATAACAAAAAGAAAACATATAGTCGCCAGCAAAAGTATCCGAGCACTAGCAAAAATTCCTATGTAATAAAAGTACACTTAATACTGTCTTGTATAAATCCTTGTGGAATCATGTTCTTAGACTGACTAAGAACAGGATTCACCAAGGATTTATTTAACAAAACAGTATTAAGTGTACTTTTTTATATAAGAATTTTCGCTAGTGCTCGGATACTTTCGCTACCGACTGTAGCCATTAAAATGATTTATTGTTTTGAAGAAGAACAACCGTTTTAATTAATTTTCTTTTAAAAAACATAATAATATTTATTTGATATTACTATCGTGTAAAAAGGATGTTTCAGAAAGAATCACCCTAGTTTTGAAACTACATAATTTTGAGACAGTTATAGACATAACGATGAAACAAGTGGTATTTAAATAGAAAAATCTCAAGTTTTCAGTATATCGATTTTCAAAATTATTTACAAGATTCACCATCAGAGGGTGTTGCAATCTCAGTGCAATATCCTATAAATAGTGAGCCAAGCTATTTTTCGTAGTAATATGAATCAAATCACGTTACAAATAGATTAGATATGGCAACCGTCAGTATCAATAATATGACACAAGCGGAAGGTGAAGACTGAATTCACCTTTTAATATTCCTCTACAGAAATGGATACTCATGTCTCACAGATGAACTATTCAGCCTGAACCAAATGTTGAGGATTCGTACTGTAAACAGTGTATTTCAAATGGCCCCAAAGAAAGATTATTTTGTTTTCGCTTATTTTCTATCTTCAACTTTTTTTGGAATTGTCCAAAGGCTAATCGCTCTGATTTGTAGAGACTGGCAATGCTACTTGCCAGCATCACTTGTAAAATTTGACTTCATTAAATTTCACATGGTAATTCCTCTAATGCAACTTCTCGTCGCGTTTTGACAGTAGACCAGATAGAAGATTGAATGATCTAAGTATTATTTAAAGAATAATAATTTGTGAGCATTATTTAAATTTCGCTGTGTTTCCATCGCCCTCTAGAGGAGAATCTTAAAACTAATTTTGCAATCCAGTGTATATAAAATTCCAGATTTGCCTATCCAACATACCATTTGTTTCATATTTTTATCAGTCACTGTTTCAGAATTATATCATTTTAAAGATGGTGAGTCTTTTTTGAAATTTCCTATGTAAAAAGTATATTTTTCACTCTATATAAAAAGCTGAGTTAAGAGAGTTGTTAAAACTGACACATTTTTAATTCGATATCGTTGTTTGTTCATAATATTGTTGTATTTTTCGAAAATACTAGTATTTATATATAACTGTAAAAGTGTGAAACATTTAAGAGTAAAACTGGATAAATACTTATTAGTCTGCATCGCTATAAGTATTTATATTGCCATATATATGGTTCAGTGAGCAAAATAATAGATCTGGGGTCGCAGATCCTAGACTAAAAGAATGATGTAAGCAATCATTGCCATTTACGCTGGTGATATCACGTGAACGTTGAATCTGTCAATGGCACAGAATCTAAGGAGTTTGAATTACCAGTCTCTACAGTAAGCAACAATCCTATTCTTTGTCACCTTGATAGATTCAGACCAAGATATGTTCCGGCTATATACCATTACATAACATGTTTCGTTGTTTTGTTTCACATACACGTTTCTAAACGAAAAATTCGACCCCTTTAACCTAGCGCCTCTATGATATAGTTGGATCTGTGATCTTGCTAAGAGATAGAGCTAAGTTATGATAATAATAATAATTAAAAAAAAAAATCTATAAATTCTTGATTAAAAACAAAGTAATTGATAATAATTGAGTTCTATATAAGAAAATTGTTTTATTTATTTATTCATTTATTTTATTTTATTTGTTTTTTTTAACAAAGCGCATATTTAAGTAATTTCCATTTGTAGAAAACTGCTGCAAAATTTTAAAAATCCAAGATGGAACGACAATAGAAGATGGAGACTGTTCAGACAAAGCTTTATCTTCTGCTTTATGTGTGAGAGATCACAAGGGTAATATATTGTCTTTCTTCATATCAGAGATTTAATATTTAATCATTTTACATTTGATGCCTTTATGAAACCAGCTTAAACTACTTTTTTCTTGCTCCAAAAATAAAAATATTTTAAAGTATTCCTTTACCTTAAATAAAATTTTATAACCTGTAAAATTTTGTGAATTACTTAATATACACAAATTTGTGCAGTCAGTAATTTTATGTAGTCTATGATTATACAGGCTGTCATGACAACAATTAAGGCGTTGACAATGAAAATGAGGCAAGTGCCAAAAATTAAATTTTACAGGAGAAGCAAAAGAAGTTTTGACGGTCCAATATCGAAATGAATACTCACGTTCTTAGCTACAAATGGTTTATTGAAGCAAAAGACATAAAAAAGACATAAAAGCAGTTATCACACGGATGATCCTACCCTCTGAACTATACGCTAATACCTCTCCGAATAATCGAGCATCAGGTAGTAGGGTTATTTTGAAGACTGAAATGAATTCAAAAAGGCGTTAACAATTGGCGACTAATCGCTCGCTATTTCATGTTTTAAACGCACTCTGATTTTCTCGCACTCCAATTGGTTGAATACGAGCTAACATCTACCGTAGAAGATTTAGTCAGTCATAAGTTCATCATTGACAAAGCTAGGAGAGGGAAACAATCATACGATGGGTTTTCGAGCGTTTGTCACTCAAAAAACCTGTTTCAGGTGGTTTCAGGAGAAAGTATCTGATACTGCTGATCATATGAGAGTACGTGTGATAGCTGCTTAACAGGTAGGTGTGAAAAGAAAAAAAAATTTGCAAACCTCCTTATAGAAGTTATGGTATTTTTCATCGAGATATTCAATCATTGCTAGCAAGTCTTTCTTCTTTCCTTCGTTCAGCGTTGGTATTTTTTCGTTAGAAGGAATGGTAACCATTTGTTTGAATCCATTAAATTTTTGCTTCTTGAAGATTGTCTTCTGTTTCCACTCTTCTAATTCATTGAAAGTCTTTTTGGTGCTGATGAGAGGAATCCAAGAAAGTTCAGAAATTTTTAGAGCAGTAGTGTTCAGGAACAAATCGCAAATACGTCCAACATCGAAAAAATCACCTTTTTCCATTGGAATCACTTGGAACGGAGTTTCGAGTTTTGTAGATCTCACCATTTCTTGAATTTCTTCTGGAACCATGCACTTGCTCACTCTCTTCCGTCTTTCTATAACACCGAAGTCTCTATCAAATGGCAGGTAGGAATGGCCAGAAACAAGAAATTTAAGGTCGATTATTTCGTAATAGCATTTCAGGACAAAAAATTTAATCATTATTAGCACCATGCGATTCTTATTCTGTCCAGCGCAGTTGTCACACCATATTTCTAAATGTTTTCTAGGAGTGAATCCGGACGCCAGAACTTTGAAAAGACACTAACTTACTTCATTTCCTCCACGTTCGGCAATCGCCTCATGCCACATACACATGTAACTTGTTGAACTGTTTCCTACATGTATGCAAAGGTTGTAATTTGATAACTGCCTTGAATAAAACATGTTAATGTGGATGAGGGTCGGCGTAAACAGCACTTGTTGCATGCCAGTAGCAACTGCGCTAGAAGGATACTGACTGTTAAGAAACGAAACAGAGAGCAAACGCAATGCTCTGTCAGCTTTTCGTTGATAAAGTTCCCTCTCCCCTATTAGCGACAGTTTTGCAACTCCAGGAGCTGCTTTTATTTGTGTATTGCATTTGTCACATATACGGCAAGTATCGGTTCGTGGCCTCTTGAAACTAAGCTTTGGGAAGTCCTTCTTGAAAACCTTTCGGTAATATCTTTCATCTATTTGAACAGCAGGGTATTTTTTCTAAAATGCTACGTGCATTCGGTGTATATTCAAATCGGGGCTTAAATATTCCTTTGAAGATTTGTTGCGGCTATAATGGCTTTCCTCACGACGAAATGAAAGGATGTGTTCCTTTATCAAGCCCCTGTCATCATCTGTATATTTCAGACGACGAGATTTTACATTTTTTCCGCGACCATCCCTGAATATAACATCTCCTTTTTTTAGGCGATTCAAAATGCCTTCATTTCTCTTCTTGGAAATATAAAAGATTGATCTAAAAGTATTATTGCAAACCTGAATAGAGCCATTGGCTGATGGGACAGTATATCTCGACAGTACAGTCGGTAACAAAAGTATCCGATCACTAGCAAAAATTCTTGTATAAAAAATAGAGTTAATACTGTTTTGTTAAATAAATCCTTGTCGAATCCTATTCTTAGTCAGTCTAAGAACATGATTCGACAAGGATTTATTTAACAAAACAGTATTAACTCTACTTTTTTTATATAGGAATTTTTGCTAGTGTTCGGATACTTTTGTTACCGACTGTATATGTAAAACGGTACCATTCACGATCAAGTTGTATAGCATCCAAACAGAGAAACATCACTTTTAAGGATCTTACTTTTATTTAGATATTGATGACCTCCTATACGTGTGGGGAGACGAAAGTTTGGCAGTCGAATTCAACATTCGGTACGGAGAGGTGCACAACAATTATACCTAGTGTGTCTGTATGGGGAAAAATCATTTGAGGTAACTGCTCATCTTTAATCATTCTGCGAGATACTATATTGTTCGGTGGAAAAAAAAAAAAAAAAAAAAAAACATAAAATTTCAATGACAGCATAGCACATTGTTTTTTACACACATACGTAAAAAAAAGGAGAAAAGAAATTGTTATATTGGAAGAATGTCACAAAGATTTTATTTAAAAATTATGAAATTTGCAAAAAAAAAAAAAAAAAAAAAAAAAATATATATATATATATATATTTATATATATTTATATATATATATATATAATAATGATGATGATCTATTAAGCATAGTAGAAGCCAAGCAACAGATACAAGATCACTGAGACACCAATGACCGATAAGATTAAAAATTTTTTTGAGAAGTTCAGTAAAAAGAAAAAAAAATTATCAGGGGATGAAATACACAAATTTAAAGAAACCAGATTTATTAATTTTCAGCCTGCAAAACAAACGAATCAATAAACTGACACAACAAATCTTAACTTAGAACCATAAACTTTATCGAAATTTATGAAAAAATAATTTAAAAAACTTAAGATAGGTAGGAAGGAGGCAGGCGGCAAGACTTGTGACTTGCCTGTGGGGTTAAACTAGTTTCACACCGGCAACACTCTCCCAGCCTGCCAAGACCAGATTAGGAGTCATATGGATTTAAAAAAGCAAAATTTCAAAGCAGATGAATAACAATGAAACCACGAAGCAACAATGAAATTCACTGATTGATTACAATGTGTTTATTAGTATGATTAGAATTTTAAGAATAGTTGACAACTCAAAAAAGAAGAAACTGAAATTTTGATGGAAAAAGAAACTTTGCATAGTAATACAAAGTAAATGCAACGAGCCTTCTAATAATAACAGGAGACTTGGCGTTGGAAAATTAAAACCCGAATAAACTACTACGTCAGAAACGCCAAAGAAAAATATTGGAAATGCATACAGCTGTTTCGGTAGCCTTAAGCGTACCGTCTTCAGTGCAAAATGGATTCTGTATCAGGAGAAGTGCTCGTATATATAGGAGAGGGGTCGGATTTAGTACAACCAATAGGATTACGGGAAAGGTGGGGGAGAGTGGCCAATAGGCCAATAGGCCAATAAGTAGCCAATTCCTATTGGCCACTCCGCTTTGACTGCAGCACTCGTGCTTACTTTATTCGCCTGATGAAGGGTCGTGTGTTTTTCGACCCGAAACAATTGTTGCGAGTTTATTGCATTTTATGGTGTTTATTCAAAGTTTGTAAGTAATAAGGTTATATATATATATATATATATATACAATTAATTAATTTATTGTAAATTATTTAAAACACAAGGTTATTATCTCAATAGTTAACGAAATAGAAATTAAGAAAGCACCAAATGAAAGTTTTTTGCCTAATATCATTAACTGAAATTCGTTTCATGAGCTGTTTTTCAGCCCAATAGCCTGATATTATTAAAGAAATGCCCACGCTGTTGACGTAAAGAACAATTTTAGTAGTCAGATGTTCAAACAGGGTTTCGTTACTAGATCTGTAAATAATATTTAATTCGTCTTATAGCGATTCAAAGACATCATTATTCGTCCATTGTGATTTGAAAAAGATAAATTTTAGTAAAAAACATTTGTAGATCATCTCAGGGTTACAGATGACTTTAAAGAGGCGTCGAAATACTTGGGCGAACTTATAAAAAGGTTCACGATATCTTCCTGAAAACTTTTAACATTGCCATTATGGAAACTAAGAATTAAGTATGGAAATATTTTTGAAAATGAAACATATATATTGTAACATTCTGTATCATTGTCTTTATGGCAAACAAAAGTAAGTTAATCTATGGCTAATAAATGGAAAATTTATTCCTTAAGGGTTCCTAATTGTGCTAACAAATATTATGCATCTTTAGGTGAAGGTGCTGCTTTACGAGTATCTTCAGTGGAAGCTTCAGATGACGGTTCCTCTGCTTTGTTTGCATGGAGATACGAAGGTATTGGATGGAAAACTGATGAGCTTCAAGTACGAATATGGACTTCCAATCAAGAAACTAATCCTTCCACTTATACCTTTTCAACTTTGACTAATAGTTTTGAAATAAAGGCTAACGTTGGTGTTATGTATTCAATGTTGCTTAGTCCTGCTCCAAATATCAGGTCTGAAGAAATTGTGTATAAATTTATTATTAGTGAGTATAGTTTTATTATAATACAATACATTTTGGAAAATAAAAGCGTATCTAATAAATTTTAGTTAAATAATTACCTGAAACGTTCTATTTTGTTGCAGTTGACTTCCAGACAGATACAGCAAAATATGGTAAGCGTAATATTTATTTAATAAATTTCTAAATGTTTTAAAGTTTTTAATGCATTCCAATAATAATAATAATAAAAGTACTATAATAATTAAAACTATATAAACTTGTAGCACTTAAACTAAAAACTTAAAAATAGAAAAACCTTACTTGCTTCAGCATTTGGCCGTAATATTTTTGGCAGTGTACCTTGCTCTTCACGGCGGATCTTTCGGTGTTGAAGTATTTCGCTCTTGTTCTCGAAAAATGTGGCGCAACCTATTAGGAAGATCTACTTAGCGTGTTGAACATAGAGCACAAGAGTGAAAGACTTCAACACTGAATATGCGGCCTAGAAGATCGTAGTACCTAAAAGTACTACAGACAGATGCTAAAGCAAGTAAGGTTTTTCCATTTTTAAAAATTTTTTAAAATACTGTTCCTTACTGAAAATACAATAAGTTTTAAAGTATTTTTTTTTTTTTTCAGATAAAATGGACCATATGACAATGATATTTCCCCCCTTTATTCTAGTGAATGATACTTGGTGACATACATACTTTAATTATAAGTTAACACGGAACGCAAACATTATAGAAACATATATAAAAAGTAACAAACCACTTTAAAAAACACGTAGATAAACTATTTTTATTAAAAACGACACAAAGCTTTTCGCCATTATAACAATAGCATCATCAGGTGTTACATAGAGCCAGCAATTTATAAAAAAGAGAAGTTCAAACGGTTTAAAGTTACGGTTACAATAAAACAACCTGCAATATATAAAAAAGAGAAGTTCAAACGGTTTAAAGT
This sequence comes from Salticus scenicus, assembly GCA_963930645.1. NCBI lineage: Eukaryota > Metazoa > Arthropoda > Arachnida > Araneae > Salticidae > Salticus > Salticus scenicus. Next base: position 102,900,409 of record OZ005655.1, read on the forward strand.
TACGGTTACAATAAAATACTGTTTTATTGTAACCGTAACTTTAAACCGTTTGAACTTCTCTTTTTTATATATTGCTGGTTCTATGTAACACCTGATGATGCTATTGTTATAATGGCGAAAAGCTTTGTGTCGTTTTTAATAAAAATAGTTTACCTATGTGTTTTTTAAAGTGGTTTGTTACTTTATATATATTATATATACACGTAAAATGTTTTCTAATTTTAAACTTTTAATAGTTTTTAATCTTAATTATAGAAACAGATTTTCTTATGACAGCTTCAAAAACATGACTAATGCCAGACCACAGAATACATATTATATATATATATATATATATATATATATATATATATATATAGTAATACAATAATAAAATATAATAATATCAGTGCAAAATTTTATGAAATTCAAAGATGATTCAACCTCAGCATTAAAACAATTATTCAGATCATAATCGCAGACCACTCATATCAAATCAGAAAAGAATTAAAGATAAATCGAAATGAATTTTGGAGATGAGAAAAAAGCATAATTTGCATTCCAACGTTTTCAAGGGCCTGGTAGAATGCAAATATGCTAAGAAATGGATGTTTTTCTGTCACAAAGAAAGCAAAAGCTAAGAATTTCTTTGTTCACAGGCCCGAAACATCCATAGAAAATCCATAAAAAAGAAGATCAAAATCACAAAATTACCTGAAATAATCCTAAGACATATTTATTGGAGATTGAAATAAACATACAAAATTACTTAATAAAATATATTTTATACTGACTCAAATACTAGAAACACATGTGAAAAAACCAGAAAAATTCAATCCAGAAAAACTAAGATACGATGCACATGTAAACATTTAACAATCCGAACTCAGTTAAACACACAGTTAATCAGTTCAAAATTGCAGTGACCATTGAGTAATAAAGGATGCGCAGTGTTATTCAGGTAAATTAAGGATTCATACGGATTCAGATCCTAAAAAAAGCAGATTATTATTTTAGCATGAATAGTGCTGCCATCTAGAGTATTGAGATGAAAATAATAGTAAAATAAAATAAAATGAATTATTCATAATTATTTTAATGTGAATAGAGTTGCCATGAATAATTAGATGAAAATAATAGAAAAATAAAATGAAATGAAATGAAATGCATAGAACAGAAGTAGATAATGTAAGAAAAATAGAAATAAATTAAAAATAAGTCTTACAAAACAGCCAGGAAGCATGTAACAAGGTAAAAGGAGACCGAAACGTTCTATTTCTAAGGATTCAAATAACCAATATATGAATGAAAAGTGTTTCAATCTAGATTGCTACAAAGTTTGAAAGTTATTTTAGATAATACTAACCACAAAATAATACCTAATGTATATACCTAAATTTAAATTGGAATAAAGATTGTGAGGGAAAAAAAATAAAATAAAAAATAAATAAAATAAAAAAATGTGAGGGAAAAAAAAAATAAATAAAAAATAAAAAAATATTAATAATAATAATTGTGAGGGGAAAAAAAAATAATAATAATAGTAATAAAAATAAAAATTATATATAAATAATAATATTTACAATAATAAAATAAATAAATAAATGATTAAAAGAATTTTTGAATCAAGTATTTGGGATAGCCATTAATTAATGCTAAATTTTTAAAGAATCGAAATTGTACTTTTTGATGTTTATCAGACACTAAATTTTTGATACGTAGATTAAAATTAAGAAGAATATTGACAAATACAGATTTATGTAAACATGTTTGAAAATTAGTAAAACAATTTACCTTAAAGGGGAAATCTTTCTTTTTATCATATAAGTCAAATTCTAATTTGCCATTACAATTAAGAATAATTTTTAAATCTAAGAAACTAATGACATTAGATTCCAAATCAGTACTACTAAGAGACAGATTTTCAGGATAATTAACAGGTAAGTTTAGATTGGTGTGATGTTTATCCAAGTATAATATAATTATATCATCTATGTATCGTAGTAATTTAAAGTTAGTACACTCAATATCACGCTCATAATAATATAAGTATAGATCAGCTAATATACTAGAAGCAATGCCACCTTGTGGCAATCCTAAACGTTGTTTATATAAATAATTATTGAATAAAATATAGTTATGGAACAGTATAAACCTAGTCAGAGTTTTAAAGGTTGAAGGAGTAATGTTAACATTTAGATTTAAATACTGCAGACTTTCTACAAAAAGTTTATTTATAATATCAAACATATCTTTAATAACTATATTATTAAAAAGATCATTGAAATCAAAAGTTTTTATACCAGTAATATCAGTAAGATTTTTAATTTTATTTTTGAGTTGAAAACTATTTTTCAGAAAAAAATTACACTTGTTAGAAACAATATAACTATGTAATTTTTTAAGGATATTTAATAATATAATATTAGCATTAGAAGTATAGGCATTACAGGCAACAGTAACAGTACGAAATTTAATTGGATCTTTATGAAATTTCGGAATTACAACTAAATAAGGATAATTATAGTTATTATTTTTAGTTTTTATCAACTTGTAATAATTAAATATATGCCTATTTTTAATTTCGATACTGTCATTAATCTTAACAAAAATATTACTAGAATCCATAGTATCAAAAAGAAGTTGTTTATAATACTTTTTGCAAATAATTGCATAGTTATTAGCCGCCTTGTCAACATAAGTAATAATAAATTTAGACTGTAGGTCGAGAATTGCTGAATTAATTTCTTTGAAATTATAGTACTTGATATTAGAAAGATGGTGCATATTATAAACTAAATCAAGTTTAAATTTCTCAAGTAGCTTAAATTTCCACTCATTAAAATATTCCACTGGTTTATTATAATCAATAGCAATTTTGTATATAAAGAGATCCAAGTCTAAATTAAATTGAGTAATGATATCAATAAATTTGAATTTTGAAGGCATACGAAATTTAGTGCCATACTTCATCAAAGATCTTAAAGTAAGATTTTCCACAATATTGATATCGCCAGTAATAATATGACCATGAGATGGATTGAAAAAAGATTTATATTTGGAATCAGAACAATAGCATGGAGGCTGATCAATAGATGTAAGAAATTTAGCAAATTTATTGTAGTTAAATATTTTTCTGCCTAAAGTAATATTGTATTTAAAAGTTTTTTGAATGATGAAGATTTGATGGGAAAAGGATTGGATGGATCATTAAGTAAATTGTGGATATGAAGTTTATTAAACACAGGATGAGAAAAATTTGTCACCAAGAGAGAGTTATTTATTTTTTGACCAGATTTTAAGTCAAGTTTAATATTAAAACACTCAGCCCTGTAGTGTAAAATATCAAAAAATACATCACTGAAGTGTGAATCAAAAGAATGAGAATGGAAGACTTTAAAATATTTAAGAAGATACTTCTTTTTTATCCCAAATATAAAATTACGTATATCTTTCCAATTATAAGACTTAAGAAAAATACGTTCTAAGGATTTGAGATTTTGTAATAGAGATGAAATGTCCAGAAGTGGGGAAGACGACCTAGAAGAACCCCTAGAAGTTCTAGTAGTCTTTTTAAATAAAGAGTGATTTAATGTTTTATAAATATTACTGTAAAATTCAATTTTTGAAACCTTGGAATAAACAATATGTTGTTTATTATAAACATTAGAATTTAAACCAAAGGGATAAAGTGTATTCAGAGACTTAATATATTGTGATTCAAGTAAAAGACGTTCATTCAAATTCTTCTTAAAATTAAGAATTTTCACAGTAATATTATTAAAGTCATGTTGATGGAAGTGCATATATTCAAAATTAGTAGTAAATTGTCGTGATTTTTTAATATCAGAACGATGTAAGTTAATCCGCTTGTGTAATGGATTGCTAGTTTGTCCAATATAAATCATATTGCATAAATTGCATTTGATTGAGTAAATGATATTAAAAGCCTTACAAAATGTAACATGAGAGGAGCTATCTCTAAAATGAGAAGCATCAGCAAGAGGGCAAGTAAGACACCTTGTAGAATTGCATTTTTTAAAAAATAAATTGCGAAGAGGAGGATGATATAGGTAGCAGGATGACGATCCAGAGTAATCCCTATACATTACTCTGTACCGAGCACATATATATAATATATATATATATACATGTATCTGATTTCTTCGTTAATTCACATGACAAGTTGTTAATATGAGAAAAACATCCAATTAAAGGTGTTAAAGCCACCAGAAATTTCCCCAATTTATTTTTTGAAATTGTTAAAATGATCTACAGGTTTTGGATTTTGGCGGCCCAGCTGAGGAAAAGGAACAATATATAACCTTAGTAAAATCAATTTTTTTTCTTTAAATTTAAAGTTTTAAAGTTACGGAATCCTTGATCTGTAGAACAAGAGGAATTCCGAATTACCCATGCGCAAATTGAGACTCTTGAATATCTGAAGTCAGATTCCCCAGGATTTGAAGAAATTCGACCCGAATCTGTTGCAGCAAAAGACAACTCCATGGACAATTTCTCTATAGAAATATACGTTTGCTCTCAGATCCCACGAAATTATAGAGTAATTTTTTTCATCGTTTTCTTCAGAATTCGTGGAATCTTCCAAATGTACTCTAGAAACAGTTTTTATTATGAAATCGGTTTGACATTTTCACTGTTGGGGAGCTACTTTAATTTCATAATGAAGTTTTCTTCTATCTCAATATTTCGTCCAGTTGCGTACAGCAACTTTCTAATCATTTCTAAATTTTCTGAGCTTTTTAGAGTTTTGTATATATATTTTTTTTTTCTGTTTATTTTGAACACATTCTTTCACTCATTCCCACAAAACAGTAATAAATGTAGTTTGGTTTTAATATATTTTTTGTCCAGAAATAAAGTTGCGTAGCTTTCTCCTGACGTAATATGGCGTATCTTTCAGTACGGAAGAAGAAATTCATTTAATTTATTCTGCAGATTACCCGGTGCAAAAGTTAAAGCTTTTAAACCTCTTTTAAAATTTTGAACATATCTTATCGCTTGTTCATTAAGTAGCCGGATGATATGAAACACTTCAGAAATGTTTTATAATTTACACCTTTACTATGCATAAGAAAAAAAAAAAAAAAAACTCCTCCGTAACAAGTGACGAAGTATAATCATGCCTAGCGAAAAATGAGGAGAGGCATATAATTATATTCGCATAGTAGTCCTTGGCATAATAAAAATTTCTAGCCATTTACTACGGGAGTTTATAACTATATAAGAAAATATTGCCCATAATTGGCAAATATTACCTATGTGGATCATTTGGTACTCCAATTAATTTTCTGAACGAAGTGATAATGATATCTAGTGGGCGAAATTTACGTCACTTGACACAATCATAGAGAAAGTTTGGGCAAATATTTCTTCTCCTTTCACTGGCGTCTAACATACGTAAAAAAAAATGAAAAAGTATTTTATAATACAACTTTGCTGAGTTATTTGTGTTCAATATCAAGTAAAATAACTGAAACACATAAAATAACAGAATCTCTCTCTCTCTTCCCCTCCTCCTTTCAGAAGAATATTAAATTTGTTTTTTAATATCTTCTTTCAACGCTAAAGAATAATTTTATAAAATGGAGAAAAATTACGTTATTTGAAATAATCTTAAAGAAACTTAACCATTGAATGAATACAAATTTTGTAGTCACATGGAATGAGTTTAGACAGCAGCCAACGCAAGTTTTTGAGTTTTTTGTCTGACTTTTGGAAAAACTTCGAAGCATTTTTACAAAACAGGAGGCCTTTGGCAATAAATTAAAAACTGTAACGAACAAATTTATTATGACGAAAGAACTATTTCTTTCAGACAGTAAAATACAGCGCCGTCACCTTTTGTGGTAGAGACCTTGAATAAAGAAGAAAATCCTACAGCATCCAGAAAAAAAAAATAAAGAAATAAAATCCTATCGTCCAAAACTAAATTTTAAGTCAGAATTTTATTTATTTATTTATTTTTTTATACTGTGTTCATACTTAATTTGTTTATAGTATATTATATACTGTATCTTGTGTATCAGGTATGAAGTAAAAATTTATTTTTCCGATAATACAGGGTGGTCAGAAAAACATGATAGAAAGTAAGCGATCATTATGGAAAAAAGACAACATGCAAGAACATGAAACATATTTTATTGAATAAAGATATGAATGACATTTAATATACAAAATGCTTAAAATGTCTACCGTCCCCGACTATAGTGTTATAAAGCCGGTTCCAAAACTCTGTCAAAATGCGCTGGAGTGTGTCGTAATCAAGTGCATCAATCTCACTTCTGATAGCCAATTTTCGGTCCTTTAGTGAATCAGGGCTATTCCTATAGATTCTAACCTTGATGTAACCCCATAAGAATAAGTCGCACGGATTTGGGTCCGGACTGTACGGGGTGCGTATCTCCGAAATGTTGGCGCGTACAGAACAGATTGGCGCATTTTCGTAGCTAACGCCAAAATCTCTGTACCGCAAAGCAACCCTTGATTCTACTTCATTCCGCATTCGTGAAAACTTCAATCTTTTTTTTTTTTTTTTTTCTCCCTCTCAGAAAAATAAACTGCTGAAACTGTCTGTTAATTAGTTTTAGCGTCGTTATTTTGAAATAATATACTTAATGTCTAAATTTAGTAGGAAACCTTCACCTTTTTTTTTTTTTTCTAATTATTTATTTAATTTTTACTTTTTCTGATCCATAAAGAGAGTAGAGAAAATATTGTTCTTAGGTCAAATTTTAGAAAAAAAAAAAAAACTATTTTTTGTCCAATTATTTAATTTGTACTTTTTTCATAATCCAAAAATGAAGTAAAAAAAATTACTTTTACTATTTTTACTTTCTCTTACCCATTAGGTAGAGAAAGTATTGTTTTTGGGTCAAATTTCCATACGCGAGATTTTGTTATATTTACACGTTTTGAGGTCCCCTGAATACGAAAATCATGTTTTTAGCAAATGGTCTGTGTGTGAGTCAGTGAGTGTGTCTGCCTGTTATCAGCATATCTCAAAAACAAATTATGGCAGAAAGTTCAAACTTGGTATTCTAAATGTGTATCATATAGGGATGCTACAGTAAGATTTTCGTTAAGATCAAGCAAATGGTTCGCGTACAGGGACAATCAAGAGAATTCTAATACATTACGTCTATGGGGGAAATTGCAGGTAAGTAGAATTTAACGTCTATAGACTGCACTAAACCAAATGAAACGAATATATATTTTTTGTAATAGAGATAGTTAACTGGGAAAAAAATGTTTGTGTATGTAGGAGCCTCGCCTCCCCCCCTGGGGGGAAGTCTCTTCTCGAGGGGGAGTAAATTTTCATGATGGGTATCATTCAAAAGAGCTCGCCAATACCTTTAAAACGAATGGTTGAACTATAAATCTGTGATAATTTAAAACAAAGTTATAGATTTTTTTTTACTTTTAACAAAAAAAAAAAAAAAAAAAAAATCTTTTTTTTTTTTTTTTTTTTTTTTTCCAATATGGCAAAATAGGGCAAAATTTCCTTTAAAAATCCATTAAGAGAAATATTTTATCTTTAGGATATCACATCACTTTAAAAATATCATTTATGTTACATCTCATAAAGTATAAACATTTTAATTTGAAAATTTCGCAAGTAATTTAAAATTTAAAAATTCTTTAATATGACAAAACAGGAAAACATTTTACACAAACTTATGTTTTTGTCTTAGTGCATTGGAAATAGTAATATCATATCGCATTTGAAATTAAACAACGAAAGCACGCCTAATAAAATTAATCAGCAAATTAGAATAAGTTAAATGTATTGGATCGGATTGAGATTAGCCTAGTTAGAGGGGCATTTCAGTCTGCGAGTATGTTAGTTTCCTTTCGTATTCATTACTTTTTAACATGAAGCTTAACAGAATGTTATTATGTTCGCTCTTAATAGCATTTCATCAGAACAAATATATGATGAGAAATTGAGCAGAATCCATCTATACCGACATGTTTCTTTTAGGAAAAGGTTGTAGATAGATTATGCATAATCTTATTACCTTGTTTTTATAACACATTACGATTAGATTTTTTATGACTACTGAGAAGGAACAAATAGAATAGCACTAACAAAATCTTGAACGATTCACTTTTTAACTATGTACGTTGGAAAGTGTAAAGATTGAGATGTCTAAGAAGAAAATTTTATGTAGAAGGTTTTATGAACTCTAACTATGGAATTTAAAACAAAATATCGATATTTATTATGATTAAGATATTCTTAGAAAAATACATAATAGTTAAATATATAGTGAAAAGTCAAGCTCTGCATCATAAGATAAATATTTTATAAAGTTAAGTCATACATTTAAAATAATAATAATAATACAAAATAATAGTTAAACAGAAATAGGGTAAGTGCACCAGTGATTGACACTTTTAGAGCAATCTCTGATGTTTTTAATGTTCTAGTCATCAGAAAATATGTTTAGAAATCTTAAGTTAGTACATATGGCATGAAAGACATTCAAAACCACATATATGTTAAAATATATACATTTGATAACAATTATATTTTTTTATAAATTTTATTTGGCACCCACTCAGTGTTCCAGTAATTGACACTGCCAGTTTTTTATTTTACCAGTTTTATTTTACCTATGCTCCAGTGTTAGACATAAAATGTTAAAATTCTTATATGTAAAATACTATATGATTTTATAATTTTTTAATTATTTCCGGATAGATGTCAATTACTACTACTGGAGCATGCCAATCACTAGAGCACCTACCCTAGTTAAAAAATAATATAAAATTTTTAACTTACCGATTTGGACGGTGGAGAACTCTGTATACAATCCAATGAGTATTGGTTATTAGACCAAACATTTTGACAAATTTTTCTGCTTCCTTCTCACATGTTAAATTAGATCTTAAAGTTAATACATTGTCATTATTAGAATGTATTATTATATGCGGAAAACTGTCTTTTAATTTTGAAATAATAGTGTCAGCTTCCAATTTGCGATTTAAAGCTTTAAATATAACATGATTCAACAATAAAAAACAAAAGCGGCAATGTTTATTTACACGAATTAAGTGCTGCGTAGTTTTTTCTCTTTGAACGTCCACATTTGGCGAAAATCGCACTGTTTGGCGAAAATTTGTCAATCTGTTCTGTACGCGCCAACATTTCGGAGATACGCGTACGGGGTCCACTCTATCCCGTGCCCCGTGAATTCCTCTGCATCCAATGCAATCAAACGCTCACCAAACGTCGTTTCAAACCACGTGAAGACGTCAGAAGTTTTTTGGGGACGAGCCCCATCTGGCTTGAACCAGTACCGGCGTATCCTGTTGAGATGGCCCGCATCAGGGCCAAAGTGACGCTCTAGCAACTCTCGACACTTCACTCCTGTGACCACACCCATCAATAAATATCGGACCAATTATCTGCTTCGACGATATGGCACACCACACCATGACCCTTTGTGGATGCAGTGAAGAGATGGCGCTGAGATGAGGATTTTCCGTACCTCAGTGGCGCCAGTTTTGTTTGTTCACGAAACCATTCAACTGAAAATGGGTCTCATCACTGAACCAGATCCTGTATTCACTGATGGAACCATTTTTAAGTTCCTCGATTATGTGGTTTGCGAAATCTCTCCACTTCACAGAATCCCCTCCCCCCCCTTTAGCGGCTGTCACATTTGGATCTTTTATGGACACAATCCTACTGCTTTCATTAGCCTTTGTAATGATGTTTTGGATATGCTTAATTGTTGGGCCGCCTGTCGAGTGGAAGTGGTTGGCTGATCCTCAAAGTATGCGCGCGCAGGCTCCCTGATGTCGTCAGTAACAACTGCTGATTTTCGTCCCGACGCCTTTCTTTTTGCATCCTAAACACTCCCTGCAGATTCATATCTGTACATCAACCTGTAAACAATGAAAATCAGTGGGAGATTAGGACCATTACATGAGTCATCTGATGGCTTAAAATCACTGCGATTTTAGAGCGCTATAATTTACTGTGCGATTATCTCTTCACTAAGCGTCCTTTTCATTTTGAACTCTGAACGACATGCCCGTCGAACGGGGACATTACATCGGTTATTCTCATAAAATTTTCCTACGATATATAACCGATCTAAAAAGGTTTGTGATTCCATATTCTTATTCTTTATTTCCGGTAATTAAGCATTCAACTGAAATGTCACTATATGTGCTATTATAATATGGAAGAATTATATTTGCATCAATACATTTGAAATCAGAAACTTAAAATACTTTCTATCATGTTTTTCTGACCACCCTGTATTAGAAACTTGGTTACTGTCGTAGTTGACGTATGTTGTGCATGTTTGCTATTTTGAATGATTGATGAGAAAGGTTACCTGATGTTAATAGATTTCATAACCTTAACTATTGCTAGAGCCTATTCTGCCATGTAATGGCATGCAGTAACTATATTTAATTCCTTAGCATCGCGATTACTACATTCATTTATTAAAATGTCTTTCGTATAGCTTTAGCAAACCTTTGTGGCTTTTAAATTTTTGTTCTCATTTTGGCGATGAATTAAAACGGCTATCGAAATTGGATAAATAAATATTTTGGTGAGAAATGTCCGGGTTACTTCGGTGCCAATTTTCAAATTCTTCCACGGGGATTCTATACTGAAGCGGTTCCATTTCTTTAGCGCAGCTTTTCTCAATTTAATTTAATTATTTGAAAAAAAAAAAAAAAAAAAAAAAATGTTAAGATGTTTGCAAGTTCATTTTTTTTTCGATAACAAGAAATATATTTGCTTACTTTTTAAATTATTTATATTTATTTATTTGTATTTATTTACTTGTTTGTATATATTTATATTTGTTTTTTACTAATTTGACATAATATTTTAACGTAGTTTAGAAAATTAAATAGTAAAATTGTATATTGGCAGTTACCCTGGTATATTTAAGGTGGAACACAATATGGCGACAACTCAAAATCGCAGATTAAAATAAATAGTCCTGTCGTTCTTAAAAAAAAAAAAAAAAAAAAAAAAAAAAAATCAGTTTGAAAGATTATTGAATAGTTTCCAGATATAAATATCTAATATATATATTTTTTTAATTCACAGATAGTAAACTCGATAGTATGACATGTTACAGATTTTTGCAAAACTATTTATTCTCGTCAATTTTCTCGTTAAGGAAAAGAAATAGTACTTAGATAAAATAATTCTACACATATAGTAAAATACTTTTTAAAAAATTAATTGTATTTTTAATATTTATCTTTCTAAAAATTCTTCAGTTTGCCTAATGTTTAATTTATTTCTTTCATTCTTTTCTTTTCATTCTGACCCCCCCCCCCTTTTTTTTTTTTTTTTTTTTTTTTTTTTTTTTTTGCTTTGTCTATTGTATTTCTGCTGATCGTAAAGAAAGAAAGAACAAAGAAAGAATGGCTAAAAAAGATCAATTATAAATAAAATAAATAGGTTTAATAATGAAATTATGAGATTCAAATAAATTAAATATATATATATATATATATGTATGTATGTATATATATATATAAATATATATATATATATGTGTGCGTGTAATCGCGGGCTGCCGTCATTCTCGGCTCCGATGCACTCAATTCCACTTGCTCAGAGATAAATCATGGACCATAACCAGTAAGAAGTTCAAGATGGGCTTATTAATGACTGTCTATAATCCTGTCGATTTTTTTATGTGACGTATTCTTTTTACTCCGTGTCACATAATATCTCTAATGAAGAGATGCTTTCACTCATTAACGAGTTCAAGGATTATAGACAGTCGTTTATTGGCCCATCTTGAACATCTTACAGGTTATGGTCCATGATTTAGGTCTGAGCAGGGGGAATTGAGTGCATCGGAGCCGAGAATGACGGCAGCCCGCGATTACATTGCGTTATGAAAGGATAAAGAGAGGTAAGATTTTAAATTATTATTTTCTTATTTTAAATTAATAGTGAGTAATAATTTAAAGAAAATCCCATTAGAAAGTCTTAACTTGAAATTAATTCTAAAGTTTCCCCTGTAAAGTAAGTTTTATTACAATGCACGATCATAACGCGAAAGTCATAAAAGTGAACGAATTTTAGGATAATAAAGTGCTGAACAAACGCAACTTGCAGTTTCTTGTGGTTAGATGATGCATGCTAATTAATCCCGGCGATCTGGACTCAGCTAAGCTGTCAATCATTAAGTTAATAGCCAATGATTATACGAAGGAGGGGTGAGATTTCGCGCCAAAAATGCCAATATTTAAGAGAAAACGCGCGGGGATGAGGCCTCTCTTCGTGTGTGCTCTTACTGGTAACATCACGTCAAAATAACAGCCCCGGGAGGTAACGCGATGTAATCGCGGGCTGCCGTCGGTCACGGCTCCGATGCACTCAATTCCACCTGCTCAGACCTAAATCATGGACCATAATCTGTAAGATGTTCAAGATGGACCAATAAACGACTGTCTATAATTCTTAGACTCGTTAATGAGTGAAAGCCTCTCTTCATTAGAGATATTATGTGACACGGAGTAAAAAGAATACGTCACATATATTTTTTATAAAAGATGAATAACAATAATATAGTGTACAAAATTAAAACGAGATTTTAAATGTTGTTTATTATTTCTCTCTCTCCCACACACATGAGAAAGAAAAACAAAAAATATTTATGAATCCATGAGATCTTTGAAAAATATATTGAAATATTGGCTTTGGCGTAGTAATTTTTCCTTTAAAAATATCAACTATAAAATAATAATTTTTCATATCATATGTTTTTAATAAGAAAATTGATTTTATTTCTAGCGTATTAAATGTAACACAAATCTAAATTTCATATTAAATAATTACGATATTTGGCTGACTTCAATAACTAATACGTATTACTATTTATCATGTTGTTAATTGATTGACATATATGATAATTACCGTTTTTTAAACAATGTACGATTACTCTGTAATTCATTTAAATGAATTTCTGTAGCATAATGTACAATTCTATAGCATAAATTTATTTTCTCAGCTATATAATGTAATAATGATGTCTCATATTTCACAGGTGTTGTTCTTACACCTATACCAATGTCTGTCTACATAATTTGGTCTGGATCAATACGAGTTACATGGGAAGACGCTAAAGCTGTTTCAAAATCTGGAGAGGAAAGATTGCCTAACAAATATTCTGTGACGCATCTTACTTCAAGTCAAGAGTCAGCCTCTACGGAAGTTGAAGTTGAACCCAACAAAAAAGAATTTATTCTTACTCCCATTGTGATGAAGGAAACGTACATATTTAAAATATCCTGCTTTTATGTCGATGTTTTTCATTTATGCGGAGAGATATCTATAACTACAGGTATATCTTTTCAAGAACATTTCTTTCTACATAAGATTTTTGATGGATATTTTCTACACTTTTAAACATTTTGCCCTAGGTTGAACCACTGTAGCTACAACCATGCGATGGTGAAACCTTATACCCTTATTTGGTGCTTCGTTAAATCAAAGCTTGATACTGCAATAGGAAGACATTTTATGCAAAAAAGAATTAAAATATTATTACTAATATACTAAGTTAAAAATTTAAAAAGTAGATTAATAATAATTTTTAACTGTATACAGTCGCAAGCAAAACCATTGAAGCACACATCCACGTATTTCATATTTTGTTTTTTTTAGCCTGATCGCTAATGTTTACCAGCAATTTACATTTTTTTATAAACAACATAAAAAGTAAGATCATGATTCAACAAATATTTACTTAACAAAACAGTATTAGGTGCACATTTCTTAAATACGAATTATTGCTAGCGCTTCAATAATTTTGCTGCCGACTGTATGCCCGATGTGTATTTCAAGTGTTCAAAAATGAGTTTCAAGTTAAATGTTTGTAGTTTATTCTTTAACGCTTATCTCTCACACACAAAAATATAAAAATAATGAAGTTCTGCAGACGCCTATTAAACGTCCGTTCTTAACAAAATTTACATATTATCTATAAAGTGGAGAAATCTTTTACCATAATTTGGTGCTTTTTTTTTTTTTTTTTTCCACAAGAAGCACTAAATCATGGTGGAAGCTTTCACCATCGCATGGATTCAGCTGCAGTTGTACCAAGTTTTGGTTCAACCTAGCAAATTGACGCTACTATGTACCAATATTTGGTTCAACCTTGAACTGAAATTTCTAATATTGTACACAATATACATAAATAATCAAACGTACCGTGTTAATGATATTGATATCGAAATAATGATAATAAATATTTAAGAAAATATAAAAGTGATTGCAATCACTCTAGAATATAAAGATCGCATGACCATTTGAAACATTTGTCATAAAGAATACAATGTATAAATGCCCTTCAGTTTATATTTTGGGATTTTACATGTAAAGCAAACGTTATACATTTTAAAACTGCTAATTGAAAAGGCTTAAAAATAGTTGTTGTCAGGACATGCTGTATCGAATAAAATGTAGCGATTACAAAGTAAAAGAAAAATTAAAAAGAAAAAATAGTTTAATATAAATTTCATATGATAAATTTGGTAACGACGTTTCCTTTATAGATCTATTGTCGTTTAAGGTCAAATAAGCAGATGATTAAGAATGAAGTGAGCCTCGAATTTTTATTTTGTAAATTTTCAGAAAATTGCTATTAAAAAGTAAATTAAAAAACGTTTTTGATTTCATCTAAGAAAAGCAGTTTTTAAGAGATTGGTGGGTTAGTTTACTTTTCCTGTCGCAAACATTTTACTACGAATATTTCAAATTATATGTAAATCATCTTTAAATTATAAATATAAATCACCCCCTGAAGATGAGAGTTAAACTCATGATGTGAGAGCTCTTCCTGATTGAGAACCAAACACGCATGCGCCAACATTTAGAAATACAATGTCAATAATAAAAAAATCGTAAAAAGCAGTGAACAAAAAAAGTTATTGAGACATTTGGAAAAATAAAAGTCTTTTTCACCTGAGAAATTAATTTGTTATTTGTCAGAAAAACAGAAAGTATATTTTACAAGCATGTAAAATCGCATCAATGTATGAGAAATATTTAACAGCAAAACCATCCTATATATATATATAAGATGTGGAAAAAGTATTGAGGTTTTCCCACTTATGATTTGAAAAATGGGGACTAAGGATATAAAATAAAAATAGAACGCATATCAAACCTATTCAATGTGAAGAGAACTGAAGCAAACTAAGCATCTTCAAAAAAAAAAAGCAGAAAGCGTTTTCTGATGCAGACGCTTCAGCTACGACAGATTTTTTGCGTACACCAGACACCATTAACGTACACGACGGTCTTTGGCGGCTCGAGTATTGAACACGCAATCTTCCAATTACGAGCTTTACCAATCAGGTTACCACAGCTTCTGGTTAAACAAAAGGAATTTGACTTTAAATATTTATTATAATAATTTAATTCTCCCTTGAACATTTTGGTATTTAAAATACTGTTAATTTTGCTGAGAAATATTGCATATGACACTTCCTCCCTACCACCACCACCACCACTTTCCAACCAAAACTCATTCTACAACTCTAAATAGCTATTATTCAAACAGCTTAGATCTTAAAATAATGGAATTATCTTAAGATCTAAACCGAACTAAATTGAAAAGTACTAAATTTATTGTTTTAAGCATTAAAAAGCATAAAGAAATTGTTTTAAGAATTATGAAAATACATTAAGAAAAAAGAAATAATTATTATATCCATTATCAGTAATACATGTAATTTACAAAATAGAGGGTTAGTGTACAGTCGGTAACAAAAGTGTCCGAACGCTAGCAAAAATTCCTATGTAAAAAATGTACACTTCATACGGTTTTGTTAAATAAATCCTTATCGAATCATGTTCTTACACTGACTAAGGACAGGATTCGACAAGGATTTATTTAACAAAATCGTATGAACTGTACTTTTTTTACATAGAAATTTTTGCTAGTGTTCGGACACTTTTGTTACCGACTGTACAAAGTTAAATTTTGTAATGTTATTTCGTATTTCGTATTTTGAAATTAGTTGTTAGCTTCGTAATGCTCAATATAGATTTATAATTTTCAAACACAGTAGTTATAAATACAGTATCAAAATAATGAATGCCTTTTAAAGAAAAATCAGAACTCTTCGATTGTAACGATAAGTATAACTTAGCATATTTCCTGTACAGCCTTTTTTGAATAATATTTAGAATCTAATTTCACCTTTTGCATTTATTATTCTGAAAGCCAACCTCGGATATTTTATGTACAAAGATATGTTTAGATAATTTTATAAGTAAGTATATGTATATATATATATATATATATAAAGTAACAATCAACCGCGAAAAAAAAAAAATTGAAAAAAATTTGAAGTTTGACATTTCCATGGAAGCAATTTTATGGAAATTCTGTAGTCAATAAACTCAAACTTTGAAAACTACACGTGAATTCACCCGGAAAAATTATTAGTTTCCTTTAAAGCTTTCAAGAGTGTGCTTAAGTATGATTGCTTTTATATTGCGTGCGTTACCTTGGTAATGCAATTCGGTATTGAAAATGATCCAATCTGTAGACTTAGTTTTTGTATCGATTTCTTTTTTCCAAAAAGCTAACAACTTTGTTCTCGATAGTCAAGTGTCATAATAACGATTAAAATAAACAAGAAAATTTTTCAGGCAGTTTCACATGCAAAATTCGATGATTGATCACAAAATTAGGTTAAGCTTATAGTAGACAATAAGCTAAATGGAATAAAAATGTGCGTGATCAAAAGACTTGATTAAAACTAATTATATAAAGTTGTTCAAAACTTTTTTTTTTTTAATAAATGTTCGAGTTTTGTGTTTTCAGTATTAAAGGAGAATTAAAAAAAAAAAAAAAAAAGAAAAAGAAAGAAAGAAAGAAAGAAAAAGAACGAAATTTTGTGTTAGAAAATATCAGTATCTTCTTTTTAAATTTCCAAGATCAGTTATTAAAAAAAAAAAAAAAAAAAAAAAAAAAAAAAATCGACTAAACAAAACCATTTTTTAGTTTATACAAAACATATATATACATATACATTATATACCAGCCAATAAAACGATACAAAATTAATGAAAAAATCATTTAACATGCATATACTACTAATAATTTTCATTGTCTATGGTGCGCATGTAAAGTTTTGATGATAAATCAAGTTAAAATAAACTTTTTTAATGTTTTCTATTTAGAAATGGAACTACAACGATGCTTTTGTGAGACTCCTTTTCAGTAAATAGTCTCATTTAAAAGTTAGAACAGAATATATATTTTTTTAGATTTACTAATTTTAGATAATGTGTTACAAAGACGATCACTACACGAGGTCTACACAAAATCAATCTATTTTATGATTTATTTATTTATTAACTAGAAGTCTTCGTCCACTTCGCTGGTTATTATATTAAATTGAATCCTCAAAACACCATATCATTAATAATAATAATAATAATAATAATAATAAAATCGTAAAAAAAAAAAAAAAAAAAAAAAAAAAAAAAAATCATTGAAATCAGTCAAAATCTAAGTTTAAATTCCCGCTACTTTCTGTAGCTGTATTTCTGCTCCCCACAGTCGAGTCTAGAGCCCCAATGCCCCATTGAGATAATAATCTCAGGATAGCGATTTTTTGATATGTGGAGAGCCGAGTTACTCTTAAAAGCGTGTTTTGGGCCATCCCCGCCCTTAAAAAAAAGTGGGGGAGGGCAGGGACAAATTTCGTAAAATCTCTTTGTAGTGCGGGTTGGATACGCATAACCAACTCATACATAAAAATTAATCTACTGAGATAGCTTGAATCTAAGTTATGCTTGGAAACGTGTTTACTGTCCCCCCCCCCTTTCCATATCCCCAAGGGGTAAGGGGGAAATTTCGCAAAATCCTGTTACAATGGGTGCTGGATACACATAAAAAAGCCAAACATTAAAATTTGTGATCTCAGCTCCTTTAGATTTTCCCGGATGAATTTGCCCCCTCCTAACTCCCCTCTCCCCCACCTTCAGAATCGAAAATTGCAAAAAAAAAAAAAAAAAAAAATAATAATAATAATAATAATAATGAGTTTTCGGAAATATTCTCACAAAGACGCGTGGCGTTTTTTTATTTGTTTGTACTATTATCGGTGGAGTTCTGCTCGAAAATCCATATTTTGCTAAATTTGCCTTTGAAAATCATTTCCCTCTCCTCTCCTCTTAAAAATCTAAAATTCCATAATCGCAGAAAATGATTTTTTGTACTCAAGTATGGTCTTCCCATCTGCAATTTCTTCACCGTGAAGTAATTTGGAGCCGAGTTATAAAGGTGTTTGTGCCTTCTACCCCCCAAGGGGGAACGGGGGCATGGTATTTCACAAAATCCCGCCTCAGTGGGATCTGGATCCTAAAACCAACCTGGTCACCAAAATTTGTGACTCTATCTCCCATACAATCGTCATGGCAGTGTTGAGTTAGCTCTTTAATAGATACAGATTTGTTTATATTTTTTATGGATTACTTGGTTAAAGGTGGCTGTTACGAAAATAGAGTCCTTGGCTAACAGTGTCCTATATACTTCAGCATCAAAAGCTAAAAAAATACCCAGAATTATCAATAAATAAAGGTCTTTAATATAAATCTTCATTACCTTTCATTTTATTATCATTTAATTTTTATAATGACGTCATTTTGTCATGTGCCTAAGCAGCAAATTTAATATTTATTTTGTATTATTCGTGAAAATATATTTTATTATACGTCGAAAAATAAATTAACTCGTAAACTTCTTTGGCAACAATTAAAAATTAATTAAAAAAAAAAAAGCTTTATTATAGAAGAAATATCTACACTGTAAAAAATATGTCCTATTTGCTGCCAGAAATTCTCTGTAATTTGGGAAAATACGCGTAATTTACGAAAAAATTACGTTGTCAGAACGTATTTTCTCAAATTACAGAGAATTTCTGGCAGCAAATAGGACATATTTTTTACAGTGTATATTATATAGAAGAAATAATATAGATAACGTTTTACTCCCCCCTCCCCTCTCCTTGGACACTGCATTTGTAAAATTCCAAAAATTGGTTTTTAGGTATTTGTGTTAGCTGTATTTTCAAGCAAAAATTTTACGGATTTCTGTTTTTTTCTTTGAGATATAAAGGTTTTTGTGAAATCACGTTTTGCCCCCTGTCCCCCCTTAGGGGCCGAATTTCTAAACTTCCAGAAATTGGTTTTTAAGTTCTTATGTTAGCTATATTTTAAAGAAAAAATTTTACTGATATTTGTTTTTTCTTCTTTGAGATATGAAGTTTTTCTTGTGAAATCACTTTTTGCGCATGTGCAATCGCATTTTGCCACGCACCCTCTCTTGTGGACCGAATTTCCAAAATTCCAGAAATTGATTTTTAGGTATTTGTGTTAGCTATGTCTTAAAATAAAAAAACTAGGGATATCTGTTTTTTTGTTTGAGATATGAAGGATTTTGTGAAATCACGTTTTGCCCTCCCCCCCATCTTCGGGGGCGAATTTTGTAAAATCACTTCTTAGTGGATGTCTACGTAACAGAAGGAACATTGCCACAAAATTTCATGCTTCTAGGCCCAGGGGTTTGGGCTGGGCGATGATGAATCACTCACTCACTCAGGACAAACGATTTTATATATATAGATTATTTTTAGTTCCCCATCATACTATAGGTATGGGGAACTTAGGTAATCGTGAAAATTTTCGACCTCGGTTTTTTGACTTTTTTACACGTTTTCAGGTGTGAGGAATCCGAAAATGACAAAATTTGTATGGTGTCTGTTAGTGGGTTAGTCTATTAGTGTGTTAGTCCGTTAGTTTGTTAGTCTGTGTACACGATATCTCAAGAACAAATTGTCGCAGAGAAGTCAGATCAATTTTAAAATATTACTTTCGACACTGGCAAGAACCCTATTCATTTGCAACAATCGAATTAAAATACTTCAGCAGTTATTCGAAATTTACGATTTTCTTAACATGGGAGAATAGGACAAAAATTCACTTAAACGTGCATTAAATGGAAACATTTTACTGTAAAAATGTCAGACTAGTTTTAAAATATCTGTTTTGATGCCGGAATGAACATCAGTAACTATAAATATGCTACTTCGAAAATTTCGCAAGTTATTGGAAAAGTTATGAATTTCTTAACATGGCAGTATAGGGCAAAATTTCCCATAAACGTCAATTTTGAGAGATATTTTCATCGTAAAGATGTCAAACCACTTTCGAAATATTATTTAGGATACTGGCATGAATATCATAGACTATGATTTTTCAAATTTAAAAAATTCGTAAGTTATTTGGAATTTACGATTTACTTAACATGTCAGAATAAGGCAAAATTGAGCATAAACTTCCATTTTGAGAATCATAAATACATTAGACAACTTCAAAATTTTTATGATATTTGTTTGAACATGATTGAATACAAATATTCTAATAGGAAAATTTCGTAAATTATTCGTAATTTACGATTTTATCAACATAGCGAAATTGGAAATTTTTCATATAAATATGAATTTTGAGGATTATTGCAATGGAAATAGTAGCATGAAAACTAAACAACGGAATTGACCCTGGTAAAATAAATTAATAGATTAGAATAAGATAAATACATCGAAGTGAACGATGGATAGCATTCTGTCCCAGTATCAAGCTTTGGTCAAATTCATATCTTTTAACATGATTATAAAATGTCTCGCACTAGAAATTTATGAGAACATAAATATGATGGGGAACTGAGCAGAGTCCACCTATGCCAACTAGTTTTAATAAAGGAAAACGTATGTATAAAAGTATTTTTTAAGACTTCTTTTTCTTCATAATTAAAAACAAAATGATTAGAAGGTGTCATATGATCTTTCGTTCTAACTTAAATTTATTTTGGGTTAAAACAATGCTAAAAAAAATTTTGACCACTGATATTATTGGTAGCACAATTATTCGAGCGCAAGCAATTATTTCTATATAAAAAATACACTTAGTACTGTTTTGTTGAATAAATCCTTGTCGAATCAAGTTCTTAATCTGACTAAGAACATGACTCGACAAGGATTTATTTAACAAAGCAGTATTAAGTGTACTTTTTTTATATAGGAATTACAGTAGACTTTCTTATAATGCGGTGGATACGTTCCGCGTAATAGGAAATCGCGTTATAGGAGACATACATTGAGCAGACGATTTCATTCCGCAATGAGACCAAAAGCGTCGGGTGTTGGTATAGTAACGGAGCAATCCTTATCTGCAGTGAAAAAGTAAGTAACCTTGAACAGGTTGAATAGAAAAGATGTCGTCACGTGCTTTCTTTATCTTACGCGTTATACGAGACACTTTATCGCGTTGTATGAGTAATAGTCGCAGTTTTTTCGTCGTGTTGTACGAAATCGCGTTTTGTGGGAGCGCGTTCTACGAGATTCTACTGTATTACCTGTGCTAGAATAAGCTTGCTGCCTACTGTAATATATAGTTAACGATCTATTAATGTCTAACTTGAGACTTTGCGAATTTAATTAAAAAAAGTTTTTTTAATAAATTAAATTGAATTAAATTAATTAATTTTTGAGCATTGCACAAAATATTTTATTTACATAGTAATAAAAAGTTTTAACGCCATATATCAATGGCATTTATTATTATGTTTTTGGTTTTGTCATTTCAAATTCCTTATTCAGTATTATGAGAATAATGATTTAAAATTCATAGACAGTAAATTTTAATATTCTTTAAAGCTGATACCGACTTTTTGCCTTTCCTGTGTAAGTTATACAATTATTTAACACATAATGGTATTGGTACCTTTAAATATATTTTATTTTGTAGATCCCCCCAACCTTGTCTTGTTTAAACCTTCTAAAGTTTATGTTGTCTACGAAGTAATTCCCGATAAATTGAAAACGTGGATGGAAGCTGAAGATGACTGCCAGCAAAGAGCTGGTCACCTTACGAGTTTGTTAGATGACGCCGAAGCAAAAGCTTTATTAAAAATGTTGCCAACAAAAGATTCTAAAATGTGGACCGGAGCTAAAATAGGGAAAAAAGGTGATGAAATGAAGCATTTAAACAAAGTTTTCTTTACAAAGTTCTTATTATTCAGCACTAGTTTCTTTTGGTGATATCTTTATTGCAAATTTGTTTGTTATTCATTTGTATTAATAATGAATAAACACTTTTTTTTAGTTATGTTGCTTTTAAGTACATGTATGATCAAATTTTGTTGTTTTTATATAAGGTTTGTTCATTTTAAGTATCTTTATGATTTTTATTAATGGAATAGTTTAAAGTTTATTATACTTTCTGGTCTAAAATTAATGGTAAATAACTTCTTCTTTTTTTCATCCTAATAAGTAACATGCCGTTAATAGATGGTAACAATCTTATTTCGAAAACTTTTCTCTTTCCGTTAGAAACTACACTGATAAAAAGATAAACAAACAACCCTATTTTGCTAATTTCTCTAGAAATTGACTTATTGCAATCCGGTCTTATTTATTGGTTTACAGGATTGGTTGAAAAGTGATTATATACGTTATGCGATATAAATGGAAACGGCTGAATATAATACTCTAGTGTTATAAGGATATTTTTAGTACACTATATGGTGGCTAAGTAAGTTTTCGGCGATTTACAGACTACACAAACGCAATCATTTTCCTGATTTTTCTATAGTAGAAAAGCTATAACGATGCTTTTGTGAGATTCTTTCCTCCATAGTTAAAATCAAAAATATATTTTTGTAGTCTTTTTGTTTTTGGGCAATATACAGAACTACACGAAAGCAATCTGTTGTATATATATCTGTACTGATAAGTATAAAGGATTTAAGTCCAAAAATGTCGATTTTGAGTTAAGTACATAGTCAGACGCAGAAAAAAATTCTCCATCGATTGGTATAAAGGATTTAAGCCCATCTCATTTAATCTTTGAGAAAATCCATTGGTAAAAAAGATTCAAGTCAGAAATTTAGCATTCATGTTTGGTATAAAATATTTAAGTCAATTTGTTCCCTTTATAAAATGAAGGTTGACAATCACTTGAATGGTATAAAGGGTATAAGTCAACATAATCCCTTTTTCCTGATTGAGTCTTCTGATTAGTGTTTGGTATAAAGGATTTAAGTCCACTCTTCTCTTTTTGTGCTGTGCCACTTGGGGGTTAACAGGTTTTAATCAAGTGCAATAATGAGATTATAATTATTCAATTGTTTATTATTGTATTTTATGCTTTAATTTATAAATATAGAACTGGTATTGATAAGCTTATTATTGTATTTTATGATTTAATTTATAAATATAGAACTGGTATTTATAAAAAATTTACCCACTTTTAAATTGAAATTTATTATCTATAAATAATTTACTACATTTAACATCAGGGAAAAGTAGACTTAGCCTATAAACAGAAAAAACTTGACAAAGCAGAAGTCAAAACTGATACCTCAAAACTGTGTTTAGTTTTTGAGTTACAACAGTGCACTTTCTTCGACGAGGCAAAACAAATCTCCGAATTACCCAGATTGAAAAACGGCATAACAAATTTGTTCCAATCTCAGTGGAGAAGAAGAGAGATCATTTTACTTTGTTTTCTCTTGTGCCTCCAGTATTCCATGACGTCTACAAAACTTTACGAACATCAGCTGGCACAGAGAACATTGACCCTGACTTAGAATTTAGTGATAATAATGAAAATGACCATTAATGACCATGACCCATGATTCAGTGGAAGGAAACACGAATATAATATTGTGATGGTCAATACTCTAATAATCCTAATGCTTTGTATTTTGTGTACTGTTAAAAATGTTTTCTTAAAAATGAGCTAAATTGTCTCAAAATAGCTCCGAAACAATATATACTTAAATTAAAAAACCCATGTACTCATTTTTGAGTATATTGACATGTCAAACATTTGCATATTGGGATTCTTATTGGTCAACCCTATTTTTGAATTTGTAAATATACTCAAAAATGAGTACATGTTTTTTTTTTCAAATTTAAGTATATATTGTTACAGAGCTATTTTGACACAATTTAGCTCATTTTTAAGGAACTATTTTTTACAGTGTGTTTTAACTTTAGTGTTTTGCTTGTGGATTATTAATGACGTAATGTGTTGCCATTTAATAGGGTGATACATACATACATACATATATATATGCATTATTTTGTTTTTTAATCTATTATTATTATTATTATTTGTTTATCATCATCATCATCATTATTATTAGCTATTTTCAACAACAGTATATCGTTTATTATGATTTATATTCTTCTAATCTTCAAAAGTTTTATAACAGAAAAGGACAATGAAAATTTATAACAACAGCTTCTAGAGGTAAAAAACAAAAATATCTAATCATTTTTTAAACTGATTTACCTCTCAATCAGTTTAGCTTGATGTTGGATAGATACAAGTACAATCTAACTACCCTTCCATCTGTGGTCTTAAGGTGAAGCTGAGAGGAATTGTTGGTCATCATTCCTAAAAGATTAACTTAAGTATCTTAAGTAGTAAATAAGAATTGCACAAGTCTCAAAGTTAAATACAAATAAAATTTATTAGAGCTTAAGTTCAAGGAGGATGTTTTGGCTAAACTCAATAGTAACTCTTAAATTACTTCAGAAGGATAGCTTCAATAAATAATTTAAATAAATTCAGACAGAAATCTCACCAACAGTAGATAATGTCGAAAGATGATAACTGCTCTCAGTGATCCACGATACTTCTCCGGCGTAGACTAAGGCGATAGGATTCCCTGTATCCGCCTAGCACTACACTTTAATACAACTCCTTCAAGACCAACACAACATTCACCGAGCTCAGAAACTTAAGCACTAATGCTCACCCTAAGAACAATTCTATCCTACTTCAACTCTACACCAGACTTCCTTACTTCACCACACACATTCATATTTATATTTAATCTTCACCAACGCCACTCACTTCACTTAACAACTCTAAAACCTCCCCTATTAACTCGCGCTCCGCAACTTGCTTTCTTCGTTGCAGTGCTATGCTGACGTGAGCTCCAACTAATTCGGTGGCTTCCCAGCCGGATAACTTTTCCATTCACTATATCTAACACCACCGCACATCCACACACATGAAACTAATTAATTCCAATAGCACTAGATCTGAACTATCAAACGATAACTCAATCCAGGCAATAAGCCCTAAATTTGAGCATAGCCAGACGTCGGAAAGAACTCCACTACACATCAACCTTACAAAGCTTAGATAGCAGTACATTTTGAATGTCAAATTAATATTTAGGCATGCGTTGTGAAGTGCCCCCCAAAAAATCATTTAAATAAATTAGTTAAACTTGAAAAGGAAGACAAAATTATTATTATTAAATGAGATCAATCCAATCTATTTAACTGATTTCTTTATTAAAAATCATCAATTAAGATTTCACATAGTTTATATTAAAAGACTGGTCTATCATAAATTTCAGAGATAAGTGCAGAGATTTCGGGATAGATATGTTTCTCCAAAAATAAACACATTTTACAATTTTAATTAGACTGACTGACCAAATAAATTAATGTATACTTTCTCACCGTCACCAGTTTATGGGGGAGGCAGGCACAAACTTTGTATAAGATGCAAACACAGGACCGGTGCGACATAGTAATCCTCTTGTAGGCACAGTGTAGCACAATCACACAACATTTGAAAATCGAGTACTAAATTTTTTTTAGTTATTAATTGTTACTAATTGAGACCAAAGCTGGGCCCTCTGCAAATATACAATAAGCATAGCTTTAAGATCAGTAAAATTGGCCTTTCTGCAACCTTTAGAAAGTATAGACAAAAGACCATCTAGCAGGGAGAGAAAACAAGCAATCATCTCCAGAAAAATTCGAGACCATCTGCGAGAGAGTTTTTCTTAGTTTTTTTCTCTTGGGGCCCTCTCATTATCATTTTTGTAAGAGGTCTCGTTTTTTTAAATTTCTTATTCGGTTTCTTTACTTTATTGGATCCTTCTGCTTTTTGTATTGGGTTTTTTCTTCTCCAATTCTCTTGCTTCCAGATCTCATGGTATATTTCTCCTTATTCAGTGGCAGGAGCCTGAGGTTCCATCTGTGTGGTCATTGAGTGTTAGTCGTAAACAGGGTCGTAAATCGGTTGTGAATCAGTAATATACTTTTTATGGCTTTTCTTTGTATGAATAACTTTTGTGATTTCTTCTTTTTCTTAAGAAAAATAACGGCTGCACTCTGTCCAGCACTTCAGTAGAATTGTACATTAGATATTTTTTTATTTGGTATATGTTATCAAGTACATATTATCTTTATTTAATTACTTCTAGACATTGAAGGTTTTTGAGCATTAGTTTTCAATAATTGTGTAATAATTCCTCTTTTTAATATGATAGTCTATAATATTGTATTCAATTCCTTGTTTGAGGTAATAAATTCTTTCAATAATGTTGATCGTTCATAATTCACTAACTTGGATTTGTCATGGATTAACCCCTTACCTAATAACCTTTCATTAATCTTAGATTTCTAAGATGAAAGCATTTGGTAATCCTGCACCACTTTGTTCATGTATCTTATTGAAGTCAAGAATCAATATATTGAGGAAGTTAGAATTGATAAGCCCTTATTTTTATTAGGTTTAAAATCTTTTGAAAATCCACTGATGTCATAAATCCAGTATTTCTTAATGCTGCAGCCAAGTACTTGGACTGTCAGCATAATCATATTGTTAAATGAATGTACAAGTCAAAGTGGTAAAAAAGAGTTAAGTCCTGGGTTGAGTGATACAAAACTATTTAAATCTGTTAAAAATAAACAAGCTTCAAAATTAAATGTATTTAGTTTATTCACAATATTGTATAGTACGATAATATCCTTGTTAAAACTGTATTGAACGGATAAGTTTTTATACAGAATTTTTTGAACTTTATTTTTCGTCTCCTGAAAAATCAAGAATATGGACTTAAATCCTTTATACTTATCAGTACAGATATATATATTAAAAACTTTTTCAAACATTTCAGTAGATAAAACCAAGTGTCACATGAAGAACTTAGATAGAACACGAATAAAGATTTTTGAAAAAAATTAAGCATTTTTTAATTAAAACGTACAACATCAATACCTTTTCAAGCGCATAGATTGAATGTTGCTTGCAAATTAGGTGTTATTTCTGTCTTGTATGCAATTTGCTAAAAATTTACAGTAAACTATGCTCAATAACACTCAAAGAACGTGTAAGCGATGTCAGACTCAAAGAGAACAAAAATTAAAACCATAATAAAGTAAATCCATGAGGCAATTTGTTAATACTACTGAGATGCTAAAGGTAATATGATGTAAAAACAATGCAAGAAAAGGAAATTCAAACTAACATGAAGGTAATATATATATATATATATATATATATTTAAATAAACAATAATGCATGAAAGTTGCACAAAATGCAGAATGACATATCAAGTATTAGTAAACTTGCGCAAAAGTAGCACAATAATTAAGAATGAAAATATATTGAAAACCTCTTCAAACATTGCATTATATATATATATATATATATATATATATATATATATATATATACAGGTTGATTCAAAATTAGTGTGACCAATTTTAAAAGCATGTGACTATTTATGACAAATTTTAATCGCTTTACAACCAAATTTATTTTAAAAGTGATACGTTTAAATTACCAGTCTAGCTTTTTTTATTAGTGGGAGTAAATTATGGCTCCGAAATTAGATCCTCAAACCCGAAACGAAATTTTAAAACTTTTGAAGGATGATTACTCAAATTCTGTTATAAATAAAGCATTTAAAAATCAGAAAAGACATTTTTCTAATGGATTACCATCTAAACTTCGAAAAGAAATAAAATTCGGCTGGCAATCAAAAGCTCCAGGAAAAAAAAAATGTGGATGAAAGGACGTCCTTTGTGGGAAAAAAAAAAAAAAAAAAAAGCTGTAAAGACTTATCGCTGTAGAAAATCCTCTACCTCAAAGAACTTTAGAAAAGAAACTACAGGTATCGTAATCGACAATTTGTCGTCAGATAAAGAAAATTGGCTATAAAAATATGAATTAACCAGTCTGTCATCAAATGTCTGCAAAGGCCGTAGAAAAACGAAGAAAACGTTCTTGGTCTCTGTATTTAATTTTACGCAAAGGTAGATACAAAACATGGATAGCATCGGATGAAGCACTGTTTCATCTGTCATCCACAACTGGCAAAACGAAGATACAATATATTTTACGTGAAAAGCGTCGTAAAGACGTAGCTGTTTTGCAAAAGACAAGTTGGTCGTCAGGTGTTATTGTATGGATGGGAATGTCTTTTCAGGGCTTAACAAAACCATTTTCTGTAGAACCAAAGGCTAAAATTGATGCTAAATACTATTAGAATAAAGTTTTGAAGCACATGATTAAAGAAATTAAACGTCTTTACCCTCAAGGAAACTTTGTTTTTCACCAAGATTCTGCACCAAGTCATACTGCAAAATCAACTATAAAATGGCTGAAAGATAAAAAAAAAAATATTCTTCCTTCCTCTGAGAAATGACTACCATTATCCCCTGACTGTGCTCCTTGCGATTATTTTTTATGGGGATACTTAAAGAAACAATTAAGTAGACGTAAAGTAAGAACACTTTAAAGGCTTCAAAAAGCAATTAAAGAGGAAGTTGGAAAAATACCCTCAAAAATGGTAAAAAACCCTCCTTTTTCTTGGCCTAAACGTTTACGTAAAGTGTACTATGCTAAAGGAAACCACATTGAAAGTTTCATGTAAATAACTTAATTCAATGAAAATTTCAGATGCTCTGAAATTGGTCACACTAATTTTGAATCAACCTGTAAGTAAAGCTATAGGATATTTCCATTCCAACATCCACAATAAAAATCTAAATATATTTAGGCCTCATTACACAGTTAAAATACATTTATAAGTTAAACGATATAACGGGTAAGTGCAGTTGGAAAATGTTTATAATCTACGTGAATAGCATGATTTTTCTTTATTATCATTGTAGGTACAGGATATTGGACAGATGGTCAGAAAATAATAGATTTACCGATGGCAAAAACCTCCGGAGTGACGTCATCATCTGAGTCTTGCTGTAAAGCAATCAATGAAATGGGAAAATTGAGATTAGAAGGGAGCAACTGCGGAGATAGATACCCCTATATATGCAAATACACCGTTGAAAGTAAGATGTAAATACTTTATTTCAGTTCTAACAATAAATGAGAATAACAACCATATTTTAAATTTATGACTAAAAGATATTCAAATGTCATTCAAATATATCATGATCGTCCTAATAATCTGATAATGAAAATCGTTTAGCTCCATATTTAACACATACGATTTTTGTTTATGTGAAAAATAATGATGGAATGTAGTTAAGTTTTACTTGGATTTAAAAAAAATTACGTGCATAATGTATTTGATGTTTTAATATAAGGAACACTGCAAAAAAAAAAAAAAAACCTGTTAAAAGTACAGGGAAAATCTGGCAGCTGGGGTGCCAGTATTTCTCCGTCAAATATACAATTTAAACCCGTAAAATTGTACCACTGACATATATTTTACACAAGAATCCTGTGAATCAAACAGGTTTTTTGTTAAAAATACATATTTGTCCTGTATATTTGACGGAGAAATACCGGCACTCCAGCAGCCAGATTTTTCCCGTACTTTTAACAGTTTTTTTTTTTTTTTTTTTTTTTTTTTTTTTTTTACAGTGAAAAAATTTGGATAAATTTGCAGATTCAGCAATACAGTCGGCAGCAAAAGTGTCCGAGAACTAGCCAATAATTCTGATATCACAAAAGTACACATAAAAATGTTTTGTTAAATAAATCCTTGTCGAATCATGTTCGTAGACTGACTAAGAACGTGACTCGACAAGGATTTATTTAACAAAGCAGTATTAAGTTTACTTTCTTTAGACAGGGATTATTGCTAGTGCTCGGATACTTTTGCTGCCAACTAGCACATGTAAAACAGAGCAAATGTTTTTAACACTTATGCACATGCAAAAATTTTGCCATTTCTTTATGTAATAAAATTTTAGTTAAATATATGTAGTGTTATGTTCTATTAAATCGCTTACGATTAAATTAAATTTTGTCTTAAAATAATAGTAATTATAATAAAAATAATAGTAATAAAAATTTAAGTACAAAAAACATGATTATAATGATATTATTTAAATATTCAGGTTTGTATCAACACTATAGCAAAGTAAAAACTGATTTCTTGGACAAAAATTCATTATTAAACAGTCGCTATGTGAACCATTACTATGAGACTATTATTCCCCATTTTATTTTCTACAATAGTTTTACACGACTTTTTAAAATGAAGCATGAAGATTTTTAAATTGAAAATACTTTTTTTTCTTTTCTTTTCTTTTCTTTTTTCTTTCTTTCTTTCTTTCTTTTTTTTTTTTTCTATTTAAGTTTCTACAATTTGTTTTTCATTATTTTATTTTATTTTATTTTCATTTATTTACGAAATTTATTTTATTTTATTTTATTTATAAATACAAGAGCTGCTACATTGTAAAGGAAATAAGAAACGGCCGCATGTTTTGCAGAAATTTCAAAGGAGAACTTTACAAATATTATATCGATATAAAAATATTGATAACTATGCAAAAGTATTTACAGTGCTTTCTGCATCTAACCTGAAGCTCAAAATAATAACTAATAGAATTTTAATTAATTTTGTGAAAATTCGTCGTACAATATGAAGTCATCGATCGCCGTATAAAATGAAGATATAAAGCTGACACTGATTTTTGACCTTGTTTTTTATTTTGTAGAACTGAAAAGAATAAAAATAATATATGATCGTTTTGAAGCACTTTAGTGTGTATAACTTGAACATAAAAATTTGATATTCAGTCGTAAAGTTTTTGTAAGTTTTCTTTTAGAAATTATTTCTTGTATGAAAACTACTAACTGCTACCTCCTAAATTTTTATAATTCAGTTTAAGAAAAGCATTAGATAAGAAAAGCATTATTGAAAACAAATATCATATGAAATTACACAAAATTAAAAAATATTAAAAATATTCTTATTTGTATCACATATACATGTAGAAATACAAACACAGTCACACAGCTAAATATGTCTTTACGTGTATCTGTGAGAAAGGGTTATGTACAAGTGTGCCTCTCCAATAAGTTCAGAAGATCTACGCTTATGATTAATAATAATAATAATAATAATTATATATGTATATATATATTTCCAGTATGCCAATCTTTGATTTATGACAATATTAGTGGTTAAAGCGATTACAAAAGGATAATCTTTATTTACTCATTTATTTTTGTTTATAGTTTTATTTCAAAGCTCTCTTTTACTGCTTGCCATTTATAGTCGAGTTGCATAGAAATTAACGTATTTAAAAGTATGTGAATTGAGAAACAGTGTTATCTTTGTAGAAGACTACTTTTAAAGCCCATTTAAAATATTTATATGCTAATATTGAACCTTAACGGCGTTGCAAACATTGTTATATAATTGACATGACATTTTAAATAAAGAAAAGTATTATTAAACAAACGGAAAAAAATTATTAGTCTTTATATTTTGCTATTCATTTAAAACATTCTCTTTGTATTTTATTTTTAAAGATTTGTAACTGAAATCTCTTTCAGAATTTATGTCATCACAACTAGAAATAACATAACATTTAAGAAGTACTTTTATGTTTTTATTTCATTTATTATTATTATTATTATTATTATTATTATTATTATTTTCAGAAATGATGATTGATCCCAGTGATTTAGAGGTTGCGGACTTGAGCTGGGATTCGTTTACAGTATCGTGGTCGAAACCAAAAGAACGCTGGCTACCGACATTTTATAATGTACGAGCGTGCATTCGAGAAAATCCAGTAAACTGCCGCGATGTGAACGAGCTAAAGGATAAATGGCAGAACAGATTTGAAAGTCTTTTAGAATTCCGGTCATATGAAGTCACAATTGAAGCTGTTCTTCAGCCTGTTGATGTAAAGACGATTGCAGAGACGAAAGTCATGACATGTGAGTTAGTCTTACACTGTCTCACAGATTTTGAAAATTGTATTTTGTAACAAATTCTCAACATTTACTTTTCCATTGTAAGACTTAAATTGTCAATTTGTATAACATAATTTTTCAGTAAAAAATATTGTAAAAATGTTATCAATATAATTTATATTGCTAGTGATAAATAGTTAAATATGTACGATAATCAAATAGTAATCTATTGATTAGTTCTTTCATTAATGCTATAATAAATATACAGGGTGCCCATTCAAGTTCATTCCTGCTCTTTTAACTATTGAACGGCTGCAGCTATAGTTATAAAAGTGGTGTCGTGTATATGCAATACAAGATAAGATCTTTACTTGGGGGAAATTTTCATAGTTAACGTTTCTATCACGAAAACAGTACAAGATAGGAGGAAAATGATTTACAAAGTCGTAGAGTATCATCAATTTCGTACGAATAGACACCTTGTATATATTAATAATAAAAACAGAACGCTTGAAACATGTATTTATTTGTTCCTTAAAACAACAACAACAGCAACTAATCATCGCAAGATACCTTTATTTTTGATGTTCAAACTTCTCTTCGTCATATGCAATGCATATTTGAGCCTCTGTTT
This sequence comes from Salticus scenicus, assembly GCA_963930645.1. Lineage (NCBI taxonomy): Eukaryota > Metazoa > Arthropoda > Arachnida > Araneae > Salticidae > Salticus > Salticus scenicus. The sequence goes on from OZ005655.1 coordinate 102,933,069, forward strand.
AAACTTTATGTTTTACTCATTGAAGCGTCGCGGGTGAGATGTGCGCTACATGGTAGAAGCGATTGCATATAATAATGCATATCCAGTTTACTATACTTAAACCCCTCTTTCATGACTATAACTGCACCCGGTCAACATTTAAGAGCATGAGGACAGATTTTTCATCGACACTCTACATTTAAATATCGCCATCTATTTAAAGATTCAAAAGAGGAAATGAAATTTCTGTTATTGTTCATCTGCAATAACAGATGAAATATCTGTTATTGTTCATCTGTTATTGTTCATCTGTGTAAGAAATGTTTTCTTGCTCTTATCCACATAAATGTCGATAATGTATTATTTTAGGATCAAATTTTTGAAATCGAGATCTCGGTACACTATTACATTTTGAGGTCCTTTCAATCCAAAAACCAAGTTTTTTGCGGTTGATCTGTGGGTCTGCTCATGTATCTGTGATCAGCATAACAGTGGATAAAGCAAATGGGGTGACTGCGTGTTTGAGAAATATCATCTCGATGATATCTACCACAGTTTGAAAAAATATCGCGCTACGTACTCATTAGGACACTCTATATTTCTAATTATACAGTGAAACTTGAATAATTCGAACTTGTTTAATTCGAAATTTTGGATAATTCGAATATTTTACACGGTCCCTTGAATTTTGTATTAAAATAACGTTAAAAAATCGTGGATAATTCGAATTCTATTTTGGATAATTCGAATTTTTCATACGATTACCTTCAATATATTACAGTTAAATTTGTTCCCGAGATTTTACTCATCTGAAATGCATTATCAATTTTTATAGTCTTTCAAAAGAAGGCTAAGGAAATACAATAGAAGCCCCTAGCTAGTGCACCAGAAGATATGGTGCATATGTATGAACTTCGAGGTTTTTGTGAATTGAAAGTCATGTGTAATGTAGAAGATTCTATTTTTATATCAGGTCATATGCTTATGACACAAAGATTCTGCTTAAAAAAGAAATAAAAAATATTTGGCTATTTTTTAAAAAGTGTTGAATAATTAAGCTCATAAAAAATATTGATTTAATGGGGGTGGGGGTGGGGTGAAAAGGGTAATGTAGCGGTATTCTTAGATATAAAGTTTATGTGTAAAATCTCTGATCGTAGAGTTTTAATTTATCACTTTTTTGACAAAATAGTATATGTAATTCAAATTTTTGGATATTTCGAATTTTTTTCTGGTCCCTTCAACTTCGAATTATCCAAGTTCTACTATATTCTTTTAGCAACGTTAACTTTTTAAAGCTCGTAATGCATCTGAATTTTTTGTGTAACACTGCACACAAAATATTGTTATTTTTTCTATATTTGGAAGGCTTTGTTTTAAACCTCAATTACAGATTTGTTTGCTCAGAAGAAAAGTGTCTGTTGCATAAATAAGCGTGATGTTGAAATCCGTTAAATTTAGAATAAGATGAAATCATTCTGAACGAAGAAATGTAAGCAATATGTCTAAGGAAGATTTCACTTCAATAATTCTTACAATTGCATTATAATTATAGATAAATTATTCCATTATTAAAATTACTATGGTATTTACTTTTAATCAATTAATAATTGTTCTCTGGTTGTATCATAAACTATTAAATTATTACTTGTACAAAAAATATATTTCAAAATTGCGTCTGTTTTATCCAAGTATAAGCATAATTTTTGATAGAGTTTTATTTCAATATATTCTGCATTCGGAAATCCTTTTGGACGGTGTTTAAAGATTCGTTTTCTTGCAAAATTACCAGTTCACCAGTTTTGCTGCGTAAATAAAAAATACGAAACGTAAAATTATTTTTCCAAAGGAACAGACGAATTTATTTTAAAGAAAGAAATGTATGAAGTGTGTTTAAAGATATTTTTACTTCAAAAACCAACTCTAACAAATAAAAAATAATACGTCATTAGTGTTTGTAAAATTTATATCAGTTCTTTATTTAATTTTTGATAATGTTTTTATTATTCAAAATACCTTAAATTGGTAAATGAGTTAGCATACAAATTTTTCAAAGTAAATTTTACGACATTTTTAAAATTTTAATTTATTTTATTATTAGATCTATTATTGTGATCCGCTTTATTGTAATTAATTTATCGAAAACAGACTTTTCAATAAATAAAACTGGCATTATTTTAAAATGTAAGTTGTTTTATGCACAAATAATATAATTTTTAGTTGAAAAATATTAATAGGTAGTAAAATATTTTACATGCAACTTTCTTCTTCTTTTTATAGATCCAAAATCTCCAGTTAAAATCAGCATATCACCTAAAGGAGATGGGTATGTAAATACTCCCATGCTTACGGCACTAGGTTATCCTAGCGCTAAGGTAACAGCAAGTATTTTTCAAATGGATTCGAAAATTGAGGAGGTAAATGGGGGAGTGAAGGACTTGCCTTTACCTGGACTTGTTCCTGAAGAAACATACAAGCTAATTATTAAACACGAGGATGGAGATTGGTCAAATGAGATAACGTTTGTTGCAGGTATTAACAAATTCAAAATATCTTTGTAAATGTTTAACTCCTAAAAATACATTAATTAATAAAAATGGAATATATATAAATAAATATTTAAATATATGTAAATAAACTTAATGTAAAAGCAGAAAAAAAAAAAAAAAAAAAAAAAAAGAAGGTATAAATTCTAAATTAATATGCAAGGGAAAAATGTACCAAACATTTTTTGTGGCTTTTTAACACTTTCTAACAAAGTTGAAAAGTGTTTTTGACTTCGGTTAGACTATCTGTCTGTGTGCGTTCTAACTGCCATAAATATTCATGAAAATTTTTAAGTCTGATATATGTTGCTCTAGTTCACTATGGAGTGTTCCCTATAAATTTTCAATTTATACAATTGAAAATTGTATAAATACCACAACTAGTTTATATACAGGGACATCCGAAAGAATCCAAAAGAATTTTGTTCTATGAGAGTTATTTCTATAAATCTTATTTTAATACCCCCCCCCCCCCAAATCAGAGTGGAATTAACATTTACTATTCATATACATACAAGAAGACTATTTTCTATAGAATACGATATTATTTACAGGCAATAAAGTTTAATATTAAGATTTACAGGGTCACACATAAATATTCAGATATGCTAAGGGCTATAATTGGAAATTTCTCGAATTATATTTTCAGTTTTATTAAGCTTTTCAAAAACTTTTTAACAGTGTTTAAGAGTATGATTATGATTTGAATTAATTAATAATCTTTCTATTCGTCTGTCAGCCTCTAGCATCCATAAATACTTTTAGAATATCTTCAAAATGGTAAATGTTATTTAAGTTCATTACGAAATGTTGATAATTTAAAATGGTGTATTGCACAAGAGTTTTGTCTACAGACACGCCCAAAAGAATACCAATGCATTGCGTTTTATAAGAGGTGTTTTTATAAATCATTTTTAAATAATTTTATGCTGCACAAATAATAGTTAATAAAATTGATATTTATTGTTTAAATGCTACAAATTCTTTTGATAGAATATTGTATGTTTATATAAGATTTACTTAATTACACTGAAATAATTCAGATACATTAACGCTGCATTTGAAAATTCCTTAAAGTGTATTTCCGACATTGTTTAAGAGTATTTATGAATTCAGTTAGTCTATCTTTCAGTATTTCTTTCTGTCAGTCTGTCGTGTGATCATGTAGATAAAATACATTGAAGGTTCAACAACGCAACGAGCACTTACAGGTGGAAAATATTAATAATCTATGAAAAATGTGTAAATTTTCGTTTTCTTTTCTTTTTATTTACCACGGGGGGGGGGGGGGATAAAGGATTGTAGATTATTGATGTATATAATATATTTTTATACATTTTTATATACATGTGAAATATTTTTTAATATTTCTTGGAATTTAAAAGATAAAAATAGCCTATTTAATAACCCAAGCATAATCGTGGTACGTATAAGTCAAAGATACAAGTTCTTTTTTTTTTAATATAAAAACGCAACGGATCTGTTAAAAATCGTTAATGGAAACACAGTGAGGAAAAACTTGCTTTTTAATTGAAATGGTCACTGTTTATATTTTTAAATACATAACAATAATATTATTAAAAATTATACTTAAAGACTAAATAGAAGATGAATTTTTTCGATACTATTATTCTGTTAGATTTATTAATTATTTCTCAAATGTAAACAGCTGAAATTTTATCTGCAGTTGGCGTTACTTGATGCATTGTTCTCAAGGGGAAAAAGACAAAAACCTGATATTAAATTAGTAAATGTTGGTTATTTAATAATTACAGTCGAACACGATTATAGTGAGCCGTCTTCGGACATAAAAAAAGTTCACTATATACGGAGATTTACAACAATCAAACTTTTATTACTAATAAAATAGGTGTTTAATTAAATAGGTGTTTGGTTGGAATTGCTGAAAAAGTTCATTATAACTGAGAGTTCACTATATCTCGGCTTCAATACAGTGAGGTTGTGAGGTTGAGACGTTAGAACGTCACCACAGTTGTTTCAATTAAGCTGGATCCAGCAAAGTAGGAAGCGGGGACGGTTAAAATCACTCCGTCGCCAGTGGCTCGGGGACGGTTGAGGTCGAGCTAGTTTGGTGTCGGCAGGGTGCTGCATTAAAAGACTTAGATTTTGAATAGTAGTTAAATTAGAAGTGATTTTTAAAAGTACGGATTGAAATGTAGTAAAAGGAGGGTGTAGGAAGAAGTATAAAAATAGAGATGGTTTTAGTAGATGGTGTGGATGTTGGAAGATCGTATAGTGGATGTTGGAGGATCGATAGTGAATGTTGGAAGATCGTATGGTGGATGTTGGAGGATATTATAGCGGTTGTGATGAATCTTAGTTTGACAGATATTGAAAAGTAGAGTAGAGGAGATTTAGTTGTGTGAAGTTAAGTAGTGTTGAGCGTTGGTGAGTGTCTACTAGTTTTCGGAAAGTTCAAGCTGGGGCAGAAGGGAATCCTCTGTCCCATAGTGAAGCCGTAGTATTGGAGTACGAGTGTGACCGTCTCTGCACCTTCGACTATCTGCTGTGGTGAGATATTTAAGATTATCTACTTAAATTGTTGATTCAGATATTTTGATTAAGTAAAACGCTGACTGAGCTAAGCTTTAGTACCAGGCCGCCCTCCCATTAATCTGCTCAAATAAACTTTAGTTATTGTTATTTAAAGTCTTGTGTTCTCTTAGTAATCTAAGTATTTAAGTTAAGATGGAGTTTCCAGGAGCGCAAACTCCACAGTGGCGCCCAACTCAGTTCGACATCCCCCCCACTCGTGTTTATTTTACTGGCTCAGACAATGTACTTAAATTTTTTGAAGATCTTGAAGAGTATTTTGATATATGTAAAATTGACGAGGATGATAAATTTAATTTATTAAAATACTCCTTAAAAGGAGATGCTAAAATCTGGTATGATACCATTGCCTCTAGAGCTCTAGGCCAAAATCCAATGTATGAGGATTTGAATCTCAAAATTAAAAATTCATTCTCCTCTATTGTGGATAAAACCAAACTCCGTCAAGAACTTTATACGACAAAGATGTCGTTTTATGACAAACCCACCACATTTTTATTACGTAAATTCGACATTATAAAGCAGCTGGATTTAGTTTTATCTTTCGCCGCTGCAATGGAAATCATAACCCCGCTTTTGACTATTCCTATTCAAGATTACCTTGATCTGAAACCTGTCACCTCTTACGACAGTCTGTTTCAAACCTTAGCTAAATACCAAGAACGACACCCTCCAAGGGCGGAAAACACCTTTAATCGCCAACGGGGTAATGGAAATATGCAAAATTCTAGGCGTGAATATTTCACCCCCCCTCAAAATTTCAATCGCTATCACCAAGAACGTCAATCGCCGCAGCCAAGGCGTAATAACTTTCAAAATTCTCGGAACGATCGTCCTAATCAAAATCAGTCTCAAAACTTTTCTCGAGCTGATAGAAATAACAGACATTTTCCTAACTCTCGTAATAACCAGAGTCGTCAGTTAAACGAGTAAGTGGCTCTTGTGAGGAGGGTCAACAGCCACTGAATATCTCAACCACCTCCATATGTTTAGACACAATTTGTATCAGTCCGGTGGACCTTCCTAATTTAAATGCAATAATTCATGATACTTTCATACCTACTTATTGGGACACTGGTGCTGAACGCTCCTTTATAGCATATGAAACTTATAACAAGTATTTTGACTTTAAACCTTTAAAGCGGACAAATTTAAATATTACAACGGCTCAAGGCAAGTCCTGTGTTAATAGAGGCGAAGTCAGCCTGAATGTTAAAATTCATAATTTAAGTGTTAATTGGCCTTTTTACGTCATCGACAATCTTCAGCTTCCCTGCATTATAGGGTTAGATTTTATGAAAGCAAATAATGTTGAAATTAATTTTGCCAATAAATCTTTACATATTGATGATTCTAAGTCAAATTCTAAACCTGTCGAGCCGACAGAGTTAATTGTTAATTTAGAGGAAAGTGCCCTCACTCATATTGAAAAAATTGATTTTGTTAATTTTCTTAATCAGTTTAAACAGTTATTCTCTGAGACACCTGGCTTAACCCATGTTGTTTGCCATGAAATTGACACTGGAACTAATAAACCAGTCTTTAGTAAGCCTTATCGTTATGATCAAGCCACACAAGATATTATAAATTGGCATATTGATAAAATGTTGCAAAATGATATTATTATGCCTGTAACTTCTCCTTATGCATCTCCTGTTGTTTTATGTCGTAAGAAAAATGGTAAACCTATTAGTGATCCTGAGGCATGGAGATTTGCAATCGATTATCGTAGGCTAAATTCTATTACACAATATCCTCAGTATCCCTTGCCTATAATTGATGATTTGTTAGCACATATAACAACGACAAATTTTATGTCTACTCTCGATCTGACATCAGGTTATTTTCAAATTGCAATGAAACCCGCTGATATATCAAAAACAGTGTTTATAACTAAAAATGGCACGTTTGGTTTTAAACGAATGCCTTTCGGATGTTCAGGTGGTGTGGCAACATTCCAAAAAGCCATGGAAACTATTCTTAAACCTGTTTTGAATAAATTTGTACATGTTTATCTCGATGATATAATAATCACGTCCTCATCTTACAATGAGCATTTAGATCATTTAAAAACTGATTTTACTCTACTGCAAAATGCAGGATTAAATTTAAATTCCTCTAAGTGTCATTTTGCACGACAGGAAATTAAGTACCTAGGCGTCAAAATAACGCCTGCTGGTATTTCTGTAGATAATGAAAAAGTTCAGCCAGTTTTAAACATGCCCCCTCCTACAACTTCCAAACGAGTTTCGAGATTTCTAGGCATGTGTGCTTGGTATGGGAAATTTATACCTAATTTTGCTCCCATATGCGAGCCCCTCTTTAAACTCAAAAGGAAAAGAGTTAAATTTCACTGGTCAAATGAAGCACAAGAAGCATTTGATAAGTTAAAAACTATACTTAGCGCTCCTCCTGTACTAGCTCATCCTAATTATAATATTAAATTTCAAGTAGCTACTGATGCTTCTTCGTACGGCATTGGTGCCGTTTTAAGCCAAGAAGGCCGCCCAATAGCATATGCGTCCCGTACGCTTAACACTGCAGAAAGAAATTATCCAGTAACTGAACGTGAATGTTTAGCAGTGCTTTGGGGACTGCAAAAATTTCGTTTATATTTTACGAAACTTCCAGTAACAGTTGTTACGGATCTTGCGGCATTAACTCGGTTAACAACTGGAAAGAACCTCTCCCCCCGCATGATTCGATGGACTCTTAAGTTATCTAACTTTAATATAAACATCGAACACCGACCTGGTTCTGACAATATCGTAGCTGACGTTCTTTCACGTACTACTCAAACTCAAGAAAATAAGATTGAATCTAATCTTACAAATCAATACTTTGCTTTAAATGAAAAGAATGATCAGTTAAATTCTACTGTTAAAGCCTCATATATGCATCATTCGCATTTCAAGGCTGAACCGGTTCAATCCGAAATATTAGTAGACGTGACTGAAACTCGTGTAAAGGAAATTGAAAGTGAACAAGTTAACCCAAGTGCTTCTACAGATCTAGTCACTACTTTAAACAATAAATTCGTATCTGATCAGGAAAAAGTAGCTTTAGCGCTTATGCCAGCATCTGTGTTAAATTCGAGAGATCAATTAATCCAAGAACAAAAAAATGATCCCGAATTTGGATTAATCTATAAGTATTTAGAAGATCCTGAGTCAGTTTCATTAATTGAATCAGCCATTGCCTTAAACTGGTCCCAATCTTTTTCTTCAATCGATGGCTTGCTTTTTTATTCAAAATTATTATCATCTTATGGCGAATTACGAGTTGTAATTCCCCAATCTCTTCGTCAAGCCATCCTATTTGAGTTTCATGACTCTCCAATTTCGGGGCACTTTGGCATTAGGAAACCTTATAAAAAGCTCAAAGATGCCTGTTACTTTCCTAAAATGAGGAAGTTTGTTAATGAATATGCTTCGAGTTGTCGCTTGTGCCAGCAATATAATTATAAAAATGTAAAGCCGGCCGGTAAATTAATTCCTATTAAAGTTGATTTTCCAAATCAAATTCTTGGACTCGACTTAATCGGTCCTTACCCCCTCTCTAAACCAAATAGATTTCGTTATGTGTTAGTTATGGTGGATTATTTTAGTAAATGGGTTGAATTTGTGCCTTTACGTAAAGCTTCGGCACAAGCAGTGGCCACTGCCTTCTTTAATAATTATATTTCTCGTTACGGCGCCCCCCTTCAAATTGTAACGGACCATTGTCCTCAATTTATAAGTAATGTTTTTAAGGCACTTTGCGATACACTCGAAATTAAACATGTCTTCACGGTTCCATATCGGCCGCAAGCTAATCAGGCCGAACGTGTTAATAGAACTCTAATAAATATGATTGCGACGTTCATTGGTCAAAATCATGAAAATTGGGATCCGTTTCTCTATCATTTTGGCTATGCGATTCGTACAGCGGTAAGTGATGCAACAGGAAAAACTCCCGCTGAATTGTTTTTGGGCAGAAAGATTCTGACCCCCTTTCAAAAACTGGTATTAGTACAGCAAAACGCATCTCAATTTATTACGCGAAATATTGAAGAATTGCTACCAGAAGTTCAGAGAAATTTGAGAAAAGCTCAAGAGCAGCAGGCTGTATATTATAACTTAAAACGTAGAATTTTAGAAGTAAAAGTGGGAGATAAAATACTCCTAGAATCACATTTTCTTAGCTCTAAAAAAGATTTTAAAGTAGCAAAATTTGGGCCAAAATTCATTGGGCCTTTCTCTGTTTTAAAGGTAGAACATAATAATCTGACAATCGATTTTAACGGCACCCCAACTACAATAAATGTTGACCAGATACGCATTTTTAAAGAGCGCACTCAATCATGTACTGAAACTCTTGATAGTGATAGCGTGCCGGGTTCAAACCCACCTGACGAACAGTCCGTCCTTACGCCTAACCTCACTCCCCAGCCTAGTGCTCCTGATTCTTGTACAGCTGATGAACTACCTACTCCTACAACACCCGAACAATCTGTTCAGGGCACTTCCGCTGACCAATCTAGTGTTAGCAGACCCGTCGCACAAAAGCGAGCTCGTAGTGGGTCATCAAACCATTCTAATGTGAAATTTCCTAGGCAAACTGGTCGCAAACGCGACTATTCTTTTACTAATGGCTCTTTTATACCGCAGATAAAAAAGAAAAAAGCTTGGAATAAAAATTTAAAAAGGCCACAAGCCCCCTCCTCAAAGTCCTCTGGAACACATCGCCCACAGAAGGTACTAGCAGTTCCAGATTCAGTGCACACCGACTCGTTCCGACCTAAGAGAAAGGCAAGGATTCGAAAAAGACCTCAACCCTCTTCATCAGCTAGCGGACGGCACATGGAGAAATTCCTAGCAGCTCCTGACTCGATCGGCAAAGACGAGTTCTCTTCACACCACCGATTCAATACCCGGCGTCAAGCCAGACTCCGACAACAGGCTCAGCCATATGAATCACCTGCCGAGCAAGCCTTTGTACAAGCCTTTTGGGATAGCCCTAGACCCCGGTCTGAAAGCCTGCCTGTGGCCTAGCTGACGAGCACATCCACCAAGACCTCTAACCTTGCTGAAGTTACAGCTGCAAATTCACATCAGGTGATACCGTTCATATTTTTTTTTCTATTACAAGTGCATTTCTGTCAGAGCTGTACAAAATGTTCGACGTACCTTGAAGCCTTTTTGGGACTTTATATTTTAAGAACTCTTACGAAAGTTATGGACTTTCCCAAACTAAAAATACAAAATTTAACTTAGCCATGAACTTTCAAATCAAAATTAATGTTCTGCTTCAATGTCAACATTTTTGTTCTCTCTTAAATATCTATTTTATGTATGTATTAAGTCTTTTACCTTGTAGCCATCTCCTGCAGAAAGCTGGTAATATAAACTGTTTTTTTGGCCCCTTTGTAAATTTCCCCCCCTTTTTCTCTTGTATTTTTATAAATGATGTATTTATAAACTGCGTATTTGTATTTGTAAAACTTTTGAATATTTGTCTAAAAGTTTATCTGTAGGTACTTTTAGAGGGGGTAAAATGTTTTTTTTTAGCTATAAGCATAAAAGTCGTGTTTAACTATATAACATTAAAAAGACTAACTACTCAGTTTTTTCCGCTTATATGCTTTAGCTAAGGAGGGAGAAATATTTCTGTATGTAACCTATCTATTATGTTAATAAAGACGAACATGTCTCAGTTTCTTCTAGAGATGAATTGTCACTTTTTTTACTATGCATACTGTAAAAGTTTTTCCCATTTCAGGCACACTCTGATGGACTATTCCTCTTAATCTGATGTTAAAAGTATTTTTATCTGAAGTGAAAGATCTCTTAATTTGATGTCAAAAAGTTCTTTTTTCTGGATGTGGACAGCCTGCCCATTCGGACGTCTGCTCTAGTATGAAGAAAGTTCATCCTATTCTTCGTTTAGTCATCTCCCTTGCAGACGTAACGCTCCAGATACCAGTCCAGCCAGTACACTTCTACTAATAAAGATTTTCTCATGTTTTTCTTTAAAAAGAACAATTATTCTTGTGATTATAACAAACTTTAAATGTCGCATTTGTCCCAAGCTACTTACTATGTAAAGACACGCAACATCAAGTTTGAATTTAATATATTGCCTTCCTGGCCTAACAGGGAGACGTGTGTAAATCCTACTGTAAGCCTGGTTTTAGCTCAGTCAGAGTCCCGGAGTTCTCGGGGTAAATGTACGCCTTCTATTTAAAATTTTCAATTAATTTTTTTTGCGTCCCCGAGTTTTCGCTCAGGGATTTAACAAATGTTTAAGTTTTGCTCACCCGGTTAAAATTTAACTGACGGCTGCACTCACACTTCAGAGATTTGAGATAGTTAGAGGTGGAATGAAGCTATTTAAATTTAATCGATCAAACCCGTTGGGGATTTTCCCGACTAAATTTTTTTCTTGGAGGGGGACTGTGAGGTTGAGACGTTAGAACGTCACCACAGTTGTTTCAATTAAGCTGGATCCAGCAAAGTAGGAAGCGGGGACGGTTAAAATCACTCCGTCGCCAGTGGCTCGGTGACGGTTGAGGTCAAGCTAGTTTGGTGTCGGCAGGGTGCTGCATTAAAAGACTTAGATTTTGAATAGTAGTTAAATTAGAAGTGATTTTTAAAAGTACGGAATGAAATGTAGTGAAAGGAGGGTGTAGGAAGAAGTATAAAAATAGAGATGTTTTTAGTAGATGGTGTGGATGTTGGAAGATCGTATAGTGGATGTTGGAGGATCGATAGTGAATGTTGGAAGATCGTATGGTGGATGTTGGAGGATATTATAGCGGTTGTGATGAATCTTAGTTTGACAGATATTGAAAAGTAGAGTAGAGGAGATTTAGTTGTGTGAAGTTAAGTAGTGTTGAGCGTTGGTGAGTGTCTACTAGTTTTCGGAAAGTTCAAGCTGGGGCAGAAGGGAATCCTCTGTCCCATAGTGAAGCCGTAGTACTGGAGTACGAGTGTGACCGTCTCTGCACCTTCGACTATCTGCTGTGGTGAGATATTTAAGATTATCTATTTAAATTGTTGATTCCGATATTTTGATTAAGTAAAACGCTGACTGAGCTAAGCTTTAGTACCAGGCCGCCCTCCCATTAATCTGCTCAAATAAACTTTAGTTATTGTTATTTAAAGTCTTGTGTTCTCTTAGTAATCTAAGTATTTAAGTTAAGATGGAGTTTGCAGGAGCGCAAACTCCACAAGGTTCGACTGTATTAGGTTTAACTATAAAAGTCACTTTTTATATTTTTATTTATTTTATTTTTATAACAATGACATTTTTCATAAATTTAATATCAATAAGATTTTTCGCTAATTTTTTTTTTTCTATGAGTTCACCAGTAAACTTTAACCCATGTACTACAAAAGGTTCGAAAAGTCACCAGTTTCTTTTTATTTTGTTAAATTATAAAAATCATGCACACTAAGCAACAAATCTTAAAACAACTCGTTTCAAAATAAACGTATCGATATGTTCTGTTAGGCTTAAGATGTTAAAAATCTGTTTTTTTAGGTAACTTATTACGTGTTTTACGCAATCATACATTAAGTGAATTTAAATGTACCGCAATTTCGGAAGTATAATATCAGGTCAGATAAATCAGTTTTAAGATAAAAATTTTAAGTAACAGAAAAACTATTAGGTGTATCAGAAAGTTCTGTAGTATTGAATTAAAAAAACTCACACCAAAAATTTATTCTGAGCAACATTAATGCATTTTTTAAGAAAGTATTTGGTAAAAGTATCATATAAGTATTGTTAAATAAAAATTTCCGGTGTTAATCTACTAATACAAAACAACAATACTTTTCGCTACACCTAATATGATTTTGCGAAGAAATGCACTTGAAAAATATGAATGAACTAAAATTTCAGGTGTAAAATTGATTTATCTGACCTACGAAATACATGCAAGATGTTGCAATAGTTTATTCCCCTCTATTTTGTTCATGTTAAAATATAACCTCAACAATAATTAAGGAAAAAAATTAATTCGGATATTAACCCGATCAAGTTATCGTGGGTCGTTGGAGACCCGAGCCATTTTTCTTTTGTCTCAAACCTAAGAATACTTATATAAAAGAAATACCTATCCATCGTATCCATGATTTTTTTCCGTAAAAATACCATTTTTAAATTTTATTATGCAATCTGAATTTTTCAAATATCTCAATTTGTTCAAAAGTTATGAATAGAAGACCCATGATAAACTGATAAGGTGCCGAAAAAAGCGATAACCTGATCGGGTTAATATTACTTATATTTTTAATTATTTTCTTTCTTGTAGATCCTACGTGTCTCGGAATGGATGTTCCTACCGATTCAATATGCTATTCCTTATTAGAAAATCCTACAACCTTTGAAAATGCTAAAAAAGAGTGTTCTGCTTCTTCAGACGATAAGAAAGATCCATCATTATGGTCACCTTCATCGAAAAATCAAATAAGAGACGTCGTAATGAATACAGGCCCTTTCTCAAACTCTTGGGTCCAAAAACCGCTTGATGGAAGCGTTTCGAATATTGGTATTTTGTTATTATGTATTTATTTATTATATAATTTTAACCCTGCTGTTCTGTTCCCATTTACTATGCATTACATTTGTACCATTTAAAAAAATATAATAAAATTATATAAATAAAATAAAAATATTTTCAGGAAAATTATATATGTCTCACACTAACAAAGTCACAAAATGGGTAAAAAATATTTCTAAACTGTCATTTTTTATAAAGAATTGAAAAACGTTTTCGGTCAAATTGACCCGAACCGAACAGCAGGGTTAAAATAATATATTGCTAATCTAAAATTAAGAAATTCCCAAAATAGTAGGACGACAGTATATAAATATCACTATTAGTAAGGAGACAGGACTCACCATCGTTTCAACCTCCCCTAAATTTAAAAGAACTGTTTTTATCATTAGTCCAACATTAAAGGTTAAGAGCAAGACAAAACTACAGAATTTAAGGCATTAAAAAGTAATTAAAATTAAAAGTCTTGAAAAGAAGCAAAGGTCATTAGAACAGAAATCAAAAAAAGCAAACAAAAAAACTTGAGACATACGTATGATATGATGAAAACTTTTGTTGTCAAAATCACTGATGAGCATATAAGTTTAAAATTTCGATCAAATTTAATATACATTTGGTTGAAGTTATAAACTCATTTATTCAGCAATATTCAAGATAGATAAATAAGAACTGCGTTATTAATCGCAGAACACATAGCCATGTCCTTTTCTCATGTGAATGAATATATGCTTAACAGATGTCTTTCGTGTAGCCTAATTGGTTCAGTTTTGGCGTTCTGTCTAAACACAAGTTTGGATCCAGGCTTGCTTCATTTCTGTCCCTCGTAGAAATTAATTCCCTCTCCAAATATCCACCAGTTTAGTAACTCTAGATAAAGTTTTTTCGCTCTTGATAAAGAATGGGTTTCATAGATAAAAATTTCACCGGGTCAAAAATTTGTACTTGGCAGCACAAACTCCCGCATGTTCCTCTAAATATTATAGTACATATCGTTATCTATTCAGATTGCATTTGGTTGCGACCAGTTCATCCAAATACAGTGATCACCTGTTAGATCATTGTTTGCAGTCATAAACAACAAGTAATTTATTAAAATAGCCCGTAATTTGTTGTTAAAATCTTTAAAATCTGTGTTTTATTCTTTGTTTAACCGTATATGACTGTTGGAGTGAAGATAATAATGAAAAATAAAATGATAAATTTACATTAATAATCAATAAATAACAAATTATTATTGCAAATGACTGATTTTTACACTGAGAAAAAATATATATATATTTATTTACTGTCATCATTTTGAACGAATAAATAGTCATTTTCTGGATTCAAAAACTAGAAATATAAATTTCCGAATTATGTTTCAAGAAAAATAAATAACCTGGATAGACGAAATGATCAAGAATTTCTAGTCTACACTTTTCTAGATGGTAAAACAATATTATGAATATTATGAATCCTTTGCATTGCGAGAAATTTTCACTTGATTGCTTAGAATTGGGTTATAAACCAAGAGTATAGTTACTAAAACTCGCCTTTTGAGTTCACATTTATTTGCCGAGATTTTTAAATAAGTTGACTACGATAATATAGGAAATTTATCTTGAATTCTAATACTAGTTTTTAGAACTTGCTAACAGAGGGAACTAGAATTTATAAGGATGGCATTGGCTATTTTTGTTAGAGATTAAAAAGCCCATTCACATAGCAGCTCAGCCCATATCACAGTAACTGTGTTTCATTACCTAGCAGCAGTTACTATATTCATTTCTTAAAATTTTTTTGGTATAGCTATAGCAAAGAAGCCCCTTTGCGGGGCTTATTAATTATTTGAGGTCGTTTTGGCGATGAACTAAAATCGCTATCGCAAATTATAAATATTGCGTTTATTTTCTAGGTATCAGTCACAGAATTTTTTCTCAGTTTAATGGGAAAACGTAATATTTATAGCAATACAATAATTTACAATATAGATATGCAGCCATAAAAAAAAAGGGGGGGGGGGAGTAAAACAACAGCTAGTTTTGTAGAGTGTTGATAAACAATTCCTTGCTTACCTTTTATTTTTTATTTTTTTAATTTTATTTATTTTTTATTTTTATTAATATACAAACAAAATGTATAAATGTACTGACTTTTTTCTAGGTATCAGTCACAGAATTTTTTCTCTGTTTAATGGGAAAACGTAATATTTATAGCAATACAATAATTTACAATAATATAGATATGCAGCCATAAAAAAAAAGGGGGGGGGGGGAGTAAAACAACAACTATTTTTGTAGAGTGTTGATAAACAATTCCTTGCTTACCTTTTATTTTTTATTTTTTTATTTTTTTATTTTTATTTTATTTTTATTAATATACAAACAAAATGTATAAATGTACTGACTTTTTTTTTTTTTTTTTTTTTTTTAGATTCTGAATGTTTGGGAGGAGATGGTTCTTGCTGTTTTTATGATATTTCTTCAACAAATATATTATGCTCATCCTGCTGTGATAAAAATCTTTTGTCTATTTGTTCATACAAATTAAAAGGTTAGTAAAATACTCATACAAAATAAAGGTTTGCTTAAATGTATCTTAGCACGAAAAAAGTTTTGAATCTACATTCCATTATTCATTGTTAAAAAATAGGAGTGAATAATTGTGCAAATAATAAAGATATTTATTTTTTTTTTATGGAAGACTTTTTTTTTTTTTTTTTTTTTTTTTTTTTTTACATATATGTGATAAATGTAAAAAATAGTCTAACTAAAGTTTTTATAATGTGATTTGCCCTCTGTAGACTCTGCTATTGTGCCACTAATTATTCTGAGTAAAACCCTTGAAATGTTACAAAGTACAGCCTGCGTTCAATGACTAACGAATTCTGTGTTCAAAGTTGTTGTGGACTCTTATTCATTTTTAGTGATTAGTTCGTCAGAAAAAGAACCGTGAAGTGTGTTCAAAGCGGAAATGATTCGGGAAGACGCGGAACAGCCGAATATTGTGACACATGTCGAAATCAGCAATGGATGTAAATGGGAGATTATTTCTACAGACATCACACTATGTTGAATTACAGTAGAACCTCGATTATCCGAAGTAATTGGGACCGAACTTACTTCGGATAATCGAAATTTTCGGATATTTGAGAATTCATCAATAATCATCTAAAATATTTATCTGCACTCGTAGTTTGGAAACGATGGCTTGCATACAAAAGAAATGTGGGAAAAAAAAAAAAAACTTTAAAAATACATGTTTGTTAAGTGAAAATTTTGGATGATAGTAGAAAGTGAAAAAAAAAAAGTGAAGAAGAAACCGACTTCGGTTAACGGAGAGTTTCGGTTAATCGAGGTTCTACTGTACAAAATTTAAAGTTTAAATTTCATTTCTTTTATCACAAACTACATTAATTAAATAAATAAATTAATAATAACATTAACGTTTCTTTTCTGAGTAAAACAAAAGTTTGTATTTCAAATGCTCTAAAACAAAAATGTCTCGGAGTTACTGCAAATAAAAAATATTGCTACTGAATCTGATTCTTTAAATTTTATGCTAATTAAAAGAATTTTAGTTGCTGCTTTTTTCCTTGTTAAGTAAAATAATAATCATTATATAATGTACGTTAATTAAAAGTATCTAGATGGCAGAGTGTCATTCGCAATTTTTGATTATAAAAATAATTTGTAGAGAAAATTGGAGTGATTTGTTTTTGAAAATCATCGTCAGAGAGAATTTTTTTTTTAAAATGATTAAATCATTAGAATTATGTAGGAATATTTCAGAGAACAGCAAGACAATATAAAATACAGATTTCGGATTCGAACATTTTCCTTATTCTTAATTTTCATGAAAATCGTTAAAAAGTTTCAAAAAAAAAAAAAAAAAAAAAAAAAAAGATTTCTGAACTATTTCGATCCGAGCGGAGCGTAGGTTATTAATGAACAGTAATTTTCCGAAAGATCAGTGTAATTGTGATCGATTTGTCATTTCAAAAACTTCTATTTTTTTTCTTTAATTAAAATCATACACTTTTTATGTTCAAGCGAAATAAATTGAATTTATTATATATTGCAGCACCCAACAAAATTTTTGACGGTCACTGTAACAACTTAATTCTTGTTAAAAATTATCATACATAGTTAATTTTACTAAACTACTTCACAAATCATATTATAAGGTAGATAAACATCTAATTTTTTTTCGAATGAAAAAAAAAAAAATAAAAAAAAAAATGTATTACGCTATGAAAAATAACTTTGAACGTTAGTTTATTCACCTCAAAAAGTGAGGCGAATGACCGTAAAACAGAGTATAATCGATTTCCCGTATAATCTATTATACATTTCCCCCTAAAATATACGGAAAATAAAAAATAAATATATAAATATACGGTAAGTAATGTATAATAAAATACGGCTTACTGTAAAATTTACAGTTATAGATTAGCAGCGATGTTTCCAGTTGTTTAGTCGTAAATCTAATTTCATATTTTTTTCAGTGTATACCACAAAACATTTCGTTTGTATAACGGTAAACTATTTTTCATTTCGCTATTTTAAAAAGCAACATATTTTTTTCAAAGGCACATTTACTTTGAAGTGAACTCAAAATTTTCATTTAGAATCAGAAGTGTCTCGAATTTCACTGTTTATTATTTAACTCCTCTCTTTCCACTAGATTACAAGCTATATTTTTTCTACACTGATTAGTGTTACGTTATTCCTCAGTGGAAACAGAATACTCTAAAGCTTTTTGAGGTATTTACTTTTATTGATTCCTAAACACTTTAAAATTAGTATACATTTTGAAGCCTTCTGCCTTTCAAGACTGTAAAGAAATTTGTTATAGAATGTTGAGGAGTAGCCTATGCGTGTAAAAGAGATAAGATCTATACAAGTATAAAAACTTAAGTCAGCAAAAACAGCAAATACTCTAAAACCTTTTAGGGTATTTATTTTTCTTGATTCCTAAACACTTCAAGATCAGAATCCATTTTTAAGTCTTTTGCTTTTCAAGACTGTAAAGAAAATTATAGAATGTTGAGGAGTAGACTATGCTTGTAAGAGAGATAAGATCTATACAAGCATAAAAACTTACGGTGATTCAACTCAATTATTTCGATGAAAGACTAACACTTTATAATACACTCTTTTGCAGTTTTAACTGTGGCAGTTTTGCAGTAGCTGAAAAAAAAATTTCTGAATTAACGCTGGATAAAAAAACCTTACCTAAAAGATTTGTTATAATATTCCAGTATGTGAAATAGTTAATTCTAGTTGGCTTTCAGCCACCTAGCGATCGATATTTCCAATTAAACATACTTCCAAATTTTTTACTCCTTTCTTGTTTAGGTCTCATGCCAGTATAAATAATTTAACAAGGAATTAAAAAAAAAAAAAGCTGCCTTTTATATCATGATGTTTTAAGATCCAAAAAGCTCTCAGAAATTAAAAATAACAACTTAATAATTTAATTTGATTGTATTACAAGAATATTGGTTAAATAAGTTTTGAGGTTGCTGTCATTTTAACGTAATTTCAAACACAAAAAATAAAATAAAACAGTTGTTGAAACTCTTTGGGAATTCGTGAAAAAGAACTGTAATAAAACAGAAGTATTCCGAATAAATGTATTAAAAAAATCGGTATTTTTGTAAATTTACGGCCCAGTACGATAAACGCAAAAGATTGTTGTAAACTATCACTAAACGGCCGGAAAAAATATATAATAATATGTAAAACACATGTTTTAGAATACATACACACACAAATATTTTAATAAATGCATATTCACATGCATTTTAAAATGAGAATACATATTTTTTTTTAAATAAATAACACACACATTTTAATATATTGTACACATACTTTAATTTTATTACCCTTTATATATTATCATTTCATGTTTTTTTGATCATGTCGATAATCTTGGCGCCGAGTACCATAAACTTACAGTCGTCCGCAAAATTATTGAAGTGATAGCAATAATTCGTATTTAAAAGATGTGCACCTAATACTGTTTTGTTAAGTAACAATTTGTCGTGTCATGGTATTAGTCTTTATGCTGTTGATGATAAAAATAATCTGGTGTGTCACTCACTCGACTCTCTCTTACCCTGAAATTTAATACTATAAATACAGGTTGGAGATTAAGAAGTAAGATAACGATGTTATGTAAACCTATGTTAAACAATTCAAATTAGGCTTCGGAAGAGTTTTATATGATAATTAATTCTGTGTGAGGGGGGGCTACTGCCCCCCTCAACCCCCCGTTTCATTAATGCACCTACATTTATATAGAATTTAATTCGGTTATTAAAAATTAATTTATTAAAATTATTATTTAAAAAATTATCTTTTATGATAATGCAGACGATTTCCATACTAGAGAAGTAGTATAACACTAAATATCCAAAAAAAGTCCATTTTATTCTCAATATAAAAAAAAAAAAAAGAAAAAAAAATACGATTTTTTTTCTGAGTGTTTTTTTTTTTTTTTCGTTAAAAGTAAAAAAAAAAAATGATAACTTTGTTTTAAATTATCGCAGATCGATGGTTCACACACACAGACAGACACACATACATATACACAGACCAACCACTAAAAACATGATTTTCGTATTCAGGAGACCTCAAAACTTGTAAATATAACAAAATCTCACTTTCGAAAATTTGACCCAAAAACATGGGTAAGAGAAAGTAATTAGCAATCAGATAAAGAAAAAAAAAAAAAAAAAAAAGAAAAAGAAAAATGTGGATATGTATTTCAATAATTTTGCTGCCGACTGTACACATGCACCAAAAAAGTATTGACATATTAATTATTATTATTACTTTTTTATTTTACAGAAACTTACATTGGAAAAGTGTCCAATTTGCTTCCAGAACTTGTTGGAAACACATCAATTCAAATTGCTTGGGGTCCTCCAGAAGGCATCGCGTGGACAATAAAAAGGTTTGAGATCGAATGGTTGGACGTGGAAAATTCTGTGTCAGTCGGAAAAGACATAGTGGTGAATGCTAGAAGCAAACTAATAGAAAATCTCGAGCTTGGAACTGAATATGAAATTAAGGTTACGCCTCTAGGAGCTGTATCTGTTACAGGTGAAACAGACAGGATTTTAATCACAACTCAAGGTAAGAAAATTTTAAGAAAAATATAAATTTATTGTAATTTATTTATCGTTTCAAAATTCATTTGTCTTTCTGCTAAGCGTTTCACCTCTGTCTTTAACGATATTTAACGTTGAAAAGTAAAATGAATAAAATATTTATCACAAGTGATGCTAAAACTGATTAAATATCATGATCAAACTAAATTGTAGTTCTCCCACTATTCCAAGGTAATTTGTCGATTTAAAATAATAGAAAATTAGGATGGTAACTGAAAATGTGAGGAAAAATACCATTAATCACCATTTTGTATGACGAAATTTTGGAAAATGATTTTTGATGTCCTTTATTTATTGCTTTAAAATTCACTTAAATATGCTGCTTCATATGAACTTGAGGTTATAAATTGTTACGATTACCTCGTTCATAAATGCTGAGAGTGTAGTCGCCATTGTATTTATTTAAGAAGATGCAAAAATCAACAACAGAGAGAAATTCCTATTACCTATTCGCATCACAATACCACATAATTTCTAATAATAACTTTTCAAACACAAGCCCAAAAGGCGTCAAATAGTTAATTCAAAACTATGATGAATAACAATCCGCGAAAATCTCGTTTATTAAAACCTCTGGGCGATGTGACCTTAAAGAATCCCCCAAAAATCTCAAAATGTGTCGCTTCGCTTGTCAATTAATTTAATATTAATGCAATTATTATTTAACTGTCAAAAAAAAAAAATATATATATATATATATTTTTTTTTTCCCATCTTTTTGAGCCATTTTACGGTAATTATTAAATAGTATTAACGAATTTATAACAGCATCTCAAAGTGAAATCTTTTAATTTATTTATTGATTTGAGCAATATAATTTAAAATTAAGTGGTGCTGTGGTCCAGGGATTATGACCAATTGTCTACACTTAGACGCCTTAGCTGTTATGAAATATCGTCTGTTGGGGGGGGGGGGGAGGCTTTCTAAGCGATAAATGCCGTATCCACGCTATTTTCCGAGAAAACAAGAAAAACTCCGAAAGACTAGGCTGATGAGCGCAACCTGGGTTTGATATTGCTATTTCTTGTTGTATGTGGCGCTTTTTAGTACCTCGCATAGCTGTAAATTTGCATAAAGACCAGATAAAACTTGGTAAAATTTAAGTAAAGATAGCGATCTTCGTGGGATAGATTAGTTTTGAATGATTAATCTGTACTCAAAGGGCAAAAAGCTGCGTATTAACATATTCTTGTAGAATGCACATTTTTTTCGCCCTGCTGGGTTCTAAATTTTGGAGCAGATGACATCCTTAATATTTCCTCCTTCTATTATTCCAGATCAGAGGTAAATATAGGGTGACCTTGAAGTTTCACAGATCCATTCCTAATGTTAGAAATCCTCTGTTAGACTCTATTCACAGATACGACGCTAGAGTCGGTCGTGGTAAAAAACGGCCTCTGGCTATTTTAGTCAGAGGGGATGATTTTCTCCCCGTCTCTAAAAAGCGTAGGAGTATAACTTCCGGAGTCACCTTAGTATTTCCATCCAAAATTCTATTTCCCCTAGATTGAACGAAATGTTCATCTAGCTTTGGCTAGCCCTTGTATCAGGCTTATCTACTGAACTTTGTCAGTCGCGAGCTTTGAACCTTCTTACTAGTGAAAATGTTACTTCTTTTTTAATCATTTTTTGATCAAAATTTCCTAATTGCTGTACATTTTTTTATTATTTGGCTTATTTTTTTATTTTTTATTAATTTTATTGTGTTGTAGTGTAGGGTTCTGAAGTCTCCTCTCATTGGCCGATCTCCTGGCCTCTGATTGGCTCTCAGTTTGAGGACAAAATCCTCTCGTTTTTAGCTTTTTACTTTCAGTGAGGATCGTGGTTTTTTTTGTAGGCTTCTGATTGGTCAACGGACTTAGCTCGGAACTTAGCTTCTGGCTAGGCACCGGGATTCTTGAAGATGCTCTATAATTAACTTCACTTTTTAACTCTGCTGAATTTCAATTACTTTTGTTAGGAAAAAAAAAAGAAAAAAGAATTGTATGCCCCCCCCCCCTTTTTTTTATTTAGTTGCGGGACTCCGAGCGATTTCCTGTGCACCTTGGGGCGCCCTGCTCACCTCTTAATTAAATTTCGCCGTCCAGACTGTCTTCGTCAACGCACGTAACAGTTTCACTGTTACACTTAGGTTTTTTCAAGGAGTTATTTATTTATTTTATTTTATTTTATCTATTTTTTTTAAAACTCCTGGTGCTTCACTCTGATTGGTCTCTGCTCACGCGGAGATTTATTCAGAGATCAAAATTCTAAATTCACCTTTTTGGCTTTTATTTATTTTATGGAAAATTATTTTTATGTTTTTCTCATTTTTTGTTGGAGGTAAGCATTGGTTGCGACCAAATGCAGGTACTCCGAAGCACTCACGCGACGTTGACGATAGGGTGACCAGACGTCCTAGAATCAGAGGATAGTCCTCGAAAACTACTCTTCGTCTCCCAAAAATTAGAACACATTTGAGAATGCTGATTAAAAATTTATTAATGGTTTACTATAATAATTTATTATTAGTATAATAAATAAGCTGAAATAAGTGCTTTCAGGTACTTAAATTTACTAAAATTTTAAAATTTATAGAGATTTGTTTATTTTGTCCTCGAAAATCAGGGAAACCGCCATATACAATCGGCAGCAAAATTATTGAAGCACTAGCAATAATTCCTACTTAAAAGATGGGCACCTAATACTGTTTTGTTAAGTAAATATTTGTCGAGTCATGATCTTAGTCTTATACTGTTTATAAAATAGTAAGTTGATGATAAAAATTAGCGATCAAACTAAAAAAAAATATATATGAAACGTGTGGATGTGGGCTTCAGTTATTTTGCTGTCGGCTGAATGTACTCAAATTCAACTGAAAAAAAAAAAAAAAAAAAAATCGGGTCACCCTAAGTAAATACACTGATGGACAAAATTAAAGCAACAACCTGTTTTCTCAACTCTTCTTTTGCACATAATTTTTAAGCAGATAACATATGAACATAAAATTTAAATGGCCTGTTTGTTATCATATTATTAACCGAATTTTATGTAACTTTAGCATAAGAATATTTTTTAAGCTTATAAATATTCATTTTTCTCTCAAAAGGAAGCTTTGGAAAAAATGAAAAATTTGAATAATTTTAGGAAAGAACACTTAATAAAAAGTGTTATTATGGATGCATTAGAGATAGTAAAGACGCACATGCCTTGAAATGTTAAACTAAATCTAGATTTTTCTTTCTGTATTAACTTTTCTTTTACTTTTGTAATGGAATTTTTAAAAGAAATATAGTTACTCATTTATAAACTATACTCAGCACTAGAATAATACTGATGTCGATAAATAATTTTATAATGAACATCTTATGCAATTTTCATGTTTGTATGCATATTATTTAAAAAGTTATTCACATGCAAAAAAAAGAAGAAAAAAAAAAAAAAAAAAGAAACAGAAAAGTGAATACAGGTAGAAAGATTTGGATGTAATCTAACATATGGATTCGTGTACATCTTCACCTATCTGTAAGGCATCCTTATGACCATTTTTCATTAAGTGTTCTTTCCAAAAATTACTGAAATTTTTCCTTTTTTCCAAAGCTTACTTTTGAGAGGAAAAGGAATGTTTATTAGCTTAAAAATTATTCTTATGCTAAAGTTACATAAAATTCGGTTAATAATATGGTAGAGAATAGGCTCTCCAAATTTTATGTCCATAAGTTTATTTGTTTAAAAAATATGTGCGAAAGAAGAAAACAAGAAAACAGGTTGTTGCTTTAATTTTGTCCACCAGTGTACTTTATTCAATTTATTTATTTATTTATTTTAGATCCTAGAACACCAATTACAGTTGATTTAGAAGCCAATGGTAATGGCAACGTCTATAGTCCTTTATTAATAGCGAAGGGAAGAGGATCAGAAACAGTTACGGTGAAGATTTTCAAATGGATGGATAAGCAAGCCGGTAACAAACAATTCATGTTTAGCTCCGATGGACAAGCTCAGAAAGTGCAAATAACTGGATTTGAAGTTGGAAAGGAATATAGAGTTGAAATGACTCCAAAGACGCAAGTTAAACCATATAATTACAGTACAGACTTTTTAGCTTGTAAGTATGTTCGATCAGTTTCGTTTTTGCTTTTTACTTTCTCTTAGCGATATATACACTGATGGAAAAAAAAAATCCCAACACCAGGAAGGAGCTGTGCTAGATAAACGAAATTTGGTAGGCGTGTTTATACATCTGAAAGATGACGTCGATTCAAATTTCGAGCTACGCGCATAAGTGTGGCGTTAGTAGCGACAATATGAACATGCAAATGAGGTTTGCTTTAAATAAGCGCTGTAAGGTTCGTGATCGTTCATTACAGTTGAGATTTGACGTAGTGGGTTAATGTTAGTCAAGGATGCCTCTAAGAAGACGAAGAAGCCATTATCAACAGCTCACTGAGTTTCAACGAGGTCGTGTAGTAGGGCTACGAGAAGGTGGGTTTTCTTTCCGCGATATTGCAGAAAGACTTGGCAGGAATGTATCCACTGTGCATGAGTGTTGGCAGCAGTGGTCAAGGGAAGGTACTACCTCAAGAAGACCGGGTTCCGGGCGGCCACGTGGCACTACTGAGAGGGAAGACCGCCGTGTTCGGCGTATGGCTGTGGCTAATCGTACTGCGTCTGCAGCTGAAATTCGAGCTGCAGTTGGCACCACAGTGACACAACGAACTGTTACAAATCGGTTACTTCAAGGACAGCTCCGAGCCAGACGCCCTGTAGCGTGCATTCCACTGACTCCAAACCACTGCCGTTTGCGACGTGATTGGTGTCAAGCTAGAGCTCATTGGAGGACAGAGTGGAGATCTGTTGTGTTTTCTGATGAAAGCCGGTTCTGAATTGGTCACAGTGATAGCCGTGTGTTGGTTAGAAGGAGGCCAGGTGAACGCCTACTAGCGACCTGTCTGCAGCCTAGACACACAGGGCCTACTCCTGGAGTTATGGTTTGGGGAGCAATTTCGTATGACAGCAGGAGCACTCTCGTGGTTATCCCACGCACCCTGACTGCAAATTTGTACGTCAGTCTAGTGATACAACCTGTTGTGCTGCCATTCATGAACAGCATTCAAGGGGGTGTTTTCCAACAGGATAACGCTCGCCCTCATACCGCTGTCGTAACCCAACATGCTCTACAGAGTGTCGACATGTTTCCTTGGCCTGCTAGATCACCAGATCTTTCTCCAATTGAGCACGTATGGGACATCATTGGACGACAACTCCAGCGTCATCCACAACCAGCATTAACCGTCCCTGCATTGACCGCCCAAGTGCAACAGGCATGGAACTCCATCCCACAAACTGATATCCGACACCTGTACGACACAGTGCATGCACGTTTGCATGCTTGCATTTAAAATTCTGGCTGTTACACCGGTTACTAATGTACCAACATTTCACATTTGAAATGGCTCTTCTCGCCAATGGCCTCTACATGTGATCTTGAAACTTTAATCAATTAAATATGTTACCTAGACAAATGTATTGCTAAAATTTCATTACTGTACAATAACTTTTTCTTGGTGTTGGGATTTTTTTTCCCATCAGTGTATATATATACAGTATCTATTAATAAGTATTTGGACACTTTTTAATTTAGACGTTTTGTCAAATATCTAGAAGAGTTCTTTAAGAATCATCTTGAAATTTTGGCAGTGCAAAAAAAACTGTTATACCTCATATATTTCAGTAAAAGTTGTGTCCTGAAGAGGAAAAGGGGACCAGTAAAAAATTAAACAAATGTCAAAATGTTTTAGATCACCCTATAAAAAGTAATGTTTTAAATATGTTTCGGCTGCAGCATGGGATTATGAAGTTTTTTTCATTATGTGCATAAATTTTTATGAGGTTACCACATATTTTCGTAGAGATATAACGATTGTTAAAAAAAAAAAAAAAAAGAAAAAAAAAAAAAAACATTTAAAAAAAAAAAAAATTATTACACGTGAGGTATCAGACTCAGTGCAAAGACATTTTTAGAAATTAGACACAGAATACTGTAATCAGAATGCAAAAATCTAAATATCTTACGAAATATGAGCATTTTTACTAAATAATTTTTAACTATGCATGCGCTAGCTTTTAAAAAATTTCAATTGTATAATTTAACAGCCAAAAATATTGAGTCAAAATACTTATGGGAAATACTAAACAATTATCTCGCAAATTCAAAATGTTATGCGAGATAGAAAGAACAAAATTCCGTTTTTCTCAAACAAAAAAAAAAAAACAAAAACAAAAAGAAAAAAGAAAAAGAAAATGAGGGGTGTGTGTGTGTGTGAAAGGGATATGAATATTCATTTACAATCAGTGAAAACTGCGTTGCCATTGGACATTGATTGAATCAAAATAAAAATGGGAGTAAAACCCTTATAGTTTAGCTTTTATTTTGAGAGAATTGAAATTCTGTTCATTCTATCTCTCATTAACTCATTAATTTACACGATATTTATTTGGGGTTTTCATAGAAGTTGCTCAAGACATTTGGCTATTAAATTACGCAAAGGAATTTTTTTTTTTTTTTTAAAGCTAGAGCATGCATATAGTTAAAAATTATTTAGTAAAAATGCTCATATTTCACAAGATATCTAACATTTTTGCATTCTGATTGCAGCATACTGTGTCTAATGAAGTATACCAAATTTTATGAAAATGTCTTTGCTCTGGGTGTAATACCCTACGTGTTATAATTTAAAAAGTGGAAATTTTTTTCTAATTATTAAAAAAAAAAAAAAGTTATATCTCCATGAAAATATGTGGAAGCCTCATAAAAATTTGTACAGACAGTGAGCAAAGCCCTCATAATCACATGCCACAACCAAACCGCATTTCAAGCATTGCATTTTACAGGGTGATTCAAAACGTTCTGATTTTTGTTTAATTTTTTACTGGTTCCCTATTACTCTTTAGATCACAACGTTTACTTAAATATATGAGGTATAACATGTTCTTTACACTACCAAAGTTTCAAGATGATTCTTAAAGAATTTTTCTAGATATTTGACAAGACGTGTAAGATCGAAAATGTCTAAATACTTATTGGTAGATAGTGTGTGTATACATATATAAATATATATTGCTAAATTTGTATAATGTATTCGTTGTGCATGCAATTAACAGTTTTAACAGGAACTACAGATCGTCATTCACTAATGCTTCTAATTTTGTTGGTTAGAAAATATAGTTTATTCATTAAGGTATTCGAATGACTTAAGAAGTTTTTTTTATGTATATACAAGCCTGGGATTGAAAAAACTGTATATTTCAAAATAATTTTTAATATTTTTCTAGAAAAAATGAGGAGAAAAAAAATAAAAATAAAAATAAACACTTTTGCAAAAGAGAGCTATTATACTTTAATTTACGATATTTAGTTTTTGTAAATATTATTAACATTATCGTACATTTTTTCAGGGAAAGAACTACTTTCATATTTGTAAAACAAAACACGCATTCAGTATATATATATATATATATATATGGCGGTTAAATAATAAAATTTTCCATAGATTTTCCAATAATAAATTTTCCATAAATGTAAATTATAATTTTTTTTTAATTTTGAGTAAAAGTTAAATATAAAATTTAACTTGTAATGTTGGAATAAGCTATAACTTTAGTTCTAACTAAGACATAAACAAAATTCAAACAGACAAAAAAAAAAAAAAAAAAAAAAAGCTTAATATTATGTTAAAATTATAAAATCGATTTTTCGACCAAAAATCAGCTTTCTAAAGTGTTCGAATACGTTAATGGTTTTTCCAAAACATCACTTTTCTAAGTGCATGATTATAATGCCTGTGTACATGCATTAATTCTTTTTTCCATTTATTAATTAACCCGAAATCAAAACAATATAATTATTTTCTTCTGAAATTTAAGAAATAAGATATTTAATTATATATATATATATATATATATATATATATATATATAATGGTTAAAGATAAACTACCATTGTATATGTTAATTTTAGTGAGGCTAATATAGAACAGTTAATTACTTATTCTATTCAATACTTTCAGAAAATACCCTTTCTGTCCACAAATTGTTTCCATTGAAAAAGAAAAAAAAAATTAATAGAATAGAGCATCATTTTTTATTAATTTGTTTAATTATTTCTTCAAATAAATGAAAAGTTGTTCTATTTCATATTTCCTAAAATCAAACTTAATAGACATATAAAAAAAAAACATGACTTCATCCGTGTTACGTTACCAAGCCCCTGACATGTGACCACTGGAGGGAAAACTGAAACATCTTGATGTTTTTATTTGTATTCTATAGGGAAATGTTTGTATCTTGTGGGGAAATTCACAAGCATCGTTGGGTTTTAAGTCGCACTAGTGCTGCGCAGATGGGCAATTGGCAACGGTCTGGGACACACCCCTAGAGAGTGTCCGGAGACATGCCATCACAATTTTGATCCTCCACGGAAGGGAGGGCTCTCCCGTTTCGGTGACCCCTAGAGATATAATTTTTGATAGGATTATGGAGGACATTGCGACCACGACTGATTTTACGTGTACCAGCCACCATTAGTGTACACGACGGTCTTTGGCCGGCTCGAGTACCGAACCCGCAATCTTCCAATTACGAGGTCGGCGCTCTACCGACTGGGCTACCGCGGCCCGGAAATTCACAAGGAATAAAGAATGAAACATCACATGATGGGTATGATTTAGTCTGCCCCCCCTTCCTCCCCCCCCCCCCAAAAAAAAAGGATACTGTCCATTTTATTTATCTAATTTCAAGCCAGTGTTGATAGTCGTACATACACTGCTTAACTATAGATGCTTTGTAATTTGTCTTGGACTAATGCTTTATGCTGTATAATGTTTAGATTGAACTCACGGATCTATTGAAATTTGGTATCGAAATGAACATTTGTAATTAAAAATATCATTTTGAAGAATCTAAGATACTCTTGTAATATTTTAATATTTTCATTTTTGTCATTTTGTTTCGTAATTTTTCTGCAGTATAAATAATACCGAACACATTCCTTAAGTATTGCATTTATCACAAAATACCTCTGTCAAATTCTTTAAGGTACTTTCATACTCTATTGCTGTCTAGGGTTTATAGTTAGGATATTTTAAGTTTCAAACTTATTAATACTTTAATAAACAGGTTTTTTGATATAACAGTTCAATCCTGTGTCTTTACTTTTCAATTCACAAAAGTTTTAAAGCACTTAGAAAATTAAAATGTAATAAATATGTAGATATATAGAAATTTTTTTTAATAGTAAAAAAATTTCAAAAATTCATGTTTATTAAAAAATATATATATATATATATATATATATATATATATATATATATTTGAAACAGAGATGTGTAGTTAAAAAAAAAAAGTCTTATGCCTATTATTTGAGCAACAAACATAATATCAATCTTATTAATGTTAATAATTTTTTTTTGTTATTCATTCAGTAAATGGAGTTTCGACTTATTTTTTAAATTTTAGTGAGAATTTTTGATCGGTAAAAGTTAAAAAAAAAAAAAAAAAAAAAAAAAGTAATATTTAAGCAGATTATTTAGATCACATTGCTTTGTGAAATTTATTAGCTAATACGTAGTTTTGCAAACGAAATATTTATAGTTACTTGATTCTGATACCCAAAAATATTACAGTCTATTATCGAAAAGTAAATAGGTTTTAGTGCATGGGACATATTTTATATTTATTTATTTTCAGCAAACAATAAATATGCAAAATCATCATCATGTTTTATAACTTCCTTAAAGTATATGGCAATAAGTAATAAATAAATAAAAATGAAACAATAAATAATTAAAAAAAAAATAAAAGAAAAAAAACTAAATATATAAGTACATGCACACATTAAGGGATAAGAATAGAAAAAAAAGCCACACTTGGATAATTTTGTTTTTTCTTTGTAAAATGGTTGATTTACTCATTTAAAAATAGGGATGAAACATATGGTGATTTCGCTAGATATTGCGCTATCCGGAGAAATCACTATCTGCTTTATCCCTACATTTAAAAATTGATGGCTTTTGATAAAACAAAATTAAAGCATCTAATTACGTCTTTTTTTTTTTTTTTGTCTCTTAGTATATATATATATATATATATATATATATATATATATACACATATATAATATGATATTACGATTTTTCTCAAGCCTTTGATTGGAATTCTGTTTTGCATAATGCAAATAAAATCATACATTTCACCAGAAAAATAGTTCCAATTAATTTGCAACCAAAATTTTAACATGCTTTACCATTTTAGTGGGGCCATTTCAGTTGTAAGCACCACTTAAACGGTGAAACTGAGCACCAAGGTATTGGATGCAGCTAAAAATGCTAGATTTCTAGTATTGTTTCGGTGAAATGTTGAACTTTTATTTTTAACAGTGTAGGGGGAAGAGAAGCTTATCTTTAGGAGGCCAAGTGTCTAAATATTACTATTTAGTTTCAATATCAAATTTTCTGGGCAGGCATTACTACGATGTTATCTGTTAAACAAATTCTTTTTTTCCTTAGATCCTTCTTGTGAAGAGAACCAAATTCAAGATGGATTTGTCTGCGTCTGGGCTCCTCAAGAAATGAAAACATGGAAGGAAGCTCTTGAAGTATGTAGAAGTAAAGATGGTCAGCTTTTAGATTACAAAACTCAAGAAGAACTTACTCAGCCTGTTAAGGCTGTGTTAACTTCTTATATTCACACCCATTTTTGGTTGGACGTAAAATCAAAAGGATCAGCTGTATTGAGTAAGTAAACAGGAATATAGGATCGTTCCATCGACATTTAAATTCTAAAAGGGCAAAAAATAAGATTCTTATAAACTGTAACAGATATCAGTTTTTTAATAAAATACAAATTCTAATTTAAAAGAAAAATAGCAATGCTACAATTATCTAACAATAGTATAAAATAAAACAATAATAATATAAAATATTACAGTGTATATGATGCTGATAAATAGTATTTAAGTTATACTAACACATATATATATATATATATGATATGAAAGTAAAATCCCCCAAAACAAAATACAGAATTCAAGAGGACTACTTATGATGATATTGCAATCGCTGAAGTGTATTCTGTATGACCCCATAGAGTAAAAAAAAAAAAAATCTTCTAAGTGTTAATAAAAGAATGAAATAACCATACTATATATTACATATATTGTTACGTAAGGGTCATGTTATATCAGACATATTATTATTACTTTCATCTTGTTTCCCTTTGTGATATAATTAGTTTTTATGACTTACGAAAATTAATCCTCACAATCGTGAGTTTAAAAATACATAAATTTAAGATTGGAGTTCTGTAAGTTTCAATAAATCGGTTTTGACAATTAAATTACTATTTTATGAAGTTGAAAAAAAATGTTACATTAGTCACAACTGTTTATTTTGGCAGGGAACATAATTAGAAATTAATTCAAAACATAGCGTTCAAAAATTTTTTCTTTATCATTTCTGAATATACAATAATATTATTAGATACAAAAGAACTTTTAGTATCCATTTTTTAATTTTACTATAAGTAAAGTAATTAATTGGCTTAAATTGTTGTAAACGTTTTATTCGTCATCATGGAATGGCTATATACTTAAGCTTTTCATCTTTTGTAATTTAAATACAATAAACATTTTTTTTTTTTTTTAAATTGGTTAAATTACAATAAAATTTTGACATCTCGGTTATATTAATTTCAATGCATTTCATGCTTTTTATTAAACTCGCTGAAAATATTTATTCTGAAATATTCACGTTCACTTCCATTTCACAGAAAATAATTTCTGTTTAAACAAGTCTTTCCAACCTATTCGGAAAAGTAGGCTAATTTTTTTACTCAACAAGTGGTCGTCATTTTGAAGTAAGATGGCGAATAAAATTTATTAATAAACATGGTGGAAACACAGATGTGAGCTTTGTACATAAAAAGTTTTAAGCAAATCGATTCATAAACACATTTTTTTATGTAAATTTGAAAATTTCAAGTGGTCGGCACATGGAAACAAGATGACAGATCAAGTTGGTCAACGAACATATCAAATATATTTCTAAGATAAGTCTTCCAAGTGGCCATTACTTGGAAACGAAATGACGAATAAAGTTGCCCAACGAACTCATCGACGATATTTGTAAGATAAGGCCACTGTCCAACTTTGTTTATAATTAATTCAGTATTTCAAATGTTCTGTTTAGATTAACTTTCAAGTAACCGCCCCTTGGAAACAAAATGCGGAAGCAAGTGGCCCAGCGAACTCATCTAAGGTATTCGTGAGACAAGTCCACTGTCCAATTTTGGTTCGAATTAATTCAGTAATTTTAAATTTATCCTGATGGCAAATTTTCGAGTAGCAGCTTGATTTCAAGTGCCCGCAACATTGCAAATAGAATGTCGATATTAGGCCCAGCGAACTCATCAAAGATATTTATAAGATAAGTCAGTCCACTGTCCATTTGTGGTACAAATTAATTCAGTATTTCAAAAGTTCTCGTGATGACAAATTTTCAAGTGGTTGACTGATGTCAAGTGACTCCCTTAATTTAAGGTATCAGCCATTTTGTTTTGAAATGGCGGGCAATATCATTAATAATCTTGATGGAGAACATTTATGATCTATGTGTACATGAAAATTTAAGCAAATGCGGGTATAAATGCGCTTTTAACAATGTGGATTTGGATTTTTCAAATGGCTTCTACTTTGAAACAAAGTGGCGATGCAATTTGGTTAACGAAATCATCTAGATATGTGTAAGATATATCCATTGTCGAACTTTTTTATGTATTTGTAAACTCTCAGATTCTGTGACAGACTATTTCTTATTATGCAAAACTTAATTATACAAAGCATTATACTAGCTTGTTGGAGCAGAACTCCTCGGCTATCAGTAGAATCTGGGGGAAAAATCAACTTCCAAACTATGCTTAGTGCCTGAGTTTAGCGAAGTTTAGAGAGTCTGAATGCTTATTTTGATTTTTCATGAAATAGATATATAACAAATTATACAAAAATGATAAGGCAGTTAATTTTAAAGTACTGAAAGGTGAATAAAAAAGGTTTGAATAGAGTAATTGTAAAAGTATTATAATTATTATTTTAGAAATACATATACAGTCGGTAACAAAAGTGTCCGAACACTAGCAGAAATTCCTAGCTAAAAAGAGTACACTTCATACGGTTTTGTTAAATAAATCCTTGTCGAATGCTGTTCTTAGTCAATGTAAGAACATGATTCGATAAGGATTTATTTAACAAAACCGTATGAAGTGTACTTTTTTTACATAGGAATTTTTGCTAGTGTTCGGACACTTTTGTTACCGACTGTAACTTTTTTATATTATTTTTTCCGAAATTCCGAAATTATATATAATTGCTAAACTTAATTGTCTTTCAGAAGATGCCAACACTTCAAACTGCCCATCTAAAGTGGAATCAGAAGTTTTGTGCTGTTCGTACGAATTATCAGAGGGAGGGGAACTAAATAATTTAAAGTGTTCTTGTTGCACTGAACCGAGGCCATTTGCTTGCAAAAAGACATCTAAGAGTAAGTTTTCGAACTTCGTTTGTGGAATGTTGTCTTTTTCTGTATGAATACAATGAAAACTGTAGTTTTAATGAATTTTGACTGAATAAATATATCATATATTTAGAGTAAATTATAATTAGTTGTCTTTCTTACTGTTAATCTTTCTTTTTAAAACCTCTTCCAGAATACCGTTTATAATGTACTTGGGAAAAAAAAAAGTTGTGATATTTTCGCATTATTAACAGACTATTTACATCAGTACTATTTGTATGATGCAAAATTGAAAAAAAAAAAAAAAAAAAAAAAAAAAAAAAAATTATATATATATATATATATACATCATAAAAAAATATTTTCAATTAAAACACAGCATATAATTTGTTTAAATTAACATAATTTAAAATTTTGATTTATAAAGTGAAAAAAATAAACATTAAATAACAGTTTAAACTTTATTAAAAGACAGCACCATAACAAAGAAACTGTTAGCAATCATAACTAATTGAAGCAAATATTTAATACTGTATTTGTTTATTCATATAAAGCAGTTAAAATGTGTTTGTTTACGCAATTAAAACCTGGATGCGATTCAGTTTTAATCCCAGTCAGAGTTAGGAGAAATGTAAATTGAAATTAAGACAGTAGTACCCGTATAGTCTCATGGTTGGATTCAAGAACATACGGTTCGATTGTGAAGTGCACAAAATTAACAAAACGTCGTTTCTTTATGACAAAATTCGTCATTAAAACAAGTCAAAAATGGATAATTTGTTAATTACAGAGCATTTGAAGAAAGAACGTATCAATTCTAATAAATGTAAAAAGCAACTAAATCATGAATCGAATTTTCGAATTGTATCCATGGCAAAACATGTTTTTAAATACAAATTCTGTCCGGTGACTTTTCCTTTTTGTTAGAATCATATTGTTTCTGTCCTGAAATAACTGAGGTATATTTTTGGGTAAAGTTACAAAAAGTTAAAAATTTAGTTAATTTTTATTATTTAAAACAAAACTCACAAAAACATCTCCTTATATTATTATTTTTATATAAAAGCTGTTTCAAAAATGAGCTTCAGTTATTTTCTTTAACGATATACATATTTTTATTTAAATAATAATAATAAAAAATTATTCGTATGTACGCATAAAGTACAAACATGCTTAGTTGCGCAAAATGTCTTTTTTTTTTTGAACTACTCACTTCATACCAGTTTTTTAATAATATTTATAAAATACAACACTTCTTCTATTATTATTATTGTTATTATTATTACTTGTAAATTAAATAACGATGAATTTATATATTTAGGGCAAGGGTGGACAAAATGGGGTACTTAAGGCTACTCTGGTAAATATCTGTGACAAATAGAAAGAAATGCAATAAGTAATATTTATTTCAATTTTACAATCTTAGCGGTTATTCTGCAGTATTGGAATTTGAAATACACCGCATATTTTATGATCTGCATATGAATATATTCAAAGCTGCAAACTTCCCCATTCTGCCCTACGGAATAGGGCAAAATGGGGTACCTCTCAACTTAACAAACTTTACTGACACAGTTCACATACTAACCTGTCATCCTCCTCATCAACACCGACACACAAGTCATGAGCCCATTTGTTACATTCATCCATTTGTTACATTCACTGCACTTTATTCATCCTTATCCTTTTGCTGATCTTGCATATATTTCTTGACAGTACAAGTATGTAACATCTACATCGTCTGGATCACTGTCTGGCGATATGTCGTGTACTAGTAGTGTAGGAACGCGACTTCTCTAGACTTGTGAACTATCCGACACCCGTCTTTTTTTTCCCATTTGACCTTTTGACCACTACCTTTTGACCCCACCTCGAGATACCCCGTTCTGTATACAAGCAGCCATGCATAGGCCTTCATAATAAATCACACTAAATGTAGTTCTACTCTTTTATGCAATTGACTTAAAATTTCCCCCTTTCAGTTAATGCAAACTGTCACGTTCGTATCTGCAAGCTAACCTAACGATTAAAATATCCAAACATCACACTTACCTTATATCCGGGTAATAAAAAAGTACATAAATCTTGGGAGCGTATCTGTCTGTGACTCTGCAAGCAATATCTCACTTGGAAATGAATATCAAATACGGCGCGCGCAACTTATAGCAATGACATACAAATGACATCACTGTATAAGCGGTGTTATCAAAACCCGTTTTGCCCTACCACCCCATTTTTCCCACCCTTCCCCTACTTTTTTCTGTTGCTTATATTTAATAGATTTTTCAAAAATTCTCACTTTTTAAATTAATAAAAAATTATTTTTCTTAAACATGTTTAATTTACGGCTCGGTGTTTGAAAAATTATGCTTTCTCTATTAAATGTATAGTAAATATTATTATTATCATCATTATTACATTGCTAATTTAAAATATCTCAATAAAAATAAAACATTTGATCATATACATTATACTCATCAAAAATATTTCTTTTAAATAAGAATACATTGTTCCAATTTATTTATTTAATGACAAATATAATGTGTTTAACCCCAAAATGATTCCTGATTTTATTTCGTAAATTTTAAAATTATTTGCTTTAAATCCTTCGTACAATTTTAAAGTCCCAGAATTTTTTAAATGTGAACATTGAATTCCCTGATATGTAAACTCTAATTCTAGTACTCTCTATCATCCGCGAAATTGAGTGATATGGGTTCACGCAAATCGCGAATAAACCGTAACATAACCTGAAAATGAGGAGAAAATAGATACAGATAATTCTAGCTCAAAAACTTGATTATAATGTATACAAGCATAATACAAGCAGTGAAAATATTCACAGTACAGTTAAAATATTAGTATGTTCTAAAGATAGTAAAATCATACCTAAAAAGTTACTACGAAACCAAAATACAATCTGTAAGTACAATCTAATTATTTAAACAATGTTGTGCTGCACTGAACAAAATGTAAAACAAAAACAACATAATTTTTTATATTTACATTTTTTTTTAATTTAAATTAATTATTTGTTTTTGTTTCTACTTCAAAATACATTCTTTCTTGGTGTTGCTCTTTTTTAATCTCAGCCATTTTTTGCGTCCGCGGATAATCCACTTATCCACTAACACAAATAATCCGCTTGCAGATAATCAGATGTTTACTATAATTAAACTTTACTCCATTAATGTATCGGAACACGTGATGCATGTAATAAATAAATATCTGTTTGATATTTACAGTCATGTTAGGAGAGATTGGCGACATTTTGGTTGACGATGTCACTGCAAGGTCATTAACAATCAGCTGGACAATGGAAAGCAGTTCAAATTGGCAAAAACCATCGTTTCTTCTTACGTGGAACGAAATTTCGTCTCGTAAGAAAAGATCAGTTGATAATCAACTAATTACCAATGATTCTCCAGCGACTATTCAAAACCTGAAACCAAGTACAAAGTATAGCGTTAGTGTTGCATCTTACACAGAAGCTGGAAAAGTCAGTGGGAATTCAAAAGAAAAGTCAATTACGACCAGAGACGGTAAGTTAGAAAATTTCTTTTTTAAAAACAAAATAGATGTGTAAATAAGATGTATTTTCGTCCCCTGGCAACGGAATATATATAGAGTAAAATACTACGAAAGTACCCCTTGTCGATTAAACTCCCTCCCCCCCCCCCTCTACTTTTGACCTGAATTTCATTTGTTCTGAAAAGACTAAATAAGCGCTCTTTTGCGCTTATCGGAAGATTATCCGCATAGGAGTTTTTTTTACGTTATTTATTTTTTTTAAAGATTCGCCTTTATAAAACGTAAGCTTCCTAAAATAGCAGAAATGTTTTTCAAACAATTTATTGGAAATGAGAAAAAAAAAAAAAAAAAAAAAAAAGGTTCCCGAATTTTTTCGGTTAGTTGTATGCCGGTTAACCAAAAGTGTATTAATTCAATTATTTTTTAATCACTGCAACTTAATATATATATATATATATGTTTTGATTTAAAATAATTTTTTATGTCACTTAATTTTAGTAGGAAAATACATGCCAATATCTATATTTTTGTGGATTTTTACCGTTTATCCGCCCCCCCCCCTATCGAAATATATCCAGATTTTCCTTGAAGAATGAGTAGGCTCTTGAACGATATATTTCAGTATTCTCTATTTTGCAAGTATTTTGATTGTTTTGATAAAACCTAAGGTTTAAATACTATGATTAATTTTTCTTGGAAGATTGTTTTTTGAATATAATATTAAATCTGGAACAGATTATATAGCAAATTTTAATGCGTTTCGGTGCACATTTTTTATCGATATGAATTTTTATACTGCTTTAAGAAACGTTCATAGAACCATAATAGATTTGAAAGGTAACTTTGAAAGGTAATTTGAAATAAACAAAGACAAAACTGTTGTTTTAAAGATTGAATGGTATCCATAATTGATTCAGAAAAAGTTTACGAAAGAGTAAATAATAATGATAAATAAAATATGAATAATGTATTGTCTTTTATAAATATCTTGATTAAAGAAGTTAAAATTGTTATAACAAATATATTTTTAATTTAGTACACTACCTACGAGTAAGCATTTGGATACTTTCGAATTTAGACATTTTGTCAAATATCCAGAAAAGTTCGTTTGGAATCACCTTGAAACTTTGGTCGCGTAAAGAACAATTTCTACCTCATATATTTCAACAAAAGTTGTGTTCTGAAAAGGAAAAGGGGACCGGTAAAAAATTAAACAAAAATAAAAATGTTTTTGGATCACCCTGTAAAAAGGAATGCTTTAAATGCATTTTGACTGTAGCATGTGATTAAGAGGCATTTTCTCATTATCTGTACAATTTTTTAAGAGGCTGCCACATATATTCATTGAGATATAACGTTTTTCTTTTAAACATTGCAAAAAAACATTTCCACTTTTTTAATTATAACACGTAGCGTATTACAGTCATTTGCAAAAGTTTAAGACCAGTGGCCGATTTTCAGTATTTTAACACATTGCATCATTTTCGCAGATTATTGCGTCATCTCATGTGCTGATTGCATCAGACGCATTCTACTGCTATTAATAAAAGTGCCCGGTACGTTTATCGCCGGTTGTTTATTGGATTTTGTCGTAGACGGTACTGTTGTGTAATTATTGTAATGGGCAAAAAACCTTCACTTACTGTTACAAAAAGAAATTATTGATCCTGCATAAAATTGGATTTTCTGAACGACAAATAAGTTCGAGGGTAAATGTGAGAAAGACAGCTGTGCATCAAGCTATTAGTAAATTTAAAATTTCAGGAAAATTTGCGGACCATAAGAGTCATTTCTTTTTCATACTTGGAGTAAGTCGAGGTTTCCTTACAGATTTCTGAGATGATAAACCAAAATCTTTGGCCAAACGTCTTGAAATAGGACTCAAACTGACGTTGGTGCCTTTTGCAGCTAGAGAATCTCTAATAGTATTGAAGGAGGTTCTTGGATCTCGTGCGACCATCCTATCACATGATTATCATGCGCACTCGTTTTTCTAGGGCGACCGCTTTTCTTAAGGTCCACACATTTTCCCAACATTTTAAATTTACTAATAGCTTGATGCACAGCTATCTTGCTTATATTTACTCTCGAACTTATTTGACGTTCAGGAAATCCAATTTTATGCAGGATCAATATTTCTGACCTTTTTATAAAAGTAAGTGAAGGCTTTTTACCCATTACAATAACAACACAACAGCACTATCTACTAAAAAATCCAATAAACAACTGGCGATAAATGTGCCGGTCGCGGTCACCTTTATTTATAGCAGTAGAATGAGTCTGATGCAATCAGCACATGAGATGACGCAATAATCTGTGCAAATGATGCAATGTGTTAAAATACTGAAAATCGGCTACTGGTCTTAAACTTTTGCAAATGACTGGAAACTAGAGCAAAGACATTTTCAGAAAATTTGACATACTTCATTAGACGCAGCATACTGCATCCGGATCCCGGAAAAAAGGGCACCGGAAAAAAGGGCACGGAAGAAAGGGCACCGGAAGAAAGGGCACCCGGAAAAAAGGGCACCGGAAAAAAGGGCACCCGGAAAAAAGGGCACCGGAAAAAAGGGCACTTTTCTTAATTGTTACTTGTAAAATACTTGTTAAACATGGACGATAGCAAAAATTTTTTGTTTCTACGAGAGGAGGGGGAGAGACAGATCAAAGGAAAAAATTCTGTTTTAAAATAATCTTTTACCAATGTTTGATATTAACTTTTAATTAATGTCTGATATTAACAATGTATTGAATTTTTGGATTGCTGAAAAAAGCGCACCGGAAAAAAGGGCACTTTTTAAAATTTCTCCTTGTAAAACTGATGCTAAACATCAACGAGAGTGTAAGTGTTTTATATTTACATAGGGGGAAGGACAAAAGAGACAAATTAAAAGAAGAAAATTCATTTTTGAATAATTTTTTTTACTGATTTAAATTATACATTGAAATTTTGCATACCTCAGTATAATTTTTCATTAATAGTAATTGATACTTACACAAAATGCAAATAAAACAATAAAACAAACGATAATAAGTGTTTAAAAAGATTATTTTATTTTCCATCTGTCCCCCCCTACCCCCCTCTTATCAACTTTAGTTAACTTTCACTATAATTTTAATAACATGAAAGTGATAGTGGTACAAAGTTTCATATAAGTAGGTAGCATGGTTATATAAAAACAAACATTTTCTTCACTCAGCCCCCCTCTTGGCAAATCGTCCAGATATGTGTACACTCACTGTAATTTTTCATAAGCAGAAAATTGCGCAGATACAAAGTTTTTTTAAATCGACAATGCGGTAGTTTAAAGAATAATATATTTTACTTCTATCTGCGTCCCTCCCCCCCAAATGTATAATTTCCTCATTTTGATCTTCATAAAAGTAAGTGATAGTTACAGAATATGCCATTAAAATCGGTAAAATGGTGATATAAAAAAATACTTTATTTTCCTCTGCCCCCCTCTCTTTAACCCCCCGCCCCTCAAGTATGTCTGACCTCACAGTGATTTTTTTCACAAGTTGTATTCTATTATACAAAGTTTTTTGTTTAAATCGATAATAGTGTAGTTTAAGGAAGAATATATTTTATTTCCATCGGTGCCCCCTTGCCCCCCCCCCCCAGGTATATAATGCACTCATTGTAATCTTCATGAAAATTAAGTGGTAGTTGTAGAATATATCATTAAAGTAGGTAAAACTGTGATATAAAAGATAATTTTATTTTCCTCTGCACCCCCCTCTTTAACCCCCCACCCCTAAATTTTGCCTGACACTTAACGTGATTATACGAAGTTTCATTAAAATCGGTAAGAGTTCATGTAAAAACAATTGTTTTCTTTCGATCTGCTCCTGCCCCCCCCCTCCCCCCTTCCCCCATCTTCCCCGAGGTATATACTAAATTAATGTTGTAACAAATCAATTGAAATTTCTAAATGTGTAATTTGAAAGCCATTTTTATATATCATTATTTGATATTTATTATTTTGCGATTTCCGAATTGAAAAAGTGCCCTTTTTTCCGGTGCCCTTTTTTCCGGGTGCCCTTTTTTCCGGTGCCCTTTTTTCCAGTGCCCTTTTTTCCGGTGCCCTTTTTTCCGGGATCCACTGCATCCAGAATGCAAAAAAAAAGTTAAATATCGTACGAAATATGAGCATTTTTACTAAATAATTTTTTATCTACGCATGCGCTAGCTTTAAAAAAATTACATTTGCATAATTTAATAACCAAATGTATTGAGCAACTTATATGAAAATCCCAAACAAATATCGGGAAAATTTAAAGAGTTATAAGAGATAGAATGAACAAAATTTCAGTTCTCACAAAAAAAAAAGGAGATAATAGGGTTTTTTATCAATATTTATCAATAATTTTATCATTCAGCGAACACTGTATTGCTATTGGGCATTGATTGAATCAAAATAAAAATGTGAGTAAAACCCCATTATAGTTTCGCTTTTATTTTGAGGGAACTGAAATTCTGTTAATTCTATCTCCCATAACTGCTTAAATTTACACGATAATTGTTTGGAGTTTTCATATAGGTTGCTCAATACATTTGGCTATTATATTATGCAAATGAAATTTTTTAAAAGTTAGCGCATGCGTTGTTAAAAATTATTTAGGGAAAATGCTCATATTTATTAAGATATCTAACATTTTTGTATTCTGATTGCAGTATGCTGTGTCTAATGAAGTATACCAGATTTTCTGAAAATGTCTTTGCTCTGGTTCGAATACGCTACGTGTTATAATTAAAAAAGTGGAAACTTTTTTCTGGAAAAAAAAAAAAAAAAAAAAAAAAAACTTTATATCTCCATGATTATATGTGGAAGCCCCTTAAAAATTTATACAGATAATTAAAAAATTTCTCTTAATCACATGCTACAGACAAAATTCATATCAAGTATTTTACAGGGTGATCCAAAACATTTTTATTTTTGTTTAAATTTTACTGGTTCCCTTTTCCTTTTCAGGACACAACTTTTGCTGAAATATAGGAGGTAGAAATTGTTCTTTACACTACCAAAGTTTCAAAATGATTCCAAAAGAACTTTTCTAGATATTTGATAAAATGTCTAAATTTGAAAGTGTATAAATACCACTTAGCAATGGTAGGTAGTGTATATGAAAATGAATGGAAATACATAGTTTAATTGTCAGTTCTGTTCTGAATATTTGCTTGGAATTTAAGTACATAAAATATTTGAAATAATTTTTGGAACATCAGAGTTACATTAGTAAAGTGTTTGAAATAAAAGCACTGTTATGTAGTGTGAAGTACTACTGCAAAAAGTGATAAATAAATAAATAAAATAAAATGAAAACGATAAATTTTATTAATAAAATAATTTGAATTTTATTTACTGAATTATCTTAAAGAAAATACGGATTGAATAATTGAGACATTGGACGAAAATTGGCTTTATATCTATAGTCTATCTATATCTCTTTATAGCTTTATATATAAATTTGGTTTTAAAAGTGTGAAGATATTATTAAAGGTAAATTAAGTCTTACTGCCAGAAATTTGTAGTTATCAGCTAAAAGTAGAAAATATCTCTTTTCTTTTCTTTTCCTTTTTTATTTTTTTTAAGCAATAAAAGATATTGTTCCGTTTTATTTATTATTTTATGAACTCTGAAATTTTTAAAGAACGATGACATACAAAGCGTTCAATTATGATTATTAAAAATTTGGTGAAAAGGATTTTCATTATAACTTTAAGAATAATCTGGTGTGTCACTCACACTACTTTCTTTTACCCTGAAATTTAATACTATAAATACAGGTTGGAGATTAAGAGGTAAGATAACGAGTACTGTTATGTAAACCTATGTTAAACAATTCAAATTTGGCTTAGGAAGAGTTTTATATGATAATTAGTTCTGTGTGAGGGGGCTACAGCCCCCCTCAACCCCCCGTTTCATTAATGTACAAAAAATAAGTGATGAATATTTAGCTTAAAACATACATTATTTACCATATCTCTATGAGGAATTTATTTCAATTTCCGAACAGCTTTCCTAGAAATGGTAAAATATTATTAGTGAAGCACATCCACTAACAACAAATAACTAGTGTGTTGTGGCCACTACACGACTTTATTCTATATTTTCTTATACAAATTCACTCAGTAAAAAAA
This sequence comes from Salticus scenicus, assembly GCA_963930645.1. NCBI lineage: Eukaryota > Metazoa > Arthropoda > Arachnida > Araneae > Salticidae > Salticus > Salticus scenicus. The sequence goes on from OZ005655.1 coordinate 102,977,092, forward strand.
AATTATTAAAGTTATTATTTAAAAAAATTATCTTCCATGATAATGCACACGGTTTCCATATTAGAGAAGTAGTATAACACTAAATATTTAAAAAAAAGTTGAATTTATTCTCAATTATTACATATATATATTTTTTTTCTTTTTGTTAAAAATGAAAAAAATCGATAACTTTATTTTAAATTATCGCAGATCGATGGTTCAGCCATTTGTTTTAAAGGTATTGGCGAGCTCTTTTGAAAGATACTCATCATGAAAATTTAATCCCCTCGAGGGGGAACATCACCCCCAGGGGGGGAGGCGAAGCTCCTATATACACAAAATTTTTTCCCCAGTTGACTATCTCTATTACACAAAATATATATTCGTTTCATTTGGTTAAGTGCAGTCTATAGATGTTAAACTCTACTTACCTGCAATTTCTCCCATAGACGTAATGTATTTGAATACTTTTGAGTGCCCCTGTACACGAACCATTGGCTTCATCTCAACGAAAAGCTTAGTATAGCATCCCTATATGATACACATTTAGAATACCGAGTTTGGAATTTCTACGACTATTTGTTCTTCAGATATGCTGATAACAGACAGACACACAGACCATTCGCTAAAGACAAGATTTTCGTATTCAGGGGACCTCAGAACATGTAAATATAACAAAAACTCACGTTCGAAAATTTGACCCTAAAACAATACTTTTTCGACCCTATGGGTAAGAGAAAATAAAAAGAGGTCAGCTGTCCAAATCATACAATTTGTTAGTGTCACACCAGATTATTTACTGAAAGGGGAAAAAAAATTGTAAATATAAAAAAAAAAAAAAAAAAAAAAAAAAAATTACAAAATAATTGAATTTTTGCCTATAATTCGAAAATAGGGTTAGGCAATTTGATGTAGACAAAATTTGTGTTATATACAAGATTGGATTATACACTAGTTTGAATTATTTTACAGGAGATTATACGTCAATACTTGTAGACAATAAGTTCTTAAATCTTTTTGCAAATAAAAAGCGTTCTAGTTTAGTCCTTTTTTAAGTATTGTAATCTCGATTCACGAAATCAATTTTGTATTTCACATAGGTGATACAAATGATCGTAGAATCCTGAAAATTTGTATTTGTGACTGTCATGAGTCTAGTTGTACAACTTCAAGTTTGGTTTTAACATGAGTTCCCGTTTTAAAAATATCTATGATTTTACACGATATTTCGTGACGTCTGTCTGAATGTGTGTGTATGCATCTCACATAACTTAAAAAACGGTTACATGTAGAGGATTGCATATTGGTATATGGGTTTGTTATAGAATCTAGTTGTGCACCTCCTTTTTGGTCTTTCTGCGATTATCCGTGTTGGAGATATTGAGGAAAATTATATTCATAATGACCAAACATACAAAGGTTTTTAGCTATTATATATAACCTACCATCATAGAGATTTCAAAAGAAGCTAATGATAGAGCCCTTAGTTATATGATTATAAAAGTTGTCGACATTTTTGCGAGTAGAAAATAATTCTTAAAGACATAAACAGGTTCTCATCGAGGAATGCATTTATGCATTTCATTTAAACAGCCCACTGTTTTATTTATGTGTCATCCTGAAACTAATGGCAAATGCAGGATGCCGGCTGAAGGCCAGAGCAAGTCCACCAGTATAAGTTTTGCTGGTATTATACCCAGGATTGCAGTATTCCTAAAATTTTACTCGCATTTTATTGTACTGTCACCACTATCGTCAATAAAAAGTTTCTTGAATGTTTTAATACTGTAACATGTGTAAACAGTGTGTACAAAAATATTGTATTAAAAAAGTGGTGAAAATAAAACAAAATGAGCGTAAAATTTTAGGAGCGCTGCGAGGCCTGTATACCACATTATGTAGAAAATAATATTATTCACAACCAATATACTAAAATACGAAAAATATTGCTCCTTTTTATAGTTATAATTATTCAGTTATCTATAAAAGTGACGATGATTTACCGATTCAAAAGGGTTTATTTGATAAATAATAAGCATTACATTAGAAAAAAACATTACATAGCTGATTTTTGAAAGAAATTTAATTTTATTACAAATTTTTGAAGATGAAATAAGATGAATGTATGATGAATGTATAGACAATTCAATACAATTTTGAAAATCTATGAATAACTAAGTCTGTTTCTCTTCATTTCAGATGTAACAGTTGCAGGTTTGATGGTAAGTGTTTAATGGAAACATTTTAATGTATTTATATAAGAAATATGAAAACATCCTATCCGCGATAGTAATGAAATGCTCGCCCTCTGGTGGGCTAAGGGGAACATGCTTTAATTCGAATTCCATCAAGCCGCCATTGCTAGCCGATGTTTAGTTTCACATATATTTATTGAATAAAAATGAATAAATCCGGTAAAAAAGATAACACATACTGTTGTGTGCTCCAGTGTAACTCCAAAGGACCAAGAAATCCAGAATTAAGCATCCATTTATTTCCAAATGACAAATTTAAAATTTCAGTTGCTTCGGCTAATGGAAGTAAAGAATTAATCAGATGATTTGAAACTAATATTTGTTCAGCTTCAGTTAAATATCTACTTTCGATCGAACTTTGAATAAACTGAAATATTTTTTTCCAAAAGCAATCAATTTTCCATGATGTAATGGCGGAGAAATTATAGTACGAATATTAAGTAGAATAACAAAAAGAATAAAAATAGATACACGTGGCTGTAATATTTACTAACAACAAGAGCTGAAAAAGCGCCACCTATCGATCATTACAAACGCGGATTGATATACAACACGTTTAAATTTTTATGTTGATGATAAATATAATCAATCTGATAGAATTTTGAAAAACTTGAAAGAAGGTAAGATCGTTTTATTGTTTTATTTTATCTTATTGAATTGAATATTTACTTAAGGAAACAGCAATAAATAAGTTAAGTATAAACTGCGTTAGTCAAATCAGCATACGAAAGAACAGATCGATTGTTTATCAGTTTTTACAGTTATTCTTTCAGTTAACGCTTTGTCTGAATACTTTTTATAATGAAACAATCAGACATTTTCTCTGCCATAGTTTTAACAAGACTTTTTTAATATCAAGGTTTAATGTCTTCCCATGCAACATAAATGTAATTCTCGGTTTCTTCAAGTGAACTAAGTTATTTTTAATTTGAAAGCACCTTTCTGATATTAAAAGCTCAAAATTATTTAATAATTTATATGTCTTGGGAATTAGATAAATAGTAAAAAGAATGATGTATATTTCTTTTTTAAAATCATTTTTTATTGGCGTAGAAGTAGGTTAAAAATCTCCGCCCTGTTGAAAAAGAAAATTATTACTCCTTAAAAGCTTATTCTAAGAATTGCACATTTGAAATTTGTGGTCATTCTTTTGAAGTTCATATTATAGGATAAAATTAAAAAATTCATTTTGCCACTAGCTGAAACTTCTTCCCATAACACAAACGATCTACCTTTAAAATGTCTGATTAACGTCTTTTCAGCACTTTCCTACAAAGGTTGAAAACTGTTAATGACTTCGCTTTGTCTGTCTGTTTATCCGCGCTCTAATTTCCGTAAATATTTATAGAATTTCCTCAAATTGATATATGTTATTCAAGTTTACTATTGGATATTCCCTTTTGAAAATGGAGCTAATACCTCTGCTGGTTTGCGTACATGGACAAACGAAAGTATTCAAAGGCATTGTGTTCTATGAGAGGTATTTCTATGTATAAACCACATTTCAGTACCTTTACTTTACACTAATCTTATTGAAATTAAAATATATTCAAGTTCACTATCGGATGTTTTCTATGTAAAATGGTGAAAATACCACTGCTGATTTGTGTACAGGGACACCGAAAAAATTCCCAAAGCATTGAATTCTATGAGAGGTATTTCTATAAACCAAATTTTAATAACTTTATTTTGTACAAATCTTAAAGATATTTAAACATGATACTCATATGCATAAACGAATGCTTTCTATAGAATATAATAAGATTAGCATTAAGATTTACACGGCCACACAAAAATGTTCTGTTCTATTAAGGGATATTATTGGAAAATTGCTGGAATCACATTTTCAGTTACATTAAGCATTTTTAACACTTTCTGACAATTTTTAAGTGTGAATATGATTTGAATTTGTGCAATGATCTGCCGACTGTCCATCTGTCAATCTGCCCGCCTCCAGCGTCCGTAAATATTTTCAGAATTATATATTATTCAAATTCACTATAAAATGTTCCCTATTTAAAATGGCATTAATAGGTCCTGTGCAACTGGTTTGTGTACAGTGACACTAAAAAAAATGCCAATGTATTTTGGGACAGATATTTTTATAAATCACATTTAAATAACTTTCTACCGCAAAAATCCTAAAAAATTAACATTTATTGTTAATATGCTAAAATAATGTTTTATATGGAATATAATATGGTTAACTTTCAGATTTACAGGACTACACTAAAATATATAGGTACATTAATTAGAATCTAAGGGATGCATTTTTATTTGCTTTAAGCATTTTTAACACTTTCTAACATTGTTTATGATTGGTTAAGAATTCAGTTATTCTGTTTGTACGCCTTTCAGTCCTTCTGTCTGTCCGTTGTATGATAACGTAGGCTGTGTACACTGAAAGTTATACGATACAACAATTACGTACATTTGGAAAGCGTTATTAATGAATACGTACGGCATGACTTTTTGGTTTAGTTTTCCATTATTTTCCATATTTTATTTATTCTTTTTTAATAAGTTTTTTTTTTTTTTTTTTTTTTTTTTTTTTAATATTAAAAGAGAAAAACAAAATACTCTTTGTACAAAATTCCATTTAGTTATTGTCAAATTATGAAAATTTAAACGTCTTAAGTAAAAATAAATTGCTAGCAAAAATTAAATTTTTTTTCTTGGACTACTATATTGTTTAAATAAATTAAAAATCGTACGTTTGACGGCATTTTCTAAAAATATTTTGTTTTAAAAGGAAATATTAAAATTTTTGAATTTTTATATTTGACTAAGAAAATCTACTTATTTCACGCATTAAAAAATAAATATAGATTCAAAAATTTGCACTCAGTTTAGATTTAAATAAAATGCAAAAGTACTAATGAAATTTTACTTATGAACACCAATAAATGATTTTTTACTAAAAATAAATTTCGATATGTGAGAAATATGTTAAAGAATATTGAATTATATTTTAAACAAGAACGAAAAATCATGCGGCATGCATAGATTAGTACCACTTTCCAACTGTACGAATTCGTTACACCGCTTAACCTTCAATGTACTTTCCCTATGTGATCACACAACAGACAGACGGGCAGAAAGAGAGACAGATAGACGTCTTCGAATCATGATCATTCTTAAACATTGACAAAAAGTGCTGAAAATATTTAATAAAAACGAAAATGCAATTGCAGCAATTTCCAATTATAGCCCTTTGAATATTTTTGTATGGCCCTATAAATCTTAATACAAATAATATTTTATTCCACAGAAGCACTTTTTTTTGTGAATATGAATAATGAATATCAATTTCATAATGATTTGTGCAAAATAAAGATATTAAAATGCAGTTAATAAAAATATCTCTCATGGAACGCAATGCTTTGGAATTCTTTAGGATATCCCTGTACACAAACAAGGGTGGTATTTACTCCATCTTCAGTCGGGAACATTCCATAATGAACTTGAATATTATGTGTGAGTTTCAATGAAGTACATGAATATTTACGGGAGTTTCAGGGAGGACAGACGGACATACAGACAAATCAAAGTCATAAAAATTTCAGCCCAAATTCAGCAGGATTCAGCCCAAATCCATATATGAGCAATATACCTAGGGAATCGTCATCTACATATGTATAATTCCAATAGAGGCAGGGATCAGACCAAATCCACGTATCAGCAATGTACGTAGGGAATTGTCAGCTACATCTGTATTATTCAGGTAGAAGCAGGATTCCGAAAAAAAATCCATAAGAATTCTAAAATCTTTTTCACTCCATATTAGAAAAAGTCTATAAAAAGTTCCTCTAAAATCTCTTATTTTTATCTTTTTTAGGCAAGTATATCAAGAAAAAGATTTTTTCAGGAACAAAAAAAAAAAAAAAAAAAAAAAAAAAAAAAAAATTCTTTTAGGTCTAGTAGACTACGCCTTTACTGTCCAATCAAACATCTTCTATATATCTATTGATTCTTTTCTTAACCATTGCTTGGTTTTGTTTCTCTCTCTTTTCTTCTTCTTCCTTTTTTTTTTTTTTTTTTACTATTTATTTATTTACTTACACCAGTTAGTTTCCGGAGAATCGAACTTTTCGAAGTATCCCTCTCATCCATCTAAGGGGTGTTCACGGTTTATTGCCTCTATAAACCATTCTAAGACTGTTTTGCATTTTAGTGTCAAGACAGGCGACAGTTGGTCTCTAGATGATTACCTTTAAGTGACTCCTCTTATCTCTTTCATCCATACTTACATACAAATTTATTTTACACTTAAATATTTAGTATTTTTTCTATTAGATAGTCTTTTTTTTCCCTAAAAATAATCTAATCAATCCCCTTTTTTACTATCATCATAATTATCAATGTGTAATTTTAATTACAACAAGGAACACCCACGACTTGAGGGTAATATGATAAGAGAGCGACACCGCATGAAGAGATTGTTCTCTGGTCAACTTAAGTGAAAATGTGTCTATGTCCAAATGTAAGTTTCTCTTAGTCTCTTCAAGACAGGCATTAGCAGCACCTCTTATTCTCCTTGGATTCCAGAATTGTTAATTTCGGTCAATGAACCTGTAGATAACACCTATTAGATGCCATCGGATTGAGGAGGTCCACTCGAATGGCCTTTTCGTTACTTCGTCATTCCAGGAACTGGCTTTAATCTTTCTGCGAATTGACCCCCTGTACAACAAGGGACCTTTCTGTATTCTACAATCAATTAACAACTCTAACACTAAATTTAACGCTTCTAAAACTCTGAGCTGGACATGCTATGCATAATCAGGAGGTTCTTTGCGCTGCTCTAGAGTAAGACTAGGAAATGTGTCCCTTAAGTGTCCCGTTATTAACCCATCTTTTCGTGCATGTTTCAGAGGGAAAACACCTTAGTTGTCTGGTAAAACAACTAAGGTGTCGGTTCCAGTTTTTTCTGTTGGTATTAGTAACACACACTGTGGCCCGTACATTGTGGGGAACCTTGTCCGGGCGGGACTGCCGTCGCTGTAGCTCTTCTACATTAAGTTACAGTGACTGCTGGCAGTTCTGAATGGCCCTCTACGATCTGGGATGGATATTAGTGGATGTTTGTATTATCTCCATGCTTTCCCCCCCCCCCCCCCCCTCAAATGTCTACATTTCTCTCTCTCTTTTTTAATATGCAATTTGGATTTGTTCAGATGTGGCATTCTACATCTCTTATTGACTTAATTTATTTTAGTAATAACAACTGAAACAATCAAGGCGCACTTATAATTTGCTCTTTATTTAAAAAAAAAAAAAAAAAATGTCAATTTATATAGATTAATAAATTGTTTTAACAAAAATAATAAAATATTTCAAGTCTTGTGATATTGAAAGTGTATATATTATTGTCTTTTATAATTTACATTTGATTTTACATGAGAAAAAAAAAATAAATAAAAGGAAAACTAATATATGTATATTTTTATAATTTCTTTAAACTTCTACGTAGATCTTGGTAATATAGTTAAGTAATGCAAATGCATGTCAAGCAGACTTTAGTTATGTAATTTGCAACAATCGGTCTGATATATCAAGTGGAAATTGTTGTCCAAACTCCTAACTATTAGCACTTACTTAGTGATAGATCCCAATTATGATTGTAACCGTTAGTATACATAATATTTGTCAATTATAATGTTATTATAGTTAAAGTCAGTTTGTTATTTTTTATTCCTCTTGATTTATATTTATTTCATTGTAAGTACTTTTTGTATTTAGTTACTACTTATTAAGTTGCTATTTTTTTAACAGGATTCCGGTTGCACCATTATTATTCTGAAGATATCTTGTTGCGTGACTGTGATTTTAGGATCTTCGTTTACAGTTTTTGTTTTTATTGCAGCTAGGTAAGGTTTAGAGTAATTCAAAAATTTTAAATCTAAATTTTATTGAAAAATCCCTGATATCGTTCAAGTGATATTAAAAATAGCAACGGTTTTAAATAACAAACTTTATTAACTGTTATTTAAATTACACAAATTAAATTTGAGCACCCAATAAACAAATTTTAAAATCATAGAAAAACTATGATACGTATGCTATAGCTATCACAAAACTTCTTTTTTATTCTATATAACAACGGCATCGTCCATTAATGTGTACAAAAGTTTATTCAACATAGCGTTTCCATAAAACCTGTAAGATATTCTGTTTCGTGCATTTTTAACCAACAATTGCCAAGTTACAGCTGTTTGAAAAATCACAGAACGTGCTTTATAGCAACAGATATAAGTGCCGCTTTAAATAACATATATTTTATACCTAAAGTTCTATGCGGTTATACCGTTGTAAATTTTTAGTAAGATTACATACGTCGATTATAAAAAAATTGCAGTTAAGAAGTAAGGATGATGCTACGTACTGTCGGTAACAAAAGTGTCCGAACACTAGCAAAAATTCCTATGTAAAAAAAGCACACTTCATACGGTTTTGTTAAATAAATCCTTGTCGAATCCTGTTCTTAGTCAGTCGAAAAACATGATTCGATAAGGATTTATTTAACAAAATCGTATGAAGTGTACTTTTTTACATAGGAATTTTCGCTAGTGTTTGGACACTTTTGTTACCGACTGTAGCAGTCTGTCAGTTGGTAGACATCAAAATTTAGACAGCAATGATTTTCAGAATATGCAGTTTGATACCAAGTTTGATTTGCTTCCTTGCTACAGAAGCTAAAATATAGCTACCAAGAACATCTTGGAAATACAACACCACTTGTTGGCTATTATGCAGCCAAACTGAATAATCATAATTTTTTAGATTAGACATCTAAAATATTAAAATTTTGGTATATTCTTTTTGGTAGATTTCAGAATTTTGGTAGAATCCAAAATATAGCTTTCTTTTAGATAGGGTTGTCGTCACATTTATCTAAAAAAAAAAAAAAAAAAAGAGAGAGAGAGAGAGAAAGATTTTTGTTTTACGATAGCTTGTTATGGTTTTAATGCACAATCGACACATAAAATTTTCTGAAACACGATATTCAGTGTACAAGTAATGCTTTCTTTAAAGAAATTTTTCTTAAAAACACATGATATTTTAAAAATTATTTAATGCGAAATAAAACTGTATAAAAAATTCATTGTGTTTATCTGCTTACCTAAAATAGTTTTGCCATTTCGACTAGAAACATTTTTTTCTTCTGTGTATAATATGCAATACGTAAAGTTTATAGGGCAAAACGTAGATAAAAAAATTTAAAATTTTTAAAGTAAACTGAAAAACCCTGAAAAAATATTAACGAAATTGCTTTAATTCTGACATGCAAAGGAAAACAGAAAAAAAAAGTAGTTTTACAGGAACAATTTAAAGTTATTACATAAAATAGGTGCATCTTACGCAAAAAACGTACAATCTGGTAAACCTGCCTGTAAAGAAGGAAACGTCAGCATGATAGCGTCTTCTTCTAAATCACCAGCATAATTTTGTGTCAAAGTGTAATGAATTATAATTTTTCCTGGGATTTCTTGCACTTTTTCTTGAAATATTGTTTCCACAAAATTTATACAATACGCATAGAAATATTTTCTATAAAATATTAAATAGCTCTCAGAACATCGTAAAACGTATAAATTATCAAAAAACAGAAGTTGAAAACTTTTACGAATTTATAATTTTTATTCCTATATAGGCAAAAGAAAGTAATAATATTAGTTATAATTACATATTCCTGACAAATTATAAAGGGTTTAGCTGTTATCTTAAATCGAAATTTATAGATTTGTTAGACTCGGCATTATTGCAACCAATTGTTACAATGACAAACTATTATGAATTTGGAGTGGAAAATTTCACACGTATATGCGGATTTATTCAATATTCTTTCATAATAATGTATAAAACTTATTGAAATTTTATACAGAGCGTGATATTTTAAGGAATGGTAGACAAATTATTTTCAATGATAATTATGTCAAGTAATTAATTACATGCATCTCAGTATTCCGCTGGAATGCACCTGCAAGGAAATAATTACTAGTTTGGCAAAGTAGTTGTCAATAGATTACTTGATATTCGTTGGGTTCAATATGGCATAAAATATGTAATATTATTCCCATGTTATAGTTATGACATATATCAGAATTTTCCATATAACTAAATTACTATAATAATTATTCGTCCAAAACCAAAATTCTCTTGACAAATGAAAGTATTCACAATATATGTGCATAAAATAAACAAAATAATTGCAATTAATTTATTTTATATAAAATCATTAATATCGTTTATTTTATTTATTTTTCATGTTATTGAAATAAAAATAACAGTCTCTTAATAATATGCTGCAAATTTAGTGCTTGTTATTGCCATGCTTTTTAGGATGGCGTAAATAAAACACGACTGTGTTTGAACTATCGCTTGTTCAAAATGCTTATTGCATTTGAAATGCATTTTGCATATCATATTTTAAAATGCATGATATTTTGGTTATTATTTTCTAGTCTTATATGTAAGTATTGTGCGTAAGTATAAATGTAATTTTTTATAGAGATTTATTCTACATTTTTTTTTTTAATTTCAATTATAAATTTAATTATTGTTTTTAATTAAAAAAATAATCTGTTCTGACTTTCACGCTACTTTTTCTCACCCTGCATTACTGTAGATTGGTGTCCTGCGCGGTCGAGTAAACTTGACCCGCAGGAAGACCTTTCGACTCGCAACCTGACCCGAACCCAAATGCTTATGACTCGCGACCCGCAAAAATGTATAATTCAATTTACATTATATAAGAAACCAAATTACAATTCTATTCTCGAAATATAATTAGTATTCAACAAATCTTTCAGAGAATTAATTATTACATAAATATCATAAATATATAATTAAATTAAAACTAGTATTATTAAAATTATATAAAAAATAACTAGTCTAAATATAAACAAAATTACAGTGTATAATATAGCTAAATTTCTTGTGTTTATATTACACTTCCTTTAAAAATTCCGGTGTTTAAAATATCCATAGTACATATATACAGGTGTTGGACAAAATAATGTGAACACTTCCGTTTTTTTAAGTTTTGTTAAATATCTCAAAAAGTTCACCAAAAATCATCTTGAAACTTTGGTAGTGTAAAGAATATGTAATACCTCATATTTTTCAGTAAAAGTTGTGCCATGAAAAGAAAAAGGAGACCAGTAAAAAAATTAAACAAAAATCAAAATGTTTTGTATCATCCTGTAAAAGATAATGCTTTAAATGCGTTTTGGCTGTAGCATGTGATTATGAGAACTTTTCTAATTATCTGTATAAAATTTTATGAAGCTACTACATATATTTCATGGAGATAAAATGGTTTCTTTAAAAATTTGCAAGAAAATTTTCCGCTTTTTAACACGCTTTTATTATCTTCACCTGTATTTATGTTTGTATGTATGTTTGTAACCGCTCTGGGAGCAAACAAAAAATCTATATTGTAAAAAAAGACTATTCCTACGTGAGCGCTATGGCTGCGAGGTAAAGCTCTGCGCTACGAACCTAAAGGTCCAGCGTTCGATCCCAGTGAGGGGAGGTTTTTCAAAAATGGTTTCTGTTTAATTATAAATTATTTTAGTTAAAGATTTAAATTTATGTAAATATTATGGTGTGTCACTCACACGATTTTCTCTTACCTTGCATTTTAATACTAAGATAGATATTTTGTGCTTTTTTGTTCACATTTCTATAAAAGCGTATTCTTTAATTTTTTTAAACTATAATATTATTTAATTATAACACGTAGGGTATTAGACCCAGTGTAAAACCATTTTCAGGAAATATGGCATACTACATTAGACACAGCATACAGCAATCAGAATAAAAAAATGTTAACTATCTTACGAAGTACAAGCACTTTTACAAAATAATTTTTAACTACGCAAGCTATATAAAATTTCATTTTCATAATTTAATAACCAAAGGTATTGGGCAACTTATATGAAAATCCAGAACAAATATCACGTAAATTCAAAACGTTACGAGAGATAGAATAAACAGAATTTAAATTCTTCTCAAAAAAAAAAAAAAAAAAAAAAAAAAACGAAAGATGCTAGGAGTTTTTATCAATATTTATTTATAATCAGCGAAAACACTGTAATATCATTGGGCATTGATTGAATAAAAATATAAATGGGAATAAAACCCTTTATAGGGGAGGAACTGAAATTCTGTTCATACTATAACTCATAATTATTTGAATTTACACGATATTTATTTTGGGTTTTCAAATAAGTAGCTCAATACTTATGGCTATTAAATTATGCAAATGAATTTTTTATAAAGCTTGTGCCATGCGTAGTTAAAAATTATTTAGTAAAAGTGTTCGTATTTCGTAAGATATTTAACATTTTTTTTTATTCTGATTACTGTATGCTATGTCTATGTAATGCAGCATACCAAATTATCTGAAAATGTCTTTGCTCTGGGTCGAATACGCTACGAGTTATAATTAAAAAAGTGGAAATTGTTTTTGCAATTTTTTAAAGAAACTGTTATATCTCCACAAATATATGTGTTAGCCTCATAAAATTTTATACAGATAATGAAAAAAGTCCTCATAATCACATGCTATATCCAAAACGCATTTAAAGCATTATTTTTACAGTGTGATCCAAAACATTTTGATTTTTTTTTTTTTTTTAATTTTTTACTGGTTCCTTTTTCGTTTTCATGACACAAGTTTTACTGAAAAATATGAGGTATGACATGTTATTTACACTACGAAAGTTACAAGATGATTCCTAAAGAAATTTTCAAGATATTTGACAAAACGTAAAAAAGCGAAAGTGTTCACATTATTTTGTCACCCATCTGTATGTATTATAAAATAAGAAAACAAATATACGCTGGATGGCAAATATTTTTCTCACATAACTTTTTAAACGTTAAGTATTAACATTTACGTATTTCTTCTTTAAAAATTAAACTTATGTTATGTGTCATGTTGCTTTAAACTGCTATGAAAAAAGAGAATGTTATACAATATCTGCATTCAAGAGTTTATATTCATAGAAAAAGCAACATAAAAATATTTTCAAAGAACAATATTTTGAGGGTAGACACAAGATTTTACCTCTGGGTAAAAACTTAATGCTAATTCGACCCGCACCCAATCCGCAAAGCGGGTAACCCGCGGGTAATCGACCCAGTGCAGGACAGTACTGTAGATATATTATTGCAGTTTAAGTGTAAACATGAGGTTATATATTTGGACATTTCTAATGCGTTTAAAGAAAAAAAAAAGTTCAAAACAGTTTTAGAAACAGTTTTATTTGATAAAAATTTCTACGTGAGAGGAGTTACCGCCTCCCTCAATCCCACATTTGAATACTGTGGCTGTATTAAGGAAAATAATGAAACTTTTAGTTTTAATATTAATTTCAAAATATTCAGAGAACTCTCTGAGATTTATTGGACTAACTTTTATAGGGCAATTGTGGAAAATTACTTTCTTTTATATAGTCACGTAAGCACTGTACATTTTCATTCTCTATAAATTATACACGTACTAAGCAGTGTAATTAGACATAACGCATTACAAAAAAAGAAAAAAAATGTCACAACTTGAAATGTACTCCAAGCCATTTCCAAGCTTCTAGTCAGCTCTAATATGTCAGAATTCTTATGTGTGGCACTTTGAACAAAGGATAAATATCTTTCTTTATCATATTTTATGTAAAATATACTTTTGTGCATATAAAGAATAATTCCAATTTTATTTTGTTTAGTGCAGTTTAAATAACCTAAACTGTGTTCACCAATGATTTCGATCATAAGCTAGTTACATTTGAATAGTTTTCATATGTCTCTGTACAGGAGTCACTTGTTAAAAAAAAAAGAGAATATTCATATAAGCTCATGTAGTATGATACAGATTTAGAATGCCGAATTTAGACTACATGGTGATATTTGTTCTTGAGTTATAGTGATAACACACTGACAGGCAGACAAGCGCACAGAAAGATACACAGACCAACGCTGGAGACCTTAATTTCCGATTCAGGAAGCCTTAAAACATGTAAATAAATTGAAATTTCAATTTCGAAAATTTGACCCCAAAACAGTACTTCCTCTACAATGTATGAATGAGGAAAAATTAATAAATGTCCAATCAAATTTTGTTCTTATGTAGTGCTCTTTTTTTGCAAAAACCTGTGTTTTGAGGCAATATATTAAGTTTTTAATTGCACAGAATTATAAATGCATAGACTTTTATCGAGATCTACAAAATGCCCTTTATAGAATAAATTTCAATTTACTAACTGATTGTTTTGAGTTAAAAATTTCTCTGAAACCTCTACTATTAAAATTTTGCATAAAATTTTGTCTAGAGCATTTTTAAAAAGCTCTTAAAACACTTTGTTTGCAAGTCATGTTTTAATGTTTTATGTACTATCACTCTTTTGAAATCTTTGATTTTGCATTTTTTGCACTATGTCGTCTGCGTAAACACAGTTTAACAATGATAAGCTTTGTTTTTATTCTTATTAAGGCAATATATTTACTAGTATATATTAATAAAAATAATAATAATATAGATAAATTTAAGCATAAATATATATACACAGTGATAAAGAGGAGTATATTTTACTATAATAATATTTAATGCACTCTATTTATTTTGCTTAATTAAAAACTGTCTTATAGTCTATTTTTTAACTTCTGTTTGAAATTAGGATGCTGTATTTGGATTGTATTGCTCAAATATTTACTGAACTTGGAATTTTAGGAGCTTATATTTGTATTTTGATATCCTCTGCTCAATCATACAACGGTGATTCTGTAAGTATAAAACTGTTAATCCCTCTCTGTTTGTCTCTTTTTTAATGTGGGATTATCAATGTTATATCATGAATATAACTAAATTTATAAAATAATAATTTATGTAAGTTGTGCGAAAAAAATTATTGAAAATAATAATTTAGTTTTTTATAAATGATCAAAGTTGTATGTTTGTTCTTCATTGAGATACAAAAATAAAATATCTCGGATTTATAATTTTTTTTTATTATTATTTAACGCTGGTTAAAATATTAAAATTATCTAAAATAAAATTCGTTTCGATTTTGCTTTTTTAATAGAATTTAACGAAAAATTTTATTCACAGAAGATTATATTTAATCGTTATAGTGTGTACGTTATGTTTCGGCACCTCTCTTTATTTCTCTAAAAACCGTATAATCCTGTGTTCATAGAATTTATGAGAAGGTTTTCCTACAGAACTGATCCAAGTGTTTTTCGAAAATGTTTCACAGAAATAAAGTTTCTCGGTAATTGTATTGGAGCGATTTAAATAAATGATAACTGGAAAGTGCAGTGGGTGGACCAGCATATACTATAATGAAAATGAAAAAGTTTTTGCAGGCTAGTCAAAGACACGTACAGTCTAATATCATCATAAATGAACACTTTGTTCTTTCTATTGGCCAACTGGGCTGCTTCTATTCGAGTACTTACTTTAATTATTTTTGAATCCGATTTCTCCGAATAAAAAGTCTGGTTTTCACGTAGCAGCTCATAATATTCTATCAAATGCACAACAAAGCCTTCTTCATTCGTGAAAGGATTTTTAGACTGATTGACAGCGAATGACCATGCTGAAATTACAATCGTGGTTAAAGCAGGAATGTTATTATACTCAATAAATTTTTCATCATTTGTAATGATACGCTTCAAAAATGGACTTCAATAGCGAATCACAAGCTAAAATGGGATCAATTAAAGGAGATTATCAATATTGGCCTGTAAAATGAATATGAGGTAGAAAGTACACGAACGACAACAACGTTTCAGAGAGGCAAGAGGGAGCATGACCTAGTCGTTAAGGAATCTGTGAATTTACAGATTGATCAACTTCAAGCCGAGTCAACACTTTGGCTGATGACCCTTCGATTCTTCTCAGGGAATGAGCTATCGCCCTTCTGTGCGAAACAACTATTCTCTGTTGATCAGAATTTGATAAACTAAAATTAATACCTGGAGAGGGGGGTTATTGTAATGCGGGAGCCATTCCCTACTCATATGATCAATATTGTGATGGAATTTCTACAACTTGAGCAACTTCGACCCGAGTCAATACTTTGGCTGATGACCGCTGTATTCTTCGGAGGGAATGAGTTACCGCCTTCCAGTCAGAATAATACTTTGCTCTGTTGGTCAAATTATGATAAAATAAAATTAATACATCTGAAGGTTACTGAAGCGGGGAAGTACTCTCTCCTCATAGGATTGTCATGGATTGTCGACAGGTTGAGCAACTTCAAACCGAGTCAGTATTTTGGTGGATAATCCCTCGATTCTTTAGTATTTGGGAGAAAGGTCGACTAACTACGCTAGAGTCCTAGACCCGAGGAATAGTGCGAACCATGTGGATCATTTTCAGGAGTCCTAGCCCGTATTTACGCATGTTTCGGATAAAACCACAGGATCAATTCTTCAGAAGAAATGGCTTACCCTCTTCCTGCGAGAATACTATTAATTATTCTCGATAAAAGTTAACATAATCACATTATCATTATCGGCAGATTGTTTTCAGCTACTTCTGTCTCGTACAAGAAATATTATAGCTAGAAAAACAATAAACTCATGCTTCCACTTTCTATATTAATACAGTAAAAATAGGGAATCATTTATAACTTACAAACTTTGAATAAACACTATAAAATGCAATAAACTCGCAACAATTGTTTCGGGTCAAAAAACACACGACCCTTCATCAGGCGAATAAAGTAAGCACGAGTGCTGCAGTCAAAGCGGCAACGCAATCATTGTTTTCATACTTGAAAAAAAAGAACGAACTTTAACATTTTTGATTGTAATGCATTATTTGAAAACCAGAAAACGATTCAGGCATCCAAATTTGGCTAAATATTAGCTTTTATAAAGTCTCTATGCAACAATTCTATGCATATACTAAAAGTCGTTATACTAGTAGTTTACCAGGTAATATTAAAAAAGAATGCAGGAAGATCATTATTAAACTTGCGTTATAAGCGGTTTTATGCAGACGAAACTTGTAGATACTAACTTTGTTGCTACCGAAATTAGTATCTACACATTTAAGCAATTGCGTTCAAGAAATTTAGTTTAAAATTATCCACTAAGCAACGCTATGTAGGGAAAAACTGAAATTATAACAAAGACAATTACTTATACGGACAGCATAAACATTTATCAATTATTTTTTGAACACTTGTAGGTTATTTTATATGTTAAAATTGCTTTTTTAAACATAAAAATTATCATCTGGTGGACATTTTATGAGCTAAAAAATAGTTTTGATGACTTGAAAGCATCTCAGAAACATGTGGTTATCAATTTCGGTTGCAATTTGCTCACACATTTTAACTGCAGAATACTGTTTATACCGGAAGTTAAATTATAATCACACTGTATTTTGCAGTTTAAAAATTCACCTATCAAATAATTTTCCATAAAATGCATGAGATCATTGTGATACCAAATTCGATACTTTTAAAACAGATTGAATGAATCGATTTATTGATTATAATATTGGGGAAGAAGGAATCAGAATTTAACCATTTTACATAATAGGTATTGATTTCTGTTGTAATATTTGTAAATGTCGATCTATACTAGTTATCATTGCAACGAAAATGTTCTGAATAGTTAGTTTGCTTATATGCAAGATACAATGAATATATTCTCTACTTAACAAACTTTTATGTCAAATTCAAAGTAATGATTTCTATGCATATAATATAGCGTATTATTCCGATATATTAAAAATGCACTCATTTTTATGGTATAAAAACCAATTTTATGTTAGAAAATGAAAACTTTACCCCTATATAATTGCTAAGTTACATCTCCAATTGACTTAAAATGTTGTTTACCTCGAAAATTCATTTTTGATAGAATGGAGTAGAAGGCTGATTTTTGATTGAAATTTCGTGGCCTATTGGAGATGTGCCATGTTCAAATTTGTCATTCGATATAGCTGCTCTAATGCAGACTCGGTGACCTTGCCAACGTATATTATGTGAGAAGTGCCGAGCTGGTTATCAGCCAGGGTATCAGTGGTTAGAGCATCCGCGCTTTAAGCGGAAGGCCCGGGGTTCGATTCCCGGCTCTGGTATTTTTCACATAGTTGGTAAAAAATCAGCCTTCTTCTCCATTCTATCAAAAATTAAAATGTTGTGTCTGAGAAATTCAAAGGCGACTTAAGACAAGGAGAGGAATTCCACAAAATGTTTATTCACGTTGATTTTTTAGATGTAAGAAATATTTATCTTTAATTACAATGTCATATTCTTTAGATTCTGGAGAAGCAAAACTGGAAATCCAAAATCGGGCTTTATACACGATCACATTTTGCAAAGACGCTCATTAGTACACAATTTGGCGAGTTTCGGCCACTCCTTTCCAATGTCAAACAGACTTGCTTATATACACAGTTAATTTTATCATTATAAGTGAATTATGTTGTTATGCATAAACCATTTTCCATCTCCAGTCAGGAATTTATCGTAAAAGGGTTCGTTTTCTTGACGCACGAAAGAGTAATGGCTATGGTAACACAGTTCTGTTTGTTATGTTATGTTCCATTTATCGAATTTTGATTTGTGAAATGCAGTGGGATTGTCAATTTTTATTATTTCAACAGGTCTCTGTAATGATAATCCACGAATTAGTATTCATTAAATCACGGATAAAATTATTTGTAAAATCGAGAACGAACTTAATTTTATTGAAATGTGGGCGAAAGAAAACTTCAGTTAAGGATAAAGTATATTGTCAAATATTTTGCAGCTGGTTGAACCGAAAATTTCTGCTGCAGTAATTGAAATTACATATTTGACTTGGTGAAATATTTTACTTTCATTTGTCATTGCAATCATAAAGCACAAAATTATGATTAAAATACTTCATTTTCTTATGGTTGCAATTACTGCGTTACCAAAAGTTAGTTCAGTGTAAAGTGAAATACTCAACAATGTTAAATATTATTTTAGAAAAGTATCATAGAGAACTTTACATTCTGATCTATACTTTTAATTCCTCTTGAATTGCATACAAGCTAGAGTCCTTTATTTTTACAGATGTGCCTAAGAGCTGACCCTACTCTGTGTGTTGCAGTGTCAGTGCTCATACAGTTTTTCTTCCAAGTAATATACCTCTTCATATTCCAAGAAAGCCTTTTGATTTGCAGCGTGCTAAAAGATTACCTACCCTCATGTTGTAACGTTCGATCTTTACTTGGAATGTCGATAAGCGGATTCGGTAAAGCATTTTTAGTTCTTATATATTTCTTTTATTCGTACTTTTACACTTCAGTAGAAAAATTATAAACTTGCATATTCTGATTTTTTTTTTTTTTTTTCTTTTTTTTTTCCTAATTTATAAGCAGACCTGAAAATACCGGAAATGTGATTATGTGTTTAAAATCTAAAGAAATATTAAGAAAAAGAAGAAAAAAAAAAAAGTTCTTTAAACTATAAATTGTGCTCATCTTTTTTTTTTTTTTGTCTTGTTAATAAAACACAGGTTAATTGAAAAATCTTAATATCAGCTTTAATTACTTAACTTTAATCTTAGGAATACAAATAAATAAATAAAAATAAATAAATTTGCGTAAAAAAAGTACAGAATTTTATAAAAGGGATAAATATTTCAGGGTTTCATATTCAAAAATTACAAAAGCTTATTATTTTATACAACTTCTATGCAAAGAATTCCCAGTGAGTAAAATGAATTTTAATAGGGCGTACTCATACCCTAATAAGTTAGTTCGCAAATTTTCAGTATCGTGTCATACAAAAATTCTGGAGGTATATTTAAACATGTTGTTGAAAAATAAGTCACAATTTAAAATATAAATCTGCTTATTTATTTTTATTATCGTTATTTCCACTCGTAATTTGTGTGGTACATCTATAGCGCAATCTGCAATTGTTTGCAACTTTTCTACCATTAAGAATGTATATCGAAGCATTGAAAGTGATTTTTTTTTTTTTTTTTTTGGTCTTTTCAAACCTATAGGCTATTAAATGACGCAAAACTAAAATTTTGAACATCATTATTCGTATTAGGACACATTTACTAATTGGAAAATGTTTTATACAAAATAAAAGCTTTTATTTTGTATTTATTAAAACTGATTTTTATGAAATTTTTAATTGATTTTATAAAATGTTGTACATTGCTAAATTGTGTCAAAATAGCTCCGGAATAATATATACTTATATTTGAAAACCTATATGCTCATTTTTGAGTATATTGACATGTCAAACATGGTGATATTGGGATTCTTATTGGTCAACTCTGTTTTTGAGCATGTCAATATACTCAAAGATGAGCACTTGGGTTCAAATTTAAGTATATATTATTTAGGAGCTATTTTGAGACAATTTAGCTCATTTTTAAGAAACCATTTTTTTACAGTGTATAGCTATATAATTGTTTCCTGTATATATTTATAATTATCTATCTGTCTATCTATCTATCTATATCTATATCTATATATATCTATATCTATTTATCTGTCTATATATTTGAAAAACAAAAAGAATGGAAGAAAACAGTATTTCAAATGTCAGGTATTCCCTAAGGCTCCTGTATATACGAGCTGGCGCATCAGGCATTTTGTTGCCTTAGGGTTGCCACATGTACCCAGCGCGTTTCTCTGATAAACAAACGACAAACATTTTTTTTAACGTCTTACGTTACTTTAGAGTAACTTGTTTTATTATATTTCATAATTATAGGTAAGTAAACTATGATATGGAAGTTTGTTTAGCGATAAACTGCTGTAATCATTCAAGAAGTGAATATAAAGTGTTCACATACCTTCTATTACTGCGTATTTCAGTTTTGTCGACATTTTGTAAAAGAAACAGAAACCGCGCTAACAACACATTTTACCCCAGTACATCCATAGAATATCCTCAGAATAAAATGACATCCTGAGAATGTACTGTGAAAAAAATGTGTTTTTAGATATATTATTGTTGCTTATTGCTCTTATCTTGACCGGATTAGCTTCAGATCAAGATTTCTTTAAATCATTAGGGAAGCGATAAGGACGCCAAGCGGGAATGCTGTCCTCTTCGGTGGCAAAGAAATGGCGGTGATGCGCCGGCCTATTATTTTATTTAGGGACTCTAGTATTCCCTAGATCCAGAAAGAGAGATAGATTAATAGTAAAATTAGAAAACCATAATATTTACTTGAAAAGATACTATAGTTATTTTAAAATAAAATCTTGAATACGCACTTGAAAAGAAACATATTAAAGGCATAGGAGCGGGGCGTGTCGGCCCTATATTTTTGCGTTTTGCCTACCATTATTTTGATATAAAATTTTTGAGAAGGTCTTACTGCCATAATAGTATTTAAGCAATTACTGCTCGGAAAAATGTGGTGACAATGTAATAAAAAGCACATAAAATTATAGGACAGCTGCGACATCTGTATATGGATAAATATCCAGGTAAAGTTTTTAACAGTTAAAAATAAATAATGAGACCATTAGTTAAACTAGTGTGTTGTAGTCACCACGAGACATTCTTCTATATAATTTTATGTAATTTCAAAAAATCCAAATTATTTATAAAATTATTACTTATTAAAATTATTTCCCATGATAAATGAGACGATTTTTATCTCGAGAGATGTAACACCAAATGCCGAAAGAAAGTCAATTTTATGAAAAAAAAAGCGATTTTTTTCTAAAAAAAAAAAATAAATAATGAAGAAAAAAATCGATAACTTTGTTTTCAATTATCACAGATCTATGGCTGAACCATTCGTTTGACAAGTTCTTTCGAAAGATACCCATATTAGAAATTTACACCCCTAATTTTTTTCTTTATTTTCTTTCTTTTTTTAATGAAAAAATTTGATAACTTTGTTTTTAATTATCACAGATATACGGTTAAAACATTTATTTGACGAGTTCTTTCGAAAGATGCACATATTAGAAAATTTACACACCCTGGGTGTGTATTTCCTCTCCGGGAAAAGGGGGCGATGCTCTTATATCACATTCCTCCCCATAGTTTTCAACTACTGTTATCAGTAGTACATAACAATTTTACAATCATGCTTTAAAAATAATTTCTATTACATTTATACGGAATTTTGTCTTATACCACCATGTTAAAAATTTAGGAAAAAAAAAAAAAAAAAAAAGAGGGATCACAACGCCTCCTGTTGAGCGATTGATTCCAAATGTAATGGGCACCAGATTAGATCAGGGTCCAACTAAATACCAAGTTTGATTAAATTTCGTTATTAGGTTCGTGAGGTATAGCGTCCACAAAATTTGTAATACACACACAGACAGACATTTTCTAAAAACAGTCAAATCGTGTTCAGGATATTTTAAAACGAGTAAATCCGTCAAAAACTAGAATTCGAGAATTTTCAGGAATTCAGTACTTTCTTCTTATATACGTAGAAGAAAGTAAAAAAGAAATATGTCAAAAAGACTAAAAAATATCCTTGAATTTTTAAGAATGACTGTTATATAAAGAGCGTATTTTGATTAATCTAATAAAATATTAATATTCTGAGCCTTTGGATGAATTAATAAAGTAAATATGTACATTTTGTTATTTATACAGGTATGAGTTATAAAAAATGAAAATTTGCTGCTAGAAAAATGCTAAATTAAACTAATCTATTATAGTTAACTTTTTATTCTATTATATTCTATTAATATATAGTTTATTCTATTTATTTATTCTATTATGTTAATTTCAAAAAGCTATTTTTTAGTGTTTTCTGGTATTTTTTACCTGCTATATATTTATAACACTTTTATCAATTTAATATAAGAAAAAAAAAGTTAAAAAATGAAATTGAAAACCTGTCTGTTTTTTAAAACAAATATATCTTCTAATTTTTTTTTTTTTTTTTTTAATTAAGTACTTGTTTAGAATAAAAGTTCAGCTAGAAATTTAGTGTAGTTTCCCAATAAAACAATTTCCGAATTTAAAACTTATGAAATCAAACATTTTTTTTTCTTTTCTTGTAGAAAGAATAGTACGCCATGTTAAATATTTCTTTTAAAATTAAAAGATAATTTTATAGTTTAATAAATTATGTTTTGTAACACTGTTTATAATTTTAATTATAGTAAGAAATTTCATTATTATTGTTTTTTTCTTCCTTTTAGTTTTCTGTTTATACTCTTATGCATTATCTTATCAGAAAAGAAAGATATAACATAGCAATGCATTTTTAAAGCAATATAAAATTACATATTTTATCATGAGATTGTCTTATATCTCTATAATTTAAATTTCAGGTATTCCAGCGATCATGATGATCATTTTAGCTGCTGTTGCAAGTGATGGATTTTCAGATGGTGAAGATAAGTGAGTATATCGCCTATAACTACACTGTAAAATAATTTAAACCTAGCTGGCAGCATTTGGCTGTAAATTCCACTATGAACCGTGCAATTTACGGCATGTAAACGGCCAAATGCGCTAAATAAAGTATAAAGTGTATGGCTCAGCCATAAATTTTACGGCTAAAGGTTGGCAGCGAAATTTCTTTCGTTTTTTCTTCTTTTTCTTTCTTTCTTTCTTTTTTTTTCTTTCTTTTTTTTTTTTTTTTTTACAGTGTAATTTTAATATTTAGTGCCAGTGTGAAATTTTTGCTTCTCGAAAATTTGTTTATTACTTTGAAAAATTATATCTATTTTTTTTAATAGGTTCCAGAGTTTAAAATAAGTAATTAAATTTTTTTTCTTACTTGTCATTTTAATGAAAATCTTTGCTTGTAGTAAATTTGCTGTACACTAAGCGACACAAAAAAAAAAAAAAAAAAAAAAAGCCACACTTGGATATTTTCCTTTTCGCCTTCTATAACCGCCAATTTTATCGTTTAAAAAGCAAATTTTCGAACAGATTTTATTATGTTGTCCTCCACATATACTTTAGGTTTGAGTCCAGTGTTAAAAACAAAATGCAATTGTCAGTAAAATTGTAATTTTAGAAATTATTTCAAAAATGGCAAGAATAAGGCAGTTAACGATGCCACAAAAAGTATTAATTTTTGAATGAAAATCAAAAAAATATTTTAATACGTGATATGGCAAAGTAATTAAATGTTAACGAAATAATAGTAAAATGGTTTTTAGCAAGATACAAAATTTTTTGGCTGTTTAAACTGGAAATTTGGTTTTAGACTGCCATGTTGCTCATGCAAGCGAGATGACCGTAAGTTAAAAAGCCATTGCTTATAAAATCGGTTTGTATTACATTTAGAACATAAAAGAGATTCAGAAAAGTGTTTAGCAGCATAATTTCTTTAACTACAGTACAGCAACTATTAAACAAAGCAGGTTTAAATGACAGAAAATTTGAAAAAATTCCCTTCTTAGTGAAGAGAATTAGGAAAGCAAGACCTCAGATGGCTAAAAAAATAAAAATAAAAAATGATTAGTTAATTATTGGGCTGAACTGGTTCTCTTTGATGAGTCAAGTTTAACTTATTTTGAGCTAAAGAAAACAAGCAGATCTGACCACGAAAATATGACTGATTTAATGAAAATCGCACTTTTAAAACAGTGACACATTCTCCGTACATTATGGTACGGAGGTGCATAACTTTTCAAACAGTCGGGCAAATTTTTATGCTCAAGGGATCAATTAACTCGCAATAAAACACAATCTTCATAAAAGCGGTGCCTGACCGACTATTTTGGAGGTATCTTGAACATTTCCGCAAACAGCATTTTAAGATGATGATGCACCTTACTACATGGCGTCTGTGGTAAGTTTATTCACTCCAAATTGTCAAAATTTCCTATTAATTCCCATGAGAACCTATAATTCTGTAAGTAATCATTTATTTTTTCACTTCAAGTTAAATCCCACATAGGATATAGTAGAATTTCTTCTTTACCAGACATGGAAATAATCCTAATCGTGATCCGCTCGAAAATATTTCGTCTATAAAAAGGCGGGGGAGAGGAGAAAGGATTCGAAATCTGCAGCCTATAACTCTGCCAGAACTAGAAAAAATTATTTGTGATATTTGGCACATTGACATTTTTGAGATTTATATTACAACACTACAAAACTATGCCATTGCGTATTAAAACAGTAATTCCATATAAAGGTGGAATAAACCCAATGCAGAATACATATTTTTAATAAAAAAATGCTTAGATCTAACAAATAAATAGTTTTATTTCATATATTGAAATATAACTTGTTTATCTCGTTTAATAAATACTAATAGAATACAAAGTATATGGTTATTGCATTATATTCAAACAGAAAGTTTTATGCAGATTTTTAAAAAGTACTTCGTAGAGAGCAATAAAGCGAATTATTAAATCGAAAATGTACATAGATATCATTTTATCCCTTTGGTATTATGCAAACAAGAAAGTTTTATTTGTTTCAAACATTAATTTTAAAGTTATTACAAATAAAAAAGGCGTAAGTCCTTTTTTCTGCAGTGCGGCTTTTTTTTGTCGCTTAGTGTATATACATAAAGCCACGACCATTAAAGTTTTACTTTCTTATGCAAAGTATAAGGGATGGATTTTGTATTTCGAATAGCTCAAAAATGAATGATCGTAGAATGTTGCAAATTTATATGTGCGACTGATATGATGTCTAGTTATACACCTGCAACTTTGGTTTTAATACGAGTTCCCGTTTCAGAGATATCAACGATTTTACACGAATTTTTGTAACGTCTGTATGTAAGTATGTGTGTGTGTGGGTATGTATCTCGCATAACTCAAAAACGGTTGGACGTAGAACGTTGGAAATTGGTATATAGGTTTGTTTTACCATCTAGTTGTGCGACTTTCTATGATTTTCCGTTTTGGAGGTATTTAAGAATATTATATTCATAATGACGAAAAATACAAAGGTTTTGGCCATTATATTTATATATGACCTAGCATCATAGAGATTTCAAAGTAAGCTAATGATAGAGCTAGTAATGATATTGTTATGAAAGTTGAAGACATTTTTGCGTGTAGAATGTTATGCTTAAAGTCATAAGCAGGTTCTTGCCGACGAATGCACTTTATTTAAGGGATATTCAGATTAATACAGTAATTTTATTGTTGTGAAAGTTGTCGACATTTTAGCGTGTAGAAATTGATTATTTAAGACAGAAGTAGTTTCTAGTTGACGAATGTATTTCATTTAATGAATATTCAGCCCGTGGATAGAGCCTGTAATGATATTGATAAAAAATGTCGACACTTTAGCGTGTAGAAAGTAATTCTTTAAGAAATAAGCAAGTTGTAGTCGACGGATGCACTTTGTTTAATTAATATTCAGTAAACAGTTGAATAAATCTCTTTTTTGTGCTTAAAAAATTAATATTATTGAAACAATCCAATGAAATGACCATTTTTATTTATTTATACAAAGTATAAGGAAGTATAGTAATCCCGATTTGCGAAATGGATTTTGTATTTCGCATTCTCAAAAATGAATGATCGTAGAATATTGCAAATTTATATATGTAATTGTTATGATGTCTAGTTATACACCTGAAACTTTGGTTTTAATACAAGTTTCCGTTTCAGAGATATCAACGACTTTACACGAATTTTCTTAACGTCTGTATGTAAGTATGTGTGTGTGGATGGGTGTGTATCTCGCATAACTCAAAAACGGTTGGATGTAGAACCTTGCAAATTACTATATAGGTTTATATAACATCTAGTTGTGCACTTCTCTTTTTAGACTTTGGAGATATTTAGGAAAATTACATTCATAATGATAAAAAATACAAAGGTTTTGGCCGTAATATATGAACTACCATCACAGAGGTTTCAAAAGAAGCTAATGATAGAGTCAGTAATGATATTGTTATGAAAGTTGAAGACATTTTTTGTGTGTAGAAAGTTATGCTTTAAGACGAAAACAGATTTTTGTCGACGAATGCATTTTGTTTAAAGAATATTCAGACCGTAGATAGAGCCCGTAATGTATCTCGCATAACTCAAAAACGGTTGGACGTAGACCGTTACGAATTGGTATATATGTTTCTAATAACATTTTAGTTGTGCATCTCCCTTTTTGGACATTTTATGATTTTCCGTTTTGGAGATATTTATGAAAATTTTATTCATAATGACCAAAAATACAAAGGTTTTGGCCATTATATATGACCTAGCATCATAGAGGTTTCAAAATAAGCTAATGATAGAGCTAGTAATGATATTGTTATGAAAGTTGAAGACATTTTTTGCGTGTAGAAAGTTATACTTTAAGACGAAAACAGATTTTTGTCGACGAATGCATTTTGTTTAAAGAATATTCAGACCGTAGATAGAGCCCGTAATGTATCTCGCATAACTCAAAAACGGTTGGACGTAGACCGTTACGAATTGGTATATATGTTTCTAATAACATTTTAGTTGTGCATCTCCCTTTTTGGACATTTTATGATTTTCCGTTTTGGAGATATTTATGAAAATTTTATTCATAATGACCAAAAATACAAAGGTTTTGGCCATTATATATGACCTAGCATCATAGAGGTTTCAAAATAAGCTAATGATAGAGCTAGTAATGATATTGTTATGAAAGTTGAAGACATTTTTTGCGTGTAGAAAGTTATACTTTAAGACGAAAACAGATTTTTGTCGACGAATGCATTTTGTTTAAAGAATATTCAGACCGTAGATAGAGCCCGTAATGTATCTCGCATAACTCAAAAACGGTTGGACGTAGACCGTTACGAATTGGTATATATGTTTCTAATAACATTTTAGTTGTGCATCTCCCTTTTTGGAAATTTTATGATTTTCCGTTTTGGAGATATTTATGAAAATTTTATTCATAATGACCAAAAATACAAAGGTTTTGGCCATTATATATGACCTAGCATCATAGAAGTTTCAAAATAAGCTAATGATAGAGCTAGTAATGATATTGTTATGAAAGTTGAAGACATTTTTGCGTGTAGAAAGGTATGCTTAAAGACATAAACAGGTTCTTGTCGACGAATGCACTTTATATAATGAATATTCAGCCTATAGATAAAGATCATAATTTTATTGTTGTGAAAGTTGTCGACATTTCATCGTGTAGAAATTGGTTCTTTAAAACAGAAATGGGTTCTAGTTGATGAATGTATTTCATTTAATGAATATTCATCCCGTAGATAGAGCCTGTAATGATATTGATAACTAGTATGTTGTGGCCACCACAAGACTTTCTTCTATATTTTCCTATATACATATTCAATCAGTAACAATATTTAAAAAAAAAAAAAAAAAAAAAAAAAAAAAAAAAAAATTACGATTTTTTTCTAAGTTTTTTTTTGTTAAAAGTAATACATATTCAACCAGTAACAATAAAAAAAAAAAAAATTTTTTTTTTTTTTTTTGTTAAAAGTAAAAAAAATCGATAACTTTTTTTAAAATTATCACAGATTTATAGTTCAACCATTCGTTTTAAAGGTATTGACGAGATCTTTCGAAAGATACCCATCTTGAAAATTTACCCCCCCCGGGGGGTACTTCCCCCCCAGGGGGGGAAGCGATGCCCCCACATACACAGAAATTTTTTCCTAATTAACTATTACTATTATGAATAACTCATATTAATTTTACAATCACAAGTTAAAAATAACTCTCATTATGTACATTTATACGAAATTTTGTCCTATATTTCCATGTTAAAAATTTAGAAAAAATGCGATCAAAGCGCCACCTGTTGAGCTATTGATCCCCAAATGTAATCAGCACCACTTTATGTCGGGGACCAACTAAATACCAAGTTGGTTAAATTTCGTTAAAAAAAAAATACGATTTTTTTTCTAAGTTTTTTTTCGTTAAAAGTAAAAAAATCTGGAGTGACTCCACTCGACTTTCCGAACATTGAGTAATTAACAGTTTTGTAGATAAAGTAAAGAAAGAGTAGTTGTTAAACAAACAAAAGAGAGAAAACCATAATAGAGTGTTTGAGTATTTTTCTCCATCTATTACACGTTGTTTTATTTAACGCTACTGAACTTTGATCCCATAGATCATAATGACAAAGAAATTTTCGTTGTGTCCCTGTAAAAACCTATAAATGTTAGATTCACCAAAATGCTTATAGTTAGTGCAACAGTGATTTATAATACTCATATAAGTTTTCAGCTGAATTCAATAAGGCGTTTAGATGCTATCGTACTTTTAAAAATTTAGTCCCATAGGCCATAATGATAAAGAATTTTTCTTTGTGTCCCTGTAAAAAAACTGTAAGTGCTAGATTCACCAAAATCTATACAGTTAGTTCAACTGTGATCTATAACATGTGTACAATTTTTTTGCTCGGATTAATAAGGCGTTTAGACACTATCACATTTTTAAAAATTTGGCCCCATAGGCATAATGATAAAGAATTTTTCTTTGTGTCCCTGTAAAAAAACTATAAGTGCTAGATTCTCCAAAATCTATACAGATTGAGTATTTGTGATCTATAATATGTGTATAAAATTTTTGATCAATTGAATAAGGCGTTTAGATGCTATCGCACTTTTAAGATTTTGCTCCCATAGGCCATAATGATAAAGAATTTTTCTTTGTGTCCCTGTAAAAAAACTATAAGTGCTAGATTCACCAAAATCTATAGGGTTCGTACTATGGTGACTTACAATATGCGTACCAACTTTCAGGTTAATCGAACGAAGCGTTTAGACGCTAGCGTGTTCACCCACAGACATACACACATACACACATACATACACACATACACACACACATACATACATCATCGTAAAAATAGTGAAAACGGACTCAGGGGACCTCAAAACGTATAGAAACATCAAAATCTCGAATTCGGATTTTTGACATGATTACAATACTTTCCTCACTATAGTGTTCGGAAAGTAAAAATCGATAACTTTGTTTCAAATTGTCACAGATTTATAGTTCAACCATTCGTTTTAAAGGTATTGACGAGATCTTTCGAAAGATACCCATCTTGAAAATTTACCCCCCCCCGGGGGGTACTTCCCCCCAGAGGGGGGGAACCGGTGCCCCCACATGCGCAAAATTTTTTTCGTAGTTAACTACTACTATTATCAATAATTCATATTAATTTTACAATCACAAGTTTAAAATAACGCTCATTATGTACATTTATACGAAATTTTGTCCTATACTGCCATGTTAAAAGTTTACATAACATGCGATCACAGCGCCATCTGCTGGGCGATTGATCCCAAAATCTAATCAGACCCTTTCCATGTCAGGGTCCAACTATATACCAAGTTTGGTTCGATTTCATTCATCGGTTCGTGAGATACGGTGAAAAATACGAAATTTTGCGATCACAGCGCTACCTGCTGGACGATTGATCCCCAAATCTAATCAGCACCATGCCCCGTCAGGTTCCAACTATATGCCAAGTTTGGTTGAATTTCATTCATTGGTTCGTGAGATACTTTGAAAAATACGAAAATTTGTCATATACTGCCATGCTAAAAATTTACATAAAATGCGATCACAGCGCCACCTGCTGGGCTATTGATCCCCAAATCTAATCAGCACAATGCCCCGCCAGGGTACAACTATATACCAAGTTTGGTTGAATTTCATTCATTGGTTCGTGAGATACGGTGAAAACACTAAACCACAGACACACAGACAGACAGACAGACATTTTCTAAAAACTATCAATTCGTGTTCAGGACATCCCAAAACGTGTAGATCCGTCAAAAAACGGAGGTCGAAAATTTTCGCGAATCCAATACTTTCTCTATATTACATATAGAAGAAAGTAAAAAATGTCGATATTTTAGCATGTACTTATAGAAAGTAATTCCTTAAGAACTAAGCAAGTTCTAATCGACGAATGCGCTTTATTTAATTAATATTCAGTAAACAGCTGAATAAATCTCTTTTTTGTGATACAAAAATTAATATTAATGTAACAATCCAATGAAACAGTCATTTTTACCACAGAAATCAAATAAACATTGTTCAATACACTGCAGAGCATAAATTTCACTAAATCAGGAGCAACTGAATATTTCGAGGTCTGAATGGATTTTGAATTCATCGAAAGTATTGTGAGTGGTTTATGGAATTTTCATGGTAGTTCTGCTCGAGAAACCAATGCGTCATTAGAAAATGCCCAGAACTAGACTCCTATTGAGGTAAAGTTTCTAAATTTTGTAAATTCCTTACTACCATTTTTCGCCACATTTGAATGCTTACTTTGACGCTAAGTCAAAGCCCACTTTCGTGGAATTGAAAAACGTTCATCTGTTTCCACTTTTACTGTAATACCGTGTGGAAAGTAATACGTAAAGATATAGGCAAGTTCTAGTCTACAATCATCAGCAATCACTCTTCTTTTTATTTTACAGTCTTGTGAGTCATTTATAAAAACTTCGAAGAATTTAGTTCTGCGAAATAAACCAACGAATCTTTCCAGAATATTCCAGAACTCTCTTATTATTGAAGTTAGAGCTGCCAAACTTTGTCAACCCTAAATTATAAATTTTCGCTAAATTCGTTCGCCAAGTCGCCAAATTCGACGCTGAATCGCCAAATTCAATGCCAAAACCAAAAATTTACTCTGGCTACTAATATGCAGTATGGCGAGACTAAGCGATAAAATTTTGCGGCAAATGTTGTTTCAGGGTAGTCAGAAAGTCTTTCTCAATTTTAACTCAGTCAATTATTTTTGTAAAATTAATCGTTTCCCGCCACTAATTTTTGCCAAAGAGAACAAAACGGGGCCATCTATTCTCGAATGATATTCATTGTACTCTCATTCTACATTTGCCAATGAGGTATTCTGTAACAAGCCCCTGACTACTATTTCTAATAAAACTATGAGTAACAGTTTTTTTTTTAAAGGAATGTTCGGGGACTGGAACCTGACTGTTTATTTACGAATCAGCTACCTCATTTAAAACTGTCAATGTTTTCATAAAAATATGTATATTCTAAGGAAATCATTTGGTGTCCACATCAAATTTTTTTTCATGTATTGCAATATTTTAACCTGTTTGTGTTCTAAAAAATTTTTCAGTTTTAAATAGTCACTTTTTTTATTGTAAGAAAAAAATCAATGATTAAAAGAAACAGATAAAATGATATTTTTTGTTATTATAGTTTGACTTATATTTTTTACAATTTAAATATGTATATTTAATACCATTTTTTATTAGCTGCTGGCTTGATCTTCAAGGAGATGCCATGCTTCCGTCTGTGATACCAGTAATAGTGTTTGGTGCTTTTGCCTGCTTTTTGCTTTTATCTGCATTTACTGCCGACGAGCCAAAAGAAGGTCTCTCAAGTATTCAGAGAATGAGAGGAATGTAAGGAACACTGATAATTATGCGAATAAAAAAAATATTCTGATTTATAATTAAAAAGACATACCAATAATGAGACCAGTAGATGTAATTATATACAATGTTCCCTGATGTTGTAAATCTTCTAGTTTTGAGCATTTTCAAATTCCAATTCCAATTTGAAAACATGTTTGCTCCATTATATATATATATATATATAAAATTGATGGTTTTTGATGGTTAACTTTCTTAAATTTCAAATGAAAAATTTATTCCTTGATGGTTTACGTGTATTGGGCCGTAATAAGTAATCATTAGCTTAAGTATTAATTTCATATTTAATCACCAGTAAAGGATTTAATCAATTAATTTAATGAAAGTAACTAA
Source organism: Salticus scenicus (assembly GCA_963930645.1). NCBI lineage: Eukaryota > Metazoa > Arthropoda > Arachnida > Araneae > Salticidae > Salticus > Salticus scenicus. Next base: position 103,009,971 of record OZ005655.1, read on the forward strand.
ATTTATAATGTATCTCCTGAGTGCTAAAATTTACTTTGAATTAAAATTATAATTTGAATGTTATTGGCATTAACAATGTATCTTTTGAATGCTAAATTTTATAATAATTTACAATTCTCAACTATACATATACATAAAGTTGAGAAACTACTCTCAAATTAGTACGCTGCCAAGTGATTTCAAATGTGATAACCAACGAGGAAAATAGTATGGTTTTTTCAATTAAGACAATTTGAGTTTGTTTCTAAACGTTTTTAAATATTTATGTATTATAAGTATATTTTGTGTTAATATACTTGCATATTATTAATAGTGTACTTTAATTGTTCTCATTAGTGATATATTTTTATATTAAAAGTTTAATATGAAACAGAACGGTTTTTATTTATATTAATTACTCTGATTTATCTTTGAAGCTTCTTTAAGATGCTTTAATATGAATTTCATGAAAAATGAAACTGGGCTGTTTAATATTGTTGTCATGTAACATTGAAATGAACCAACCGATTAACAATTCATATAATTAATGTATTCATATAACATGTAAAAGTATACCTTTGTGCGAGGAATTAAAATATAAATTAAAATATACGAATGTAATGCACAAAAGGAAAGATTAGAAAATGTAGACAATTGTTTCGGGCTTAGCCTGACGATCTACACTGAAGAAGGGTCTCTGGCTAGAGCCGAAATAGCTGTTTGCTCATTTTGATATTTTCTTATTGCCCATTGTATTCGTATTAGGACCTTGAATAAGCTCTTGCTGTTTCTTAACAGATGACATTACCAACCAAGACTACGTGCACGTAATTTCGGATAGTAACGCACCCACAAGGAAGTACTGTTGGTAAGTTTGAACTTAAGTATATGTTAGTTCGCCACAGTGTAAACAACGTTTTCTTTTCTTTGTTATTTTCCGAACGTAAATATGTAAGCAAAGTATTGTAATCATGTCAAAAATCCGTCTATGAGATTTTAGTGTTTCTCTACATTTTGAGGCCCCCTGAGTTCATTTTTATTATTTTTACGATGATGCATATATGTGTGTGTATATGTGTATGTACAGTCGGTAACAAAAGTCTCCAAACACTAGCAAAAATTTTTATATAAAAAAAGTACACTTAATACAGTTTTATTAAATAAATCCTTGTCGGATCCTGTTTTTAGTCTGACTAAGAACAGGATTCGACAAGGATTTATTTAACAAAACTGTATTAAGTGCACTTCTTTTATATAGGAATTTTTGCTAGTGTTCGGAAACTTTTGTTACCGACTGTATATGTGTGAATGAACATGATAGCTTCTAAACGCTTTGTTCGAATGAGCTGAAAATTGGTACGTATATTATAGATCACCATAGCATGAACCCTATTGATTTTTATGAATCTAACATTTATAGTTTTTTTTACAGTGACAAAAAAAAAAAAAAAAATTCTTTAACATTATGGTCTATGGGTCCAAAGCATCTAGATGACTTATTTGATTGAGCTGAAAATTTACACACATATTACAGGTCACAGTCGCACAAATTGTATATATTTTGGTGATTCTAACCCTTACAGATTTTTACAGGGACATAACGAAAAATGCTTTATCATTATGATCTATAGGCTCAAATTATTTGAAGTGCAATTGTATAAAATTAAACAATGAAGAATAATACTCAAACCCTCTATTATAATTTTCATTTTTACTTATTTACCGACATCTTGCTTTAATTTTTTATGCAATCGTTAATTGCATAATTTTTGGACAGTCGAGTGGAGTCACTCCAGATTTTTTTTACTTAGTTCTGAAAATATCAAGATTTGTGTCAAGTAAAGAGTGTTTGTGGGAAATTTTATTGCACGATTTTATTCAAGAGAAATCTGCATCTGAAGTACAGAAAATTCTTGTTGAGACTTACGGTGAGCATGCTCTGTCGAAACGACATCCAGAGACTGGTTTGGACGCTTCAAAAATAATGATTTTGATCTTGGAAATAAAGAACGTATGGCGCAATGAAAAAGTTTAAAGACGAAAAATTGGAAGAATTACTCAATGAAGACCCATGTCAGACGCTAAATAAATCTGCAGAATCATATTACAAGTAGTTGATACAATAAATTAGAAATGTTTGGAAACATTAGGAATGGTTCAGAAACAAGGACGTTGAATGCCGTACAAAAAAAAAAAAAAAAAAAAAAAAAAAACAGCGAGACCTTATTTAAGACCCTAATAGTTTTTATATGCATATGATGTTCTGAATTTCATCAAGATATGCTATTGTTAAATTCATGCACATAAAGGTTTTCTTAGAGGTGTGCATAAAATCTTTTAATTATATTTTATATTAAAAAATATTACTTTGTTTAATTTTCTGATACTATCATACAAAAAACGTAGCGCAAAAATATGTTCATATTATCTTACAAGGAAACATTCAAAAGGTGTCATCTTCAGAGAGTATTGAAAAAAATATATGTGATTCTACTCTTCATAAAACACCAGAAAATGAAAAAAATATCGGCTGAAATTAATTACAGCGACCACAAAAAATTATCAAAATTAAGCATATTTGGCGATTTAGCGCTGTTAGGTGATACATTTGCTAGCACCGAGATTGCCGTGTACGAACAGAAACGTGTTTTGCTTTTCCGCCAAGTACTCAAAATCCGTCCCCTAGCAGTGTGAAATCGCCAAATATGCTTAATTTTAATAATTTTTTGTGGTCGCTGTAATTGATTTCAGCCGATAATTTTTTCATTTTCTGGTGTTTTATGAAGAGTAGAATCACATATATTTTTTTCAATACTTTTTGAAGATGACACCTTTTGAATGTTTCCTTGTTAGAAGAATTTAAATATTAAAAAAAAAAAATTTTTTTTCATAGTGAATAAAATATGACTTTTGTCATTTTTCTTTTTCTCTAGCATCTATTTAAGATCTCGATGGGGATGTCTCCTTATACTAGTTTTAACGACTGTCTGCTACAGCACCGGGATGATAGGTGCTAATGACAGAAATGAAACACTAAATTATATTTTTGCAGCATGCAGTACTGTTTTGGGTATTCTCATGCCAATCATCAGAATAAGATTCGATGCTGAAGTAAGTAATTAGATTATTAGTGCTAGAGGCCTATTTCAGTCGGTGCAGTTGTCGAATTTTTATAGGTCACTCTTAATTAGTGCTAGAGGCCTATCTCAGTCGGTTTATTGAATGGGGATTTATTGAATGAAGTCCCCCCCCAGGCCCAACTTTGACATGAGTCCCCCCCAAGGTACCCCTATTTCAGCCGGTACAGCGTTGTCGAATTTTTATAATACACTCTTAATAGTGCTAAGGGCCTATTTCAGTCGGTTTATTGAATGGGGATTTATTGAATGAAGTCCCCTCAAGGCCCAACTTTGACATGAGTCCCCCCCCAGGCCCAACTTTGACATGAGTCCCCCCCAAGGTACAACTTTGACATGAGTCCCCCCAAGGCCCAACTTTGACATGAGTCCCCCCCCAGGCCCAACTTTGACATGAGTCCCCCCAAGGTCCAACTTTGACATGAGTCCCCCCAAGGCACACCTCCCCCTCATCGGGAAAAAGAGAAAAAACGTTGGAAAAAGAGAAAAAACGGCTATAAGACAGTTTGGACTTCCAACGTTATTTGTTACAATATCTGCAGCTGAAACGCATTGGTTTGATTTAATGAAAACTTTATCATGGAATGTAGATCGTCACGAATTAACTAAAGAAGAATTTGTCGATATTAACAAGTTTAGCAGTAGGCCTCTGGCACTAAATTAAAATCTGTCAATGTCAGATTTTCATGTTTTAAATAATGAAATAATGTCGTGTCTGTATAATTTTTATTTTAGTTTTATTTTAAACCAAAATTCTTTTATGTCTTACCAAATATTAGCATAAGGGGATTGATATCGTTTGCCTAGATATAAACTGATTTATTATTATTATCATACATTTAGCTAAATTACGGTACATAGTAAAGGATGTTGTTACCATTATTTTTCAAATATATATATATATATATTTAACTACAGCTATAAACAACCAAGGTAAAAAAAATCTTTAAAAAAAAAAAAAAAAAAACTATAAAAAAGGAAGAAAAAGTGCAGACTATAAAAATGAAGAAAAACTGCAGGTATTTGAAACAATAATAAGTTTAAGGGGGGAAATGTTTAGGGGGGGGGGGAGTTACCTGCAAATTGTTTGCTGTTCCAAATACCTTCAGTTTATCTTCAGTTTCTCTTCATTTTTATAGTTTTATTTGAAGATTTTTTTAAGCTGAGATTGTTCTAAATACCTTCAAATTATCTGCACTTTTTCTTCATTTTTTATAGTTTTTTGAAGACTTTTTTTAGCTGAGAATAACATGAAACATGTTATGTTTAGCTGCAAAGTTATATTTTTTGAATATCCGTAATTCAAGATAGCAATTTTATGCTAATTATCTCTCAGACAGAAAATATGAGAAAAAAAGAAATTATACAGACACGACATTATTTCATTATTTAAAACATGAAAATCTGACATTGACAGATTTTAATTTAGTGCCAGAGGCCTACTGCTAAACTTGTTAATATCGACAAATTCTTCTTTAGTTAATTCGTGACGATCTAAATTCCATGATAAAGTTTTCATTAAATCAAACCAATGTGTTTCAGCTGCAGATATTGTAACAAATAACGTTGGAAGTCCAAACTGTCTTATAGCCGCAAAACAACGTTTTTTCTCTTTTTCCCAATGAGGGGGAGGTGTGCCTAGGGGGGAACTCATGTCAAAGGTGTGCCTTGGGGGGGGGACTCATGTCAAAGTTGTACCTTGGGGGGGGACTCATGTTAAAGTTGGGCCTTGGGGGGACTCATGTCAAAGTTGTACCTTGGGGGGGACTCATGTCAAAGTTGTACCTTGGGGGGGACTCATGTCAAAGTTGGGCCTTGGGGGGACTCATGTCAAAGGTGTGCCTTGGGGGGGGACTCATGTCAAAGTTGGGCCTTGGGGGGACTCATGTCAAAGTTGGGCCTGGGGGGGGGACTCATGTCAAAGTTGTACCTTGGGGGGGACTCATGTCAAAGTTGGGCCTGGGGGGGGACTCACGTCAAAGTTGTGCCTTGGGGGACTTCATTCAATAAATCCCCATTCAATAAACCGACTGAAATAGGCCCTTAGCACTATTAAGAGTGTATTATAAAAATTCGACAACGCTGTACCGACTGAAATAGGGGTACCTTGGGGGGGACTCATGTCAAAGTTGGGCCTGGGGGGGGACTCATGTCGAAGTTGGGCCTTGGGGGGACTTCATTCAATAAATCCCCATTCAATAAACCGACTGAAATAGGCCCTTAGCACTATTACGAGTGTATTATAAAAATTCGACAACGCTGTACCGACTGAAATAGGGGTACCTTGGGGGGGACTCATGTCAAAGTTGGGCCTTGGGGGGACTTCATTCAATAAATCCCCATTCAATAAACCGACTGAAATAGGCCTCTAGCACTAATTAAGAGTGACCTATAAAAATTCGACAACTGTACCGACTGAAATAGGCCTCTAGCACTAAAAATGACTTTTTTTAAATAGAAAACTGTATCTGTATGTAAGATATGGAATTTGGCAATGTAGTAGAATGTTCGGAATTAGGTACAAAATTTTGGAAATTTAACTTGTATGCAACTGACGTTGCAGCTATTTCTTTAGTTTAGCATGAGCAATAAAAAATCCCAATTTTAATTATAATTATAGTTTTACTAGTGGCTTTTCAAAAATTTCCATTTGTTGATTTTTATTTAGATTTTAAGTCGATTTTTTTGGACAAAAATGTAATAGGCGTCATTAGTTCAAAATTCAGAGGAAATTTTTGTGAATTCAATGATTTAAAATGGCAAATGTCTGTTTTTGAAGAATGTTTATTAGAAGCTTTTTATATGAAATTCACTTTGTCATCGAGTCTTCGTGTCACGCTAATAAACAAGGCGCCACCATTTTGAAGCTGTTCAGTTTATGGCTCTATGGCTTAGGTGGCTAGAGCGTAACGACAATAACGAGAAGTTTGTGGTTTAATGAATAATTATAAAAAAAAAAAAAAAAAAAAAAAAAAAACTAACAACTAAGAATATTAGCCTCGAATGTTTTTTTTTTTTTTTTTTTTTTTTTTTAATATTTTAAATATTTAAAAATATTCATCTTTTGCAAAAGTGAATTATCTATATTTTTCTCCAAAATTTTCTTAGTGTGAAAACTTTCATTTCTTTATAGAATGTCTTTGCCACAAGAACATTTTATGCATTTTAGGGCTTCACAATAAAAAGCTTCTAATTTAAAAAAAAAAGCTTTTTTTACTTAAACATTTATTTTAATAATTAATTTATTCTAAAATTTCGAAAAAAAAAAAAAAACAGAATTTTTTTCCCTCTTGGATTTTTAGATAGATGTAGATAGGCCTGTTCATCAGAAGTTTATTTTATTTTTTATTTTTTTAAATATTTCTAAACATCGTAATGAGTACTATATTAAGTGTTAGGGAGTTATATAACCATGTGTTGAGGATATTTTATTATTCAAAGTATTCCCACTATTTTACATAGTGATGTTTAATCTCTCTCTCTCTTTTTATATTATTTGTTTGTTTATCGTTTTAGATATTGCGTCATAGAGTGCATTTTGTCAATATATAAAATAAAACAATTGTGTCAAAAACAATGTCAAGTTTTGATAATAAAGAGACGGTGAGAGACGAAGGTCAATTTTAATCCATATCATTATTTATTTTGGACAACTTTCATTCTCAATTTTTCAGATGATTGGAAGAAAATGTTTACCAAATTTAAAAATGCGATTATTTACTATTACTTTGAAATCTGTCTCTAAGCACATAATCTATGTTTTGGATTTATTTAACACTTTGAACAAAAGTAGATTGTAAATAAAACAATTTTTGACTATTAATTACTATTGACTCATTAGAATCAACAGTGCTTTTAAAATTACTCTAATTTTCATACGAATCATTGAAATTTGGCAAATATAGTGCTGGTATTTTAATAAAAAATAGCACAATATAATATACATTTATAAATATAAAAAAGAAGTCTTTATTTTTCTTTTTAATTATTTAAAATAAGTAAAATAATGAACATTGATATGAAATTGTAAATAGCGTAAATAGCCATCAGCTACGTAATAGCTATGTAATAATACCAACGTAAATAGTCATCAGAGTAATTGAATACACAGTCTTAATTATTTATTTTAATATTTAATAGGAAAAGAAAAGTTACTTTCATGCAGCAAGCGCTAAATACATTATAACAATCCAAACTAATCAATGTACTTCAATATTTTTGAATTTATTTTTAATGTTATTACTATTATTATTGCAGTATAATTTCATAATGTAAGTTTTTTAAAAGTACCTTAAAATGATAAGCTCTTACATTTATCTTTATTATCTTTTTCATTAGGTACGTGAGGTAATTAAACGCGGACTGTTCGCCAGCCTTAAAGATGATTTGGGAGCGATTAGAGTATCTCCTGCACCTGATGACAAATATGATCCTCATCCACTTTTACCCCTGGCAGAATTTGAAAATCGAAAATATAAAAAGAAACAACTTGAGGATTTAAAGATTAAGGAGACAATGAATTTTAATACACAAACAGTATGGCATCAATAAAACATTCTCTTGTTATGAGAAGGTAACGTAAGGGGAAGGGATAAGTTTATCTCCCTTTATTTATCGGTCAATGAAGAAGAATTCTTATTTGAATTTGTTTGATGCTATGAAGTTGCTTGGATATGAATCAGCAATGGTTATATTTACTATCAACAGAGTACTAGGTGTGTTTTATTCTGTTGAATAAAAGGATGATATAGATACCGCTAGAATATTTTCGGCATCCAATAACAGATCATTATCGTGTATTAATCTTTTTTTTAAAAGGGAAAAAATAGAGTCGGCAATATGACTTAAAACAATCAATAAACCGAATTAATAAAAAAGGAATTAACTCATTAGTTATTTAAAGTATACTGACAATTTGAGACGTAAATAAATAAAAATCTCTATAATATCATATGACTCACTTTCAGTCGGCAAATCAGATGTTGTGTAAAGTGAAACAGAATTTTTAACTACTACCAGTGATTCTATGCTCGTTTTGATGAAATCGATCGTCTAAAATTTTAGGAGCTTCTTTACAGCGGTTTAATACATTGTAAAAAATATGTCCTATTTGCTGCCATAAATTCTCTGTAATTTGAGAAAATGTACATAATTTACGTTGTCAGAACGTATTTTCTTAAATTACAGAGAATTTATGGCAGCAAATAGGACTTACTTTTCACAGTGTATGAGAAAGTTTAAAGCATGCTCTCAATCAGCTATGTATATTTCAGGTTGCTGCAAGTTATTGGAATATGAGTATTTGCAATTCTGTTCTGAAAATTATCATAATATAAAAATTGCCATACAAATGTATTTAAATAATATAGTTTTAATCAATTGAACAATTACAATATATGACAATAATACAATTTTGTTTAACAAGTATAACATCAATGTTTACTTATTTTAAATAATACAGTTTGTTATTTTCGAAATGTGAAATTCATAAAAAGATATCTTTAAATTAATATGCTTATTAAAATTAGCGCGCATTTTTTGTTTTACTAAATCACGAGAAAATGAGTAAACAGTGAGTTAAGTGAGGAAGGTTTTCATAAAAAGTATTTTGACTCGAAATCACAGATTGACATCATAAGTAAACTTATATATTTTTTTAATTTTATGAAACTTTTTTTTTAATTATTGTTCTAATCGCGGTGATTATGCTTACTTTGTTTCAATAAGTTTTCAGACCACAGGTAATCAGGCATTTAGGAAAAAAGACAGTAATAAATCTTTTGGAAAAAAGAAAAAAAATATATGTATATATATACCGGGTGTTATATAAATCTATAGACATTTTAAAAATTCATAAAACTTTAAGAAATAGCAAGGGCGAGGCGTGTTTCAGAAAACTATGGAAGCGCCGAAGCGAAACGTTTCCAAAAGCAGAGGAAGAATCAATTCAGTCTTTCGACGAGGCGACGTTACTTGATTACTTTTTAAAAATATTAAACAGGGGAAGCGCTGCTTCCAGCGCTTCCATGGACGCTTCGCCACTGAGAAATAGGTATAATTAAACACGGTTTGCGAAAAAGTTATTCTCGTGAAGAGGGATTTTTTATTTTATTTTATTTTATTTTTTAATTATTATAAAAAAAAAAAAAAAAAAAAAAAAAAAAGGTAAATTTTTTATCGATAGAGGGCACGGACACGTAACGAGAAATTTGCAAATCAAAGTCCTATAAATTGCACGATTTTAAGATTAACACAGTTTATTTCTTATTTTACTTCCTACTTCTGCATACATGAAGTTTTAATTGCGATGGTGACTTGGTGGATAAAGCGTAATTGATGAAGATGTTTTCCCTGAGCTAAGAACCGCCGACTGAAGTTGTAATTAGCAGTGTTGTAACTCGTTTCAAACTGTAATTTGTGATGATGGCGAACATATAGAATAGGATTTATATGCCTGTAAACATTTCTATGGAAATAAATGCAGTATATCGTGGAAAATTGTGATTTGATCACGTACAGTGCCCTCTATAGACGAAAATTTTAACCATTATTATTATTATTATTAATTTACCAACAAAAATATCCCCCTTCATGAGATTAACTTCTTCGCAAACCGCTTTCAAATTTACGAATTCCTTTAATTTTTATAAATTTATAAATTGTCTATGGATTTATATGGGACACCCGGTATATATATACCGTAATTAATCGTATATAAGCCGCAGCTCATTAAAATGTTGCAAAAAAACAATGCTCTTAGATAAACCGCACCGGGAGGTAAGCCGCGTCTTATGCAAGCATTGTTACGATGATGTGACAGATAAATAAGGAAATAAGACACCAGTCTTCTGAAATCTACGCAAGTTAATAAAAATAATAAATTATTAATTATAAGTGAAAGTAATAAATTATTTAAAATATAATTCGGTATAAAGAAAATAAAATCAAACTATACCAGTATGCAGATGTAATGCAACAAATATGAGAAACACGGGAACAAGATGGTGGAATCCGGGCATATAATACAAAGTCCTAAAAATAATTAATTATCAATAAAAGTAATAAATTATTTTAAAGCCAGTATACAAATACGATGCAAAAAATCAAAAACAAAGGGACAAGATGGCGAACTCCAGACGTATATGCAAATTAATCAAAATAAGAGATTATTTGTTAATAAATAAGAGATTATAACGTGAAAATAAGATATTATAAGCGTGAATCAGTGCTCGAGAAACTAGAATACTAAACTTCCGTTTTCGGGGGAGATCGACTGTTCCAAGAAGTATGGACGGCGGAATTTGACATTATCATTAGATAGACCGCAGTCCCCAAAAATCAATGTTTTTTTAAAGACAGCCCGCGGCTCATCTTCACTAAAATACGGTATATACTATAATAATTTCACTTTAAATCACAGACTGATGGCATAAAAAAAATAATTTTACAAAAGGTTTGTATTTCTCATATCTTGTAATATTCTTTTAATGATTATGTTTATTGGAATGATCGTGTTTACATCTTTATTTAATCTGACAAACAACGTATAATCAGACAGTTAGAGGAAAAGAAGAAATAGTTTTTGAATCAAAAAGTAATTTCTCAAGTGATGACAGATTGGTGTAAAAAAAAAAGTTACTTCATAATGAATTTATTTAAAGTTGGTTATTTTTACACATTGTTCATACAGATATATTTATAATTAGAGACAATTCAATGTTCAAGAAATGTGGATTCAAAAAAAAAAAAAAAAAATCTGAACTCAGTCTGGGAACTTTTTGTTTTTGAAATATAACGAAAAATACAAACAAACTTATTTGATGCATTTTTAATATTTAAAAGTACATTTCTATTTCTTATACTAATATAAACAAAATTACTAATCTAGGACCATTTGTTGAGTTAGGTTTTACAAATACAAGCATGAAAAACAATAAAGTAATTTCAAATAAGCCATTTTTAAATATGAATAAATGTAATGTTTATATGAGAATAAATAATATTTTTATGATATAATGAAATCTGGCGCTTCTTTCAATTAATGCTGTCATTTTAAGAATAAATAAGCGACTTGTTTTCAAAAGTACAAATAATTAAAATAATAATTCGTACTAGAGAATTTAATTGATTTGGATTCTTTAATTTACTGAAACAGAATAAATAATAACAGCTTTGAATTCAAGAGATGTATCATTCAGTACCACACTGGTATTCTAATTACAAAAATATTAGTTTAATTGCGGGTAGCTACTAGCAAGATGTGTTACAATCTTTTTAAAACACTATATTATTACTGTTTTTTTTTTTTTTTTTTCAATATTTAGAATATGATATGATAATATGTTTTTATAAAATATTTTTCATTTTTTCAATTGCGGACACTCAACAAACATTAATGTAAAGAACGCAATTGCAGGAATGTGGTGTAAATGTTATGTTGGATAAGTTTCCAATTAAATTGCAATTATCAACATTATGGATATAACATTACATAAGTTTAAATAATTACCATTCATCAAACGTTTTGTTATGTGCTGGAATCTTTGTAATATGAATATAATACTATCCTATAATTTATGCGCTGAGCTTCTTCAGAATAATCACAAAGTTCCGTTGGCCCCTATCGCGTGACAGCATATTCATAGATGATCATATCACATTAATGTAGGATCGTGGCAGAGGACAACTTTGAGGTAGTGTGAATGTTCTTTACTATTTATTCCGGAGTATCTGTGTGTACACCATCGTTTTCATAACAAAGTGCTTTTCTCCCCAGTGTACGATGTGAATTTCTCCTCAACATTGCTGCCATGATTGCAGTAGATGCACGTCACTCAGCAGCTTTAAATTCATCAATGTGTGGCAGCAACCTTTTGTTTAAGAGGGGACAATACCTAATTCCGCAAAGAGCCGTTTCCAATGTTATTCTATGGGAAAATTTATTCCTACAATTACTCATTACCAAATGTATTTTTTTTTTTTTTTTTTTTTTAAATTCGGCTTTCACAGTCAGAAGATTCCTAACGGTTAAATGAGTACTCATTTTTGAAAAATTGATTTTTTTAAATTTTTACATTCAAAAAATTTGAATTCAAGAATGCGAGTTTTCACAAAGTGCATTTTACTCATTTTTTTAGTAGCAAAATGAAATAATAAAAATAAAAAAAAAATCAATTTTTGGAAAATAAGTACTAATTTAACGCTTATGAATTTTCTGAATGTGAAAACGGAATTGAAAAATATTCATTGGGCAATGAGTAATTATGGAAACAAATTTTCCCATAGAATAATATGGACTGTGCATGTAGGCGAGGTTAGATATTTTCCACTCAATCTATTAACATCTATGTAATAACAGTGTATTAACATCTAAGTAATACATAGGGGGTAAAGGGATTTTGTGATCACTTTGTACAAAATATTTGTACATGTGATTGAGCATTAATCCAATGACTGAATGCTGATAAAATATTATTAATGATTTTTTTTTTAACCTGAATTAGGTAAATCATACAGTGATATTATATTATTGTGTAATTACTATTATGTAATTTTTATCTAGGAATCTTATATTTAGAATTAATCAATGCTAAAGTCAATATTTCAAATGCCATATGTTTCGATTCAGAAATGTTTCGAATATGAAATGTAAATAAAACTGTTTTCACTGTGTACAAAGTTATTTTTAGATATTGGAAATTAGTATTGGATGCATTCGAACTATAGTATTTTAACTGTATGCCAAACTGTTGGTCTGAAATGTTTTCTAGATAAACATAAGATGTATTAAAAATTGCTCAAATATAACGCAAGTTGACTATTGAAATTTTAATGTAGTTAGAAATTTAAGAATTCATTCTTAATATTAAACGAGAATGTAAATCAAGTTATTTTGTATGTAACTATAAATACCAGAAAAATGATGTTTTGCTTCACTGTCAGTTTAATTCATACAAGTGGTCTTCTTAAAAATATTTGTGCATAAGGTCACTTTAAAACAATATTTTATTATATTTTCAACTCTTTGTTTTAAACGTATTAAAAGTTGCTTAAAAATGCACAACGTTTAGGAGAGGATGGGGCACAGTGGACCACCCCTATTTAAATCTATTAATATTCAACTCTTTTAGTTCATATGGATATACATGTATGGCAGCATAGTACTAGTTGTATGCAGCCAAAAAATCCCATGGGAAATAGTAAGTTAACCATTTTGAGCAGTTTTTATGTTTTGAGCTGCTCAAAGTAATTTTTTCACATTGAAGTTTTTAAAATTTTATAAAGATTGAACTAGTGACTATGAATACTATATAACTGTTAAAGGAAGGCAAGATATTGCCGTTTTTAAATTCCTAAAAATTATTAGCATATTTATAGTCTATATGTTATTTTATTATTATTATTTGTTTTACTCTGACACGGGGCACAGTGGAGCACTTTCCAGTGTACCTAAAAGTACAAATTAGATTTAATATATTTGTTTTAGTTAAATTCATAGATACGAACATAATGTAAAGTATATCTCAAAGTAATAAATATCTTAATGTTATAATAAAATAAAAATAATAATAAATTTCTGAAAGAGTAAGTATTTGAATAGTAATATAATTATTGTTAATATTTAAATTTATTAACTATTTGAATTATATAGTATTAATAAAAAAAACAAAACTAATTTAATAAATAGTAGGAATTATTTCTTATTTTTGTTGTTTTTAGAGATTAAGGTCATTGTGCCTAAATGCGACGTGATTTTTGGTAAGTTTATCGCATTTAGGAAACTTATGACATTTTAGTAAACAAATAATTATGAAAAGAAAGAAAAAATGGTTGAATATTATACTCATAGTTCTAAACTAGTGTTTTGTGTCATTTTTTTTCAAGAAATTAAAAAAATATCAATAATTTATGAAAATATATACCAGCGTCGCATTTAGGAAATTTTTGTCGCATTTAAGGTACTATATCCTTAATGCGATGTTCACACTCCCTAAATGCGATAATGCATTTAATGCATGGGAGCTACTTTAATGTTATTAACACTTTCCAAAGAAGGTTGAAAACTGTTATTAACACTTTCCAACACGGTTGAAAAGTGTTTATGACTTCAGTTTGTCTGTCTGTCTGTCCGTCTGTGTGTCTGTCCGTCCGTCTGTCTGCCCGCGCTCTAACTCCCGTAAATATTTATGGAATTTCTTGAAACTGATATATGTTATTCAAGATTACTATTGGACGTTCCCTATTGAAAATGGAGTTCATACCTCTACTAGTTTGTGTACAGGGACACCCGAAAGTATTTCAAAGCATTGTGTTCTATGAGAGGTATTTCTACAAACCATATTTTCTTACCTTTACTGTAGACATATCTTAATGAAATTGAAATATGTTATTAAAGTTTACTATAGGATGTTTTCTGTATACAATGGAGGAAATAGCACCATCGGTTTATGTACAGGGACACTCAAAAGTATTCCAAAGCATCGCGTTCTATGAGAGATATTTCTATAAATCAAATTTTAATAACTTTACTTTCCACGAAGTTTTTGGAAATTTAAATATGGTATTTATATGCACAAAAGAATGCTTTTCACAGAATATAGCATGATTAGCATTAGATTTACAGGGTGGCACAAAAATATCCAGTTACATTAACAGCTATTAAAAAAAATGGCTAGAATTCGTTTACGTTAAGCGTTTTTAACACATTCTAACATTTTTTAAGGGTGAATATGATACCTCTACTGGTTTGTGTACAGGGACACCCGAAAGTATTTTAAGCATTGTGTTCTATGAGAGGTATTTCTATAAACCATATTTTCATACCTTTACTGTAGACATATTTTAATGAAATTGAAATATGTTATTCAAGATCACTATCGGGCGTTCCCTATTGAAAATGGAGTTTAGACCTCTACTGGTTTGTGCACAGAACACCCAAAAGCATTCGAAAGCATTGTGTTCTATGAGAGGTATTTCTATAAACCATATTTTCATACCTTTACTGTAGACATATCTTAATGAAATTGAAATATGTTATTCAAATTCCCTATTGGATGTTTCCTGTATAAAATGGAGGAAATACCACCACCGATTTATATACAGTGACACTCAAAAGCAGTGGTCGGAAGTAGCGCGCTACAAGTAGCGAAACTACAGTAGTCGCTACTTTTTTTAGTAGTTTGCAGTGTAACGCGCTACTTTCTAAAAAATGTAGTGTAACGAGTAGCGCGTTACAAAAAAACGTAGTTTCTAGCGATTTTCAACGCTACTTTTAACGTTACTTTCGTTTACCAGCAAGCCGCTATTTGTGAACCACGTTGAGAGACTTTTCTCTCATGCATCTGAAGTGCTTAGCTGCAAAAGATCCTGCCTAACTGATGAAAATTTTCAGATGCATCTCTTATTAAAAATGAATAAAAATATGATTAAAAATGAAAATATGATTAAAAATGAATAAAAATATGTAGAAATACTATATAAAACCGTTTAAGAGAAAGTATTCAACATGCATTTAAATTTTGAACTAATGCATAATAAAGCACATAAATTGAAAACAAGTGATTAGTTACATTTGGTGGTTAAAAAGTAATTAAAATTTAAAATATTGTAGTAACATAACCAAAATTGCAATGCTTTGGAATACTTTTAACTGTCCCTGTACATAAATCGGTGGTGGTATTTCCACCATTTTATACAAGAAACATTCAGTAGTAAAATTGAATAACATATTTCAATTTAATTGAGATATGTCTACAGTAAAACCAATAGAAATACCTCTCATAGAACACAATGCTTTGAAATACTTTCGGGTGTCCCTGTACACAAACCAGTAGAGGTATTCACTCCATTTTTAATAGGGGACATCCGATAGTGAACTTGAAAAACATATATTAGTTTCAAGATATTCCATAAATATTTACCGGAGTTAGAGCGCCGAAAGACAGACAGATGGGCAGACAAACAGATACACAGATACACAAATTGAAATTATATTCACACTTAAAAATTGTTAGAAAATGTTAAAAACGCTTAATGTAAACGAAAGTGCAATTCCAGCAAACTTTTCTTAATAGCTCTTTATGTATCTGAATATTTTTTTGTTGCTCTGTAAAACTAATACTAAACATACTATATTCCATAGAAAGCAGTCTTTTGTGCATATGAATAACACATTTCAGTTTCATTAAGCTTTGTGGAAAGTAAAGTTATCAAAATTTGGTTTATAGAAATACTTCTCATATAACGCAATGCTTTGGTATGCTTTCAAGTGTCTCTGTGCCCAAACCAGTGGTGGTATTTACTCCATTATATATATAAAACATCCGATAGTGAACTTGAATGACATTTCTCAATTTCATTTAGGTTTGTGTACAGTAAAGGTATTAAGATATGGTTTATAGAAATATCTCTCATAGAACACAATGCTTTGTAAAAGGTTTGGGTGCCTCTGTACACAAACCAGTAGAGATATTAACTCCTTTTTCAATAGGGAACATCCGATAGTGAACTTAAATAACATATATCAGTTTCAAGAAATTACATAAATATTTACTGGAGCTAGACCGCGGACAGACGAACAGACAGATACTTAAATTGAAATTATATTCACAGATGAAAATTGTTAGACAATGTTAAAAACGCTTAATGTAAACGAAATTGAAATTATAGCAAATTTTTATGAACAGCTCTTAATGTAACTGAATATTTTTGTTTGGCCCTGTAAATCTAATGCTAATCATGCTATATTCTATGCAAAGCATTCTTTTGTGCATATGAATAACATATTTCAATTTCATTAAACTTTGTGGAAAGTAAAGTTATTAAAATTTGGTTTATAGAAATACCTCTCATAGAACGCAATGCTTTGGAGTACTTTCGAGTGTCCCTGTGTACAAACTAGTGGTGGTATTTATTCCATTTTATATATGAAACATCCGATAGTGAACTTGAATAACATGATTCAATTTCACTAAGATTTGTATACAGTTAATGTAATAAATATGGTTTACAGCAATACCTCTCATAGAACACAGTGCTTTGGAATACTTTCGGGTGTCCCTACAGGAATTAGAGCGCGGACAGACAGACGGTCAGAGGGACAGACAAGCCTAAGTCACTTTTAAACCTTGTTGGAAAGTGTTAAAAAGGAAAAAATGCTTAAACTTCCCTTAATATATCAACTGTAAAAATTGCCGCATTTAAGGGATAAAATTTGTCGCATTTAGGAAAATGGTGTAAACAGACCCTTAAATGCGATAAAAATTTTAAACCCCTCTTTTTAAAAAAATGTAGTATTTTTTTATATTTTCTTATGGTAGGTATAAAGGGTATTCAAGCACATGACGTAACAGTGGTTGTTTGACCTTGAAAAATAAAAGGATAAAGTTACAGTTACTATTTCAAAATTTTTCATCGCAATTAGGAAAAGACATCGGAAAGGCATAATGGACAATGTTTACTGCTAAAGAAAATTCTACTAGAAAAAACCTTTAAAATTTAATGAAAAGTTTCGCGAACCGTTCTTGAAATGTGTATGTTCCATTATGATTCATAAGTATGCGATTTATGCATTTAGATTTTCAGTAGAAGAACTTTGTCGCATTTATGGGTTATCGCATTTAGGCACAATGACCTTACATGTGAAAAGCAAAAGAAGTAGCTTAATACATTTTATTTAAATTTATTCTACAAATACAATATAAATTAATTATATCTCAAAATAATTACAAAAATATTAAATATTTGAATAGTAGTATAATATTTATTAATATCTGAATTTAAAAAAAATATTTGATTTATATAATATTAATAAAAGAATAAAAAACAATATTTATTTAAACTTAATAAATTTTCTTACTGAGATTTGATTTCTTATTTGATTTTAATTTAATTTTGTTTATTTTATTTCATGAAAGTGCTAGAATTATGTTATTTAGACTAGAATATTATAAAGAAACTAATTTTAGAGAGAAAAAAAAAGTAATTTATATTAATTTAATGTAAACAAAAGAGGCTGGTTCACTGTATCCCGGTGATGGGGCACAGTGGTCCACTTTGTGAGTGCTCACAATTTATTTTTTAATTTATAATGCACTAGAAATATTGTTATAAAAAAATTTAGACATGTTAACAAAGGCTTAGAGATTGTTTCCTGTTTTTTTCAAGTACACTGCTTTTCTGTTTTTTGTAAAAAAAAAAAAGTAAGAGTGTAAAAGTTGTCCACTGTGCCCCGGTCTCCCCTATACATGATAAGACTAAGAAATTTAAATATGAAGAGTAAAATCCTTTAAAAACTTTACATTTATACGAAAAATAAATATGAATACTGGAGTAAGTTAAAATTTTTAAGTTATAAGAAATATGTAACTCAGCGATTAAAGAAAAATGTTTAACTTATTTTTAAAACATGTGGAGTACATAAAGTCTGAAATTAACAAGAAAGCTCTCATTTAAAAAATGAAAATCATATTGAATGGACTTATTAGGTAGTAAGTACATTTTGAAGAGTGCAAGAGAAAACGTTTTGGGGAACCAATATTCAAATGCATGTTTTCTTCCCCCTTTTTTTATGAACGATTTTTGAGCAAAACAGAATTAATGAAATAAAGTTTTTATCATCAAATGATGTCTAAATGTCACCTTAATATAACAGTTAGCAGTGAGGAACAATATTCGCATATTTTTTGCTATTGTTTCACAAAAAGAAATCTGAACAATAGTATAACAAACCATTTATCAAAATGCATGCTACCACTGAAAGTGAAGCAAACATATATTTTTATTTATTTTAGACTGGCCATATTAATAACTACATCCTTATCTTGATGTTATTAGTAGTTACTAGTGGTATTCTGAATAATTATTAAAGCACAATTAATGGGTGTATATTAATGTACGGTTGTTCTATAACAAAAATTCCTGAGAATTTTGTATTTAATCGCTAAGAGTGTAATACGAGTAAAATTTTGTAACATAAATACACATTATAAATTTAAAAGAGAAATCATAATTACAGACACTTAATATGCCACTAGTTATTACTAAAATATCATTCCTAATTTGTTAAAAGAAATTAGTGAAAACCAACAATTTTAGTCTTTATGAAAACTGCTTGTGAATATATTCAAATGTATTATTAAAATAAATAAAGCTGATATTTTATACTTTTTGGTATGTAATTTTTTGTTTTTGGTTTCTTCTTTTTTTTCCCCCATACACATGAAAAATGTTCTTCATTTTCAGCTTTAAAGTAATCTAAATTTAAAGAAATACAAGCATTCAGTACATTTTATGTTTAATGTTATTAATTAGATAACACTTTCCAATAAAATTGAAAAGTGTTTATGACTTCGGTTTACCTGTTTCTCTGTCGTCTGTCTGTCTGTACTGTACGTCCTCTAACTCCCGTAAATATTCATGGAATTCACGGAAACTGGCAGGTTATTTAAGTTCACTATCCTTATTGAACAAATAAGGTACCTAAGGTTACTTCGTTACAAATAAGGCACCTTTCATTTGGTACCTTATTTGTAACGAAGTTTTGATTAGATATTTTAGAATTAATGGGCTCTTCCCACCTGACGTCAGAGGTCCCATGATAGAGGAAAAACAAATAGCAGACGATGTCTTGTTTATCTATAGCGATTGCTGAAATAACATATTTTCTATTCTTATTTTTGATCAATCGTATTTAATCTCTGTTATTTTTTTTTTATGCATCATCATTTTAAACTCATTTTATATAATTATTCATCATCTTTTGTTTACTGTATATGTTTACGATCATCATTTAGTTTATATTTTTATTGATGTTCATGGAGAGCATGTTAAATACTCATGATTTTTGGTACTTAAATCATTGACAGTGCAACATCGTACGGTATTATAAAGCCATTCAGACAAGTAACAAAGGTAATTAACTTGTTGTAACACCTTTATGCAATTAAATTTGTTTGAAAACATTTTAAAATTTCAAATTATAATCCATAAACATTTCACAAGAACAAGCTATTATTTATTGCTAGATCAGTTAATGTAACAGTTACACTACAACGTACAAAAATCAATTCTTACAGGTGAAAATAAATAAACACATAAAGTGATTTTTAAAAATTATCAAATTTACAAACACAATTATTCTACTGTTTACAACTG
This sequence comes from Salticus scenicus, assembly GCA_963930645.1. Classification (NCBI taxonomy): domain Eukaryota; kingdom Metazoa; phylum Arthropoda; class Arachnida; order Araneae; family Salticidae; genus Salticus; species Salticus scenicus. The sequence continues at coordinate 103,030,241 of OZ005655.1, forward strand.
TACAATATTACTTTTATTTTATTATATATTAAATATCAACACTTTTGTTCTTAAAAACAATATTTAATTGAATTCGATTATCAGAATTCGATTCTTTGTTTTCCCCTATCACATCATTGAGCAAACGACGCCGGGAAGAGTCCATTAGTCTATCTATCTGTATTTCAATCCTGCCTGCCCGTTTTAGGAGCATGTAGGCTAAATACATTGAAAGCCAAACGATGCGACAAGTGAGTACAGTTGAAATTATTAATAATCTATACGATCCGCACGATTTTTCATTTTTGGTTTTAATATTATAACGGATCGTTATTAAAGTTTGATCGCAGAATTAAGAAAAGTAGACAAATTTTCTAAAAAAGGAATGCGAAAATGACTATAGCTGTTGAATTAAAATATCTGCTAATACGTTTAATGCGTACGGGTGGTGGACAAAATAATGGAAACTCTTTTGGTTTCACACTTTTTGCTGATTATCTTCAAAAATAAATGACACTTTATCCTGAAATTTCGCGGATGTTATTTACCACAAATGTTTAAATGAAAATTTTGCCATGAAAGCAAAAAGGGTACCAGTAACAAATCAAAGAAAAATAAATAGTGTTTAGGATCACCCTGTAAAAAATAATGCTTGAAATGTGTTATAGCTGTAGTATCAATGCTTCTGTTATTAACCTGTATTTATTTGTATGAGAATAAAACGCATATTCACGGATATATAATCTCTATATATATATATAAATTACGTGTCACGATGTTTGTCCGCGATAAACTCCTAAACTAAGGAACCGATTTTAATGAAATTTTGCACACTGTGTGCAGTTTGGTCCAACTTGAGAGATAGGATAGTTTTTATCTCAATTTATTGTCACAATATTGTTTTATTGCAATTATTTGTTAATTATAGACCTTTGTTACAGTTGCTCCAAAATATCTGTGAGTTCCATAAGTTTAATTGTTGCCAAAAAGAAAAAATAAGAGTTCATTTTCTTTCGACATAAAAGTAAATGCATTTAATCAAACGTGAACGTTAAAAAATTATAAAAAGTTAAATTATACATCTCACGAAAATTGACGTCATAATCAATTTAAAGATTTTATTCGCATTGATAAAGTATGTAGTTATACACAAGCGAAGTGTGACGTCACTGACCGTCAGTGAAATCCAGAAAAAGATTTCTTATGTTAATCGCCCATTGTATTTTTTGTAAAAAATTATTAAAAAACGAGGAAAATTATTTCCGGATTTTAATCCCCATATTTTTGTATAGATATGTATTATTTATCATGTGCATACGTTAGATTGAGTTATTTTGCTGTCAAATTGACAAAATTTTAATTTTAAATTTTAAAGCTCTGTCGTCCTTGGAGTTTTTGTATTTGGCGATCAAAAACGTAACACGAAAATATACAAGCTAGATGTATATTTTCGTAACATGTATTGTGCGAAATATTGTTTCATGTTATTCATTACTCTCTTAATATAAGTTGTTAAAATAACCATGATTTTTGAAAGGAATTAAATGTGTGCGCCAGATAATTTGGCGATATTATTTTTTTTCCGCCAAGGATGATAGATATGAAATTTATTCCGCTGCAACATGTTAATATCTTATATCAGATACATTATGTATATGCTACAATTTATTTCACGTGACACGTGTGTTAAACATTTATTTACGACATAACCTTGCTTTTTCAATTTTTGTTGCATTATTCTAATCTGTATCACTTCGTTTTCTTTAAGAAATTTGTGATCTATACATAACCTTCTAAATAAAAAATAACCATTTCAATATTTTAAAACTTATTTAAAAGTCTGTTTTATTTAACATTAAATTTTAAAACTTAATTTAAAACTTATTTAAAAGTCTGGAAGAGTTTAAGTCTGTTTATTTGTTTTGTAACGCTAATCTATATGATCGATGTTCGAAACTTTAATTAATTATTTCTCTTATTTTTCTTTACTTTTTCTTTAATAACTTACCAATTTAACGTTCCTGATTAAATTTGTGATTTATATATGTATTTTGTATTAAATTTTGACTCATATTTATTGCTGAAAATGCGATCTTAAAATCTTGCAATTTTCATATCTTAATCCTCAATGCTTTCCTTCTTGATTAATTTGAATTTACTATTAAAATTTTAACACTCAGAATCTTCTCACCACTTCTTTAAAATATATTAATCTTTTCAGTAATATATTAATCAGTATATCCCCACAACGATATTTGGCGATTTTTTGTTGGCGATTATGGCTAAATCATAAATCTATAAATCATAAATGATAAATGATAATCTAAATCCTAAATCAAAAACATAAAATAATAAATCCAAAATAAACAACATATAGGCTGCCATATTATATCACAAACAGTCCAGAGCGACATCGTTATCGTTCAAAACGGCGCCAAGAAAAATCGCCAAATTCAGCTGTGGGGATATACTGAAGTTATAATTATCCAAATATAATTACTGAAGTTATATTATAAGTTATAGTTGAGGGTAACAACTGTAGTATTTCCCCACAACTGGATTTGGCGATTATGGCTAAATCATAAATCTAAAAATCATAAATGATAAAATCATAAGCTAAATCATAAATCTAAAATAAAAGCATGCAGGTTACCATATTTTATTGTAAAAAATCCAGAACGACTTCGTTATCGTTCAAAAAGGCGCAAAAAAAAAAAAAAAAAAAAAAAAAATCGCCAAATCCAGTTGTGGGGATATACTGTATACCTTATCAAATTATCAAAGTATTACTTAGCCGCAGCAACGCGTGGCCGGGTCTGCTAGTTTTATATATTTTTTTTAAGATCGAAACATATTTTTTATGTTTTTTATTTTAACAATGGGCTTTTCAAATTAACAGAATGTCATTTTACCATGTTTTTATTAATTCGCTTTCTTCTTTGTCTGCTTGTCCAGTACAAATCTTGCAATCGATTTTTAACTAACTTCCCAAAAAGTTAGACAAGTGAAACTTTTAGAATAGCTCAGAACACGATGACAATGCATTCTTTTAATTCTTTTATTCAATTAATAAATATTTTCCTTTAATTAATTTATAAAATGTAAAAATAATAAACTCTTAATAGCCTTAAAATTGGCCATTTAAATTTTTAAATTGTTGCCAAAAAATTCACGAGTTTTTTTTTTTTTTTTTTTTTTTTTGTCAGGAAAATAAATACATTTATTTAAACGTGAACAATAAAAATTGTAAAAAATTAAATTATGCATCTCACAAAAATTGACGTCATTATCACTTTAAAATTTTTATATACATTGATAAAATGCTAATATAGTTCTATAGCTATAACTTCCCGACTAGCTCGACATTTGAAATTTTTAGAATAGCTCAGAACACGATGACAATGAAATCTTTTAATACTTTTATTCAATTAATAAATGTTTGAAAATTTCTTATAATTGCTCTCTTTATTACGCATTTGATCATTTTCTTTCAAGTTGATGGGATAATTCATCAACAAAATTTTAAAAAAGTATTTATTAATACATAGAATTGTCAAGTTTATATGATTCAGCAAAAAATTTAAAAGCGTAGTACACAAAAAGTTCTTTTTATCTTGTAATTATTTTCTGTAAACTTGACATACTATAATAGACACATCATAGTGTAGTCAGAATTTAAATATACTAAATACCTGATAAAATATGAGCATTTTTAGTAATTTTTAACTATGCATTTAGAAAAATTAAAAAATTTGCATTTGAATATTTCATTAACAAAATGTACTGAGTTACTCTTGTAAAAAAACCAGTCGTATATCGTGAAAATTCAGAAAGCTATACACCATAGAGTCAGTTGATTTAAATATTAATAAAATAAAGCGAATGTATAAAAGGTTTTATCCAAACTTTTTTTTTTTTTTTTTTTTTTTTATATCAGTGTTTTATGCTACCATTAATTCATTCAAAATTCAAATTCATATTATACTCGTTACGTATGTGCTTCTATAAAATGAGTTGAATTTCAGTTTTTAACCCGTTTTATTTAATTTCAACCCATTTTATAGCATACTTGCCAACCATCTCATTAATAACCGTTGTTAACGCCCCTTTTTTCACACCACTTTATTTTTAGAGTAATTCTCTCCAAATGTTGTTACGACTAAGTAAGAATAAAATTACTCTAAAATATGACTGGTGTGAAAAAAAAGGCGAATATTAAAATTTTTACGGTTCATAATGAGATGGTTCGCAAGTATGTTATCAAGTATGTCTTACTGAACATTAATTGCATTTTTAGTTCCCCATCATACTATAGGTATGGGGAACTTAGGTAATCGTGAAAATTTTCGACCTCGGTTTTTTGACTTTTCTACACGTTTTCAGGTGTGAGGAATCCGAAAATGACAAAATTTCTATGGTGTCTGTCTGTAGGGTGTCTGTTAGTGTGTCAGTGTGTCAGTCCGTTAGTGTGTTAGTCCGTTAGTTTGTTAGTCTGTTAACACGATATCTCACGAACAAATGATCGCAGAGAGGTCAGATCAGTTTTAAAATATTACTTTCGACACTGGCAAGAACCCTATTCATTTGCAACATTCGAATTTAAAAACTTCGTAAGTTATTTGGAATTTACGATTTACTTAACATGTCAGAATAAGGCAAAATTGAGCATAAATTTCCATTTTGAGGATCGTAAATACATTAGACAACTTCAAAATTACATTTATGATATTTGTTTGAACATGATTGAATACAAATATTCTAATAGGAAAATTTCGTAAATCATTCGTAATTTACGATTTTATCAACATAGCGAAATTGTAAATTTTTCACATAAATATGAATTTTGAGGATTATTGCATTGGAAATAGTAGGATGAAAACTAAATAACGGAATTGACCCTGATAAAATAAATTAATAGATTAGAATAAGATATATATATCGAAGTGAACGGTGGATAGCCTATTAGGCGGGGATTTCATTGTGTCATAATATCAAGCTTTGGTCAAATTCATTTCTTTTAACATGATTATAATATGTCTCACACTAGAAATTTCTGAGAACATAAATATGATGGGGAACTGAGCAGAGTCCACCTATGCCAACTAGTTTTTAGTTCCCCATCATACTATAGGTATGGGGAACTTAGGTAATCGTGAAAATTTTCGACCTCGGTTTTTTGACTTTTCTACACGTTTTCAGGTGTGAGGAATCCGAAAATGACAAAATTTCTATGGTGTCTGTCGGTAGGGTGTCTGTTAGTGTGTTAGTGTGTTAGTGGGTCAGTCCGTTAGTGTATTAGTCCGTTAGTTTGTTAGTCTGTTTACACGATATCTCCCGAACAAATGATCGCAGAGAGGTCAGATCAGTTTTAAAATATTACTTTCGATACTGGCAAGAACCCTATTTATTTGGAACATTCGAATTAAAAAACTTCGCAAGTTATTAGAAATTTACGATTTTCTTAACATGGGAGAATAGGACAAAAATTCACTTAAACGTGCATTAAATGGAAACTTTTTACTGTAAAAATGTCAGACCAGTTTTAAAATATCAGTTTTGATGCCGGAATGAACATCAGTAACTATAAATATGCTACTTTGAAAATTTCGCAAGTTATTGGAAATTTACTAATTTCTTAACATGGCAGTATAGGGTAAAATTTCACATAAACGTCAGTTTTGAGCGATATTTTCATGGTAAAGATGTCAGACTACTTTTGAAATATTATTTAGGACACTGGCATGAATATTAATGACTATGAATTTTCCAATATAAAAATTTCGTGAGTTATTGAAAATTTACGAATTTCTTAACATGGCAGTATAGGGCAAAATTTCACATAAACGTCAATTTTGAGGGATATTTTCATCGTAAAGATGTCAAACCACTTTCGAAATATTATTTAGGATACTGGCATGAATATCATAGACTATGGTTTTTCCATTTTAAAAAATTCGTAAGTTATTTGGAATTTACGATTTACTTAACATGTCAGAATAAAGCAAAATTGAGCATAAATTTCCATTTTGAGGATCATAAATACATTAGACAACTTCAAAATTACATTTATGATATTTGTTTGAACATGATTGAATACAAATATTCTAAGAGGAAAATTTCGTAAATTATTCGTAATTTACGATTTTATCAACATATCGAAATTGTAAATTTTTCATATAAATATGAATTTTGAGTATTATTGCATTGGAAACAGTAGCATGAAAACTAAACAACGGAATTGACCCTGATAAAATAAATTAATAGATTAGAAGAAGATGAATATATCGAAGTGAACGGTGGATAGCCTATTAGGCGGGGATTTCGTTCTGTCACTGTTCCAAGCTTTGGTCAAATTCATTTCTTTTAACATGGTTATAATATGTCTCGCACTAGAAATTTATGAGAACATATATATGATGGGGAACTGAGCAGAGTCCACCTATGCCAACTAGTTTTAAAGAGTAATTCTTTACATGTGGCTGATATATTCTGTCAGTAAAAATTTCTTAACGCTTGTGCATGCTCAATTAAAAATTATTTTCCAAAAATACTCACGTTTCATCCAATACATTTTTACAAATTTTTAAATATTTCCTTATTTTCATATTAAAATATATCTGTCAATACGTTCATTATCAAATAATGTCAAGATTGCTTGAGAGGAATTTTGTCTCACACTGGTACTATATATGTCACACTGATACTCTATGGGCAACTGCAGCTGTCTGGGACTCATAATTAAGGATGGTCTGGAGACATGCCATCACAATTATGATCCTCCGTGGAGGGACTAGCTCGCTGACTCTCCAGAGATATTAATTGAGAGGGTAAAATGGAAGACATAGCGGCTACGACGTGTTTTACTTGCGCCCCCCACCATTAGTGTACACTACAGTCTTCGACCTGCTCAAGAATCGAATTCCAATTACGAGCTCTGCGCTTTACAGCGGCCCTCTAATAATGTCAAAATTCATCACTAAAAATTACTGTTTTTCTTCTTTTTCTGACGTCTTTTTGTGAACATAATACAAAATTACACGCTACCATTGACAGTAACAAACATATATTTTATTTTCGATTGGCCTTACTAAGAATTATATCCTTGTCTTGATGTTATTTGTAGTTAGTAGTGGTATTTTGAAAGCTAATTAAAGCTCGATTAACGAGCGTACACTAATATACGATTGTTCTGAAACGAAAATTTCTTAGAATTTTGTATATTTAATCTCTGTGTGATGATACCAATCTTAAATTTAGCCAAGAATGTTTATTTGTGTGATGCAAGTGAAATTTTGTAGCATAAATATTCATTATATATTTAGGGAGAGAGATCGTATTTGCAGACATCTAGTTTGCCACAAGCTCGTATAACGATAATATGCCCAATTTGTAAAAAAAAAAAAAAAAAAAAAAATAGTGAAAGCAGACAACTGTAACCTTTAGGTAAATAGGGTTTGAAATATATTTAAATGCATCATTAAAATAAATAAAACTGTCATTTTACACTTTTGGGTTGTCATTTTCCTGTTTCTTTTATTCCCCATGCACATAAAAAATATTCCTCATTTTTAGCTTTAAAATGATATACATTTAATGAAATATTAGCTTGGTACATTTTATATTTATTGTTCTTAACTACTTTTTAAAATTATAATGGATATTTATTAAACCTTGATCGTTGATTACAAAAAAAAAAAAAAAAAAAAAAAAAAAAAGAAAAAAGAAAAGAAAAGAAAAGAAAAGAAAAGAAAAAAGAAATGCGAAAATGAATATGGATATTTTTGAATTTATCAGAAAATGGCGTTAACTTTCGGGGAAAACTCTGCAAGTAAAAGCATATTATTTATTTATTTATCTATTTATTGAAGTTTTTGTATAAAGGATCATAACCTTTTAATCTGAATTGCAATTTTTTATAGGAAATGCACGAGAAAAATATACATGGTCTCTGTTAATATTTTCTAAAGTTACGGATTATTTCACTGCTTTAATTATAAGGGTGATCGCAAATACTCTTATTTTTATTTATTTATGTTTTTTTTTTTTTTTTGTCGGCTCTCCTACTTATTGTCGCAGACAAATTTGCATGAAAAAAAAACGATAGCGATAATGCTATTTATATCTGTAAAATAGAAAAACATTTTTATCGAAATTTGGTAATTTATAAATAATAGTAATAATAGTTTCTTTAAGTGTTGTTAAACTTTTAAGCAGACATGTGTAGCAGAAAAAAAAAAAAAAATGCAAAACTAAATGGAATAAATGTGAAACTAAAGACAACATTGGTTACACATACCCTAATTCTTGCATGCATTGTGGAAAATTAAATAGGATGCATGTGAAATCGAAAACAACGATGCAGCACCTATTACAACTTTATATTGTAATTATGTAGCTGCATAATTTTTAGAAAAATTATTTTGAAAAAATTTATCATAAATGATGAAATTTTTATACATCCATTTTTATATCATTTTTATGCCATGCACATTGCACAATAGCATACGTCATAAATAAAGAATATTTTCACTATTTTTAGGGCACGACAATTACAAAGAAAAACAAGTTTTAATAATATACTAAATCTCACCTATCGTTTGTACAAATATTTACAAGTAAAAAACAGTTACGGGAACAATTTAAAATATATATACATAATGCATGTAACAGTGTGAGCATTGTATTGCAGGATTTAAGACTGATTGTCTACTCTTGGGACCTAGGCCTGAGTTAGATGTCATTCTAGTATGTCTTTCTAAGAAGTCTTAATCCGAATTCCGGCGAGCGAGTTTGGGGGGGGGGGGGAACAGCTGAAAACTCCGAAGGACTAGGATGGTTTTCTACGAATCTCACGTTAATAGGACCTTATTAACATGACATTCGCAGAAAGCCATTCTTAGGAAAAAAAAAAAAAAAAAAAAAAAACACGGAGAATGTGCCATCCAGGTGTAAGACCTGGTATATCGGCAATTAACGTTTATACTATCAAAGAAGGCTACACTCATGAGCGCGACCTGGGTTCAGACTCGGAACCTGCTAGTGTAACAATCTGAAATCAATATGAAAATATTTTTTAACCACTAAAATTAATAATAAAATTAATAATAATATTAACAAACAAACAACACACACACAAAAAAAAGAAGATAATGTCTTTTGAAAATATATTAAAATATCTTTTATCGTTTTAATGACATCTAAGTTTTTTTTTTTTTTTTTTTTTAAATTTACAATTCTTCAACATTTTCAGTCATAAAACTTTTTTAACAAGATATGTAATAACTTTTAACGAAAATAAATTAAATAAATTAATAAAGCATTTTCCCAAGAGATGTCGCCACTACATATTTGCATCCAAATAAAAAAAATTATTTTATTTGCACATAGATGTCAGCACTTTATATTATCGAATCTCGTTTTTTTACTATGTTTGTACATGGCTCCCTGCGAGATCGCCTCATGAATCTAGAGAAAGAGAGGTTTCGGTTTTCGTGGAGGGGGGAATGGAAGTCGATGGGGAAAGCCACGAGAGGGTCAGTCAAAGCTGGCCATCTGAAATTCCAGATGCAGTGTTTGATTTACTAGCGTCTGTGGATGCAATGTGGTAGTATGGAGCCGAACCAATCAAAATCTTTCTTGCATTTCTCCTCTATATTCTTTTATGACAGCATCTTTGATTGGTTAAGACAAATGATTACCATCATGTTAGCGAAAATGGGCTTCTTGGCGCACCTTGGCGTTGGCGATATATTTCTTCTATGTTTATGTTTATGACCACATTAAGCAATTTTGTCCTTATGCCTTTTGTTTTTTCTTAGTATCATTATCATTTTCTCTATTGTAATCTGTGCCTTTTTTTTTTTTTTTTTTTTTTTGTAAGATAGTTCGATCCAATATTAAGCTACCTATTGTATATTTATATATTAATGTTTGGTTAACAGTAAAAAAAAGGAATAATTTTTATTTGAACGTTATAACATTAGTAAATATGCTATCTCCTGATAAATTAAATTTTATGTTTAATTTTTACTTTTGAGTAAGTAAAAGGTAAATTTAAAACATACTAGATATTGTAAAACGTTTAATAATAATAATATGTTGCTTGTTACTTGTACATGTTTAATTCTAAATATTTAACTGTTTAATTTTGTATATATCCTTTGTTGATTAAAAAAAAAGAAAGATTAGTTTTATAATTGATTTTATTAAGGCTTTTTTTATTTTGAAAAAGGCAATAATAATGTAACAATTTTGTCAAATGTCTTTAACAATCTTCTTGTAAATATTAATTTTACATATCTGCGTAGCATAGTTGAAGCTGGATGCTGTTAAATTAATAAATCCTATGGGAGATAGAGTCACAATTTTTGGTGAGCAGGTTGATTTTAGGACCGTGGCGCTCACTAAGACGGGATTTTGCGAAATACCCCCCGGGGGGCAGAAGGCAAAAACCACCTTTATAAGCATAACTCGGCTCCAAATTACTTCACGGTGAAGAAATTGCAGATGGGGAGACTAGACTTGAATACAAAAAAATTATTTTCTGCGATTTTGGATTTTTAAGGGGGTAAGGGGTAAAAGTGAGATTTTCGGGGGGGGGGGGGCAGAAGGTAAAAAACACCTTTATAAGCATAATTCGGCTCCAAATTACTTCATTGTGAAAAAATTGCAGATGGGGAGACTAGACTTAAGTACAAAAGAATCATTTTCTGCGATTTTGGATTTTAAGGGGGGAGAGGGGGTAAAAAGGATTTTCGGAGGCAAAATTAGCAATGCATGGATTTTCGAGTAAAATTCTAGCAATAATAGCTCAGATTAAAAAAAAAAAAAAAAAAAAAAAAAGCCAAGCGTCTTCTTAAAGGTATTTGCAAAAATTCATTTTTGATTTTTTCCGATTTTCGATTTTGGGGGGGAGTTACGAGGGGGCAAATTCGATCCCTCCTTTTAGCGCTAAATTTATCCGTGGAAATCTAAGAGCTGAGGTCACAAATTTTAGTGGGTGGCTTATTTATGTGTATCCAACACCCATTGTAACGGGATTTTGTGAAAGACCACCCTCTTTTACCCCTTTGGTGGTTGGGTGGGGAATAAAAGAGTAAAATCACTGATTCACTGACTCAACACAGCCGTGGCGATTCTATGGGAGATAGACTTGCAAATTTTGGTGAGCACGTTGGTTTTAGGACACTGATGCCCATTATGGCGGGATTTTGCGAAATATCCCCGCTCCCCCCTGGGGGGGCAGAAGGCAAAAAACCCCTTATAAGCATAATTTGGCTCCAAATTGCTTCACGGTGAAGAAATTGCAGAGAGAGAGAGACTAGACTTGAGTGCAAAAAAAAGAAATAGCAAGATACGGGTTTTTGAGGAAAACTGTACCAATAACAGCAGAAAGATATAGAAAATCGCCAAGAGTCTTCTTCAGAATATTTCCAAAACCTCATATTTGGTATTTTGCGATTTTCGATTTTTTTTTTTGGGGGGGGGGATGGGGGGGGGTTACACCTAATGCAATGGGGTTTTGCGAAAGTTCCTCCTTTTCCCCTGGGGTGGGGTGGGGGGCAATATAAACCCGTTTCCAAGTATAACTTTGCTTCAAATTATCTCAGCAAGATTAATTTGTATATGTGGGTTGTTTATGCTTTCCCGACACGCACAGTAAAGGGATTTCACAAAATTTCACCCCCCGTCCTTTAAGGGCGGAGGAAGGCAAAAACACGCTTATAGGAGTAACTATGATCCAATTTATCTCAGGATAGCGATTTTTTGATATGTCAATTGGTTATGCGTACTCAAGGCACATACTAAAAAGAGATTTTGTAACATTCCGTCCTATTCCCCTCTTAGGGGTGGTGTTGCAAAAAGCATGTTTCCAAGCATAACTTTTCTTCAAATTATCTCAGTAAGCTTATATTTTACATATGAGTTGTTTATGCATTCCCAACACACATTATAAAGGGATCCTACAAAAATTTCCCCTCCCCTCCTTCAAAGGCGGGGAGGGGGGCAAAAAACGCTTTTAAGAGTAACTCTGCTCCAAATTATCTCAGAATAGCGATTTCTTGATATGTCGATTGGTTATGCGTACTCAAGACACACACTACTAAGGGATTTTGTAAAATTCCACCTTATCCCCCTTGGGGGTGGGGCAAAATCATGTTTTCATGCGTAACTCTGCTCCAAACTATCTTAGACGATTTTTTACTTGCGGGCTGGTTATGCACTCCCAACACGCACTATAAGTCGATTTTGTGATATTTTTCTTTTCCCCCTTTAAAGGCGGGGGGGGGCAAAAATACATTTTAAAGAATAACTCTGCTCCAAATTATCTCAGAAAAGCGATTTTTTATAGGTTGATTGGTTATGTGTACTCAACACAAACAAACTACAAAGGGATTATTTGGAATTCCGTGCTATCACCCCCTTGAGGGTTAGAGGGGGATTAAAAACATGTTTCCATGCGTAACTCTGTTCCAAACTATCTAAGAATGGCAATTTTTGATGCGTGGACTGCTTATGCGTATTCAACACACACTACAAAGTGATTTTGTGAAACTCCACTCCACCTCCCCTTAAGGGGCGGGGGGGAACATGTATTCATGTGTAACTCTGCAGTAAATTATTTTATGAAGGACAGATTTTCCATGTGTGGGTATGTTATATGTATCTAACTCATAATATAAGGATATTTTTCAAAATCTCCCCCTCCTTTCCTTTAAGAGCGGGCTGGGGGGGGGGGGCTAAAAAACACGTTTTAAAACATAACTTTGCTTCAAATAATCTTAGAATCCCGATTTTTTAATATGTGGGTTAGGTATGTGTATGCAACATGCATTATAAAGGGATTTTGTTATGTGTGGCGAGTGGGAAAACCGCTATCGAATGTATCGAGAATTTTAACTTAGATTTTGACTGATTTCAATGATTTTATTATTATTATTATTATCATCATCAATGATATGGTATTTTGAGACTTCATTTCAATATGATGACCAGCGAAGCGGGCAAAGCCTGCTAGTACAGAATAATATAGAAAAAAGATTTATGATGGCCACAATATATTAGTTTTCCTATGAAAATAGCCCTTTAACTATGATTTCATTAGTAAAATACAGTACCCGCCACTTATTAAAATCACATTCGTTCTGAGCAAAAGTGATTTTATTAAGCAGCTGATTTTTATATCCGGCTAACGTTCCTGTACACAATAAAAAGGTGTTACTTCCCTGAATTTGAAAAGAAATTTTAAAAGATACCAAATAATGAAATTAATAAACAATACTAATTAATTTTTAACAGATAATTATTGAAGTGTTTCTTCAAAATAAAATAATTAAACACATCCCAAGCTACGATGCGCTTTCCTTTGAGGAAAATCATCATTACTTTGCAAAAAGTTCACGCCTTTCTTTAAAATTAAAAATATTTTCGTTTAAACATCTTACTTCTTAGTTATTTCAGAATAAGAATTAGAAATTGTCTTTAAATAATTAAAAATAAAATAATTACTGGCGAATTAAATCAAATTTGTAACTTATTACAAATTAACTTATTACACCTTGAAGAATATATTCCTTGAAATTGTTCCTAAGTCAATGTGATGGGGCGTGTTTTAATTGCTGTAAATGTAAAATTTAATGTTGTAAATTTTCGACAAAGAGAGATAACAGAGGGATTTCTGCATTTAATTTATTTTTTATTTAAAAAATAAAAATTCGGAGTGTAAATAAGAATTTACTCAGCATGCATAAATGGTATTTTGCTTCTGATGAGAATTTTTCAGTTTATTAACCGGCAATACTGATTTTATTGAGAGGCAGTTTCAAAGATGGTTTGCATTGATTTTATTCCGATCCTGGCAATTTGATCAGATTAAGCTGCTGATTTTATTAACCAGTGATTTTTATTAAGCGGCGGTTACTGTATTTTGTTTCATTTTTTTTAATATTAATATTGCAAAAAATATGTAAATAATAAATTTTAGTTTTATAATTCTGAACGAAACCTATTTCTTTGTGACAATGCTTTTCACTACAAATTGCAAGTGTAGGAATAAGTATGTTACGCTTAAAGTTTTATTCTCCATGGCAATATTGCACAAATAAATAAAATATTAAATAAATATATTTAAATAAATTATATTTAAAATGTTTTTAAAAGGTGGGTTATATTTTATTGTTTTAAAATAATGAAAAAGAAAAGAAACATACAAAAACCAAAAAACTAATGCCGGATATCCGTATCCGACAGGCAAAAGAGCTCCGGATATCTGATATCCGGCAAAATTTCTATCCGTTTCATCCCTAAAAATAACAGACATGCCATAGTATAATAATACTTTAAGTACTTAATTTCTTACCATGTACTGTTTAAGTTTAAAAACACATGATAAAATGATATATGTAGGTATTTACCATGATCTTGTGTTCATTAACAGAAAGCAAAAAAGAAAATATAAAATCTTAGAAAGAATAAGTAAATATTTAAAGCTTACTTTTAAAATATTTTTCTGAATTTTACAATTTATATGCAATGTTAAATGTTTTTATATGGTCATTTACAAAATAATTCTAAGTGCATACATTCTACTTTTAGACTAGATAAAATCTAAGTTATTTTCACAATGGCTACATAAAAAACTTTGTAAACATTTTTCCGCAGGTTTTAAGGATTTTTACAAAGGGAAATATTTATCGCCACAAATGTGCTTTTGTCTTTTAAAATCGAACTGAGAATTCTAACTAAAAATGTTAAAAACAATGAGTCAAAGTAACATTTTACAATTTATTGAGTAGCCTACTGTAATGTGCAGATTATATTTTTTTTCTTCGCTCAATAATTTTAAATATTAAGTACTTTCATTTTCATCATCAAAAAGAAGTTAAAAAAAAAAAAAATAGCGTTAAGATAATAATAATAATTTTAACATCTTTAGAGACAGACTTGTTAAAGGACTAAATAAAGTTACATATTTAAACACAAAAGTTTAAAAGCACTCAATTCAATCATGAAAGAACAACAATCTAAAATCACATTAGTATTTTATTTTAAATGCGAATGTAATTGATTAGTATTCAACACATTTTAATGATAAAAATATGATTATTATTTAAAATATGCAAAACTAATTATATTTTCTAAGTTGTTCTAAAATGATACCAAAATATTGCAAGAAAAGTAAATAATTATACTTCTAATAAAGATAAATGAATTCAACTTTTTTTTTTCTTATTTATTTATTTATTTATTTTGCAAAGTGCGCAAAAGAGATGTCAGGAGGAATGTGTAACGTAAATATTCCACGATGTAAACTGTAAACAAATCGCTGGCGAGATGCACAGAATGAATGTCAAAAAGATTTTGCAAAAGCAAGCTACTCATTTTATGGCCAATTCGCTAAAGCTGCTATCACACGTACTCTCATACGATCAGCAGTATCAGATACTTTCTCCCGAAACCACCTGAAACAGGTTTTTCGAGCGACAAACGGTTGAAAACGCATCGTGTGATAAGTTTCCCTCTCCTATCTTTGTCAATGACGAACTTATGACTGACAAAATCTCCTATGGTAGATGTTAGCTCATATTCAACCAATCGGAGGGCGAGAAAATCAGAGTGCGTTTAAAACATGAAATAGTGAGCGATTAGTAGCCAATTGTTAACGCCTTTTTGAATTCATTTTAGTCTTCAAAATAACCCTACTACCTGGTGCTCGATTATTCGAAGAGGTATTAGCGTATAGTTCAGAGGGTAGGATCTTCCGTGTGATAGCTGCTTAACAGGTTGCTATAAGAACTGATAACCAATCAACAATGGTGTTATAAACTTTCAGTGTAAGTTGAATTCTGATTGGTTCGGCTCCATACTACCACATTGCATCCACAGACGCTAGTGTACGGATTTGAAAGAAGTCAGAGAAGAAACGAGACAAGCTTCTACGTCTTAATCAGCAACTTTTACTCCCCACTAGTGCACATCTAATCCTGCGCAGACAGACGGCAAGTGATACTCCGCGTCCCCGCTCTCAATGAAAGACGGCAAGTTTTGCGCCCGTCCTGTCCGTTGCTTGTTTCGTTTTCGTAGAAAGACTGTTTAAATAAAGACGTTGAAATTAAAATAATAATAATATAAAACTATATACACATATCAATACGCAAATTTCTTCTTTCACAAAAGTTTTCTGTTTCCTCATAATACAGATACATTTATTTATAATGAGAAATAAGTTTAAAAAATCGATGATAGTATAGTGAATTTAAAACATATTTATTAATTAAAAAGATAAACCTTGCTTATTAGTTACTTTTTAATTACTGGATAAGTTATTTATTTTATTGAAAAATTTTTGTGTAGCTTTTAGGATGTAAATTGCATAGAAAAAGAATTTGAAATTCACAGATGACAGACATAAAAAATTTAATATATTTTCCAAAGTTTTAAGGATTCTTTTTAAAATATCTTTGTACGCTACTCACTTTATTATTCACTTTTTTGTACGTCAAACTATGTATTTTTATTTGACCAAAAGTAATTTTGCTTAAATAAATGTATAGCGAGGGATATATAAGTATCAACAAGCAGTTTAAAGAAAAGCATTTTTACTTTCTTCTATATGTAATATAGAGAAAGTATTGGATTCGCGAAAATTTTCGAAGTCCACTTTTTGATGGATTTACATGTTTTGGGATATGGAGAACACGAATTAATAGTTTTTAGAAAATGTCTGTCTGTCTGTCTGTCTGTCTGTCTGTATCATTTTTTTGTGGACGCTGTATCTCACGAACCAATGAATGAAATTTAACCAAACTTGGTATTTAGTTGCACCCTGACATAAACTGGTGCTGATTAGATTTTGGGATCACTCGCTCAATAGGTGGCGTTGTAATCGCATTTTATGAAAATTTTTAACATGGCAGCATAGGACAAAATTCCGTATAAATGGGCATAAAGAGAGTTATTTTACAATTGTGATTGTAAAATTAATATGAATTATTGATAATAGTAGTAGTTAGCTAGGAAAAAAATTTTGTGCATGGGGGGGCATCGGTTCCCCCCCCGGGGAAGTAAATTTTCAAGATGGGTATCTTTCGAAAGGTCTCGTTGATAATAGTAATAGTTAACTTGGAAAAAAATTTTGTGCATGTGGGGGCATCGGTTGCCCCCCCACCGGGGGGGAAGTTCCCACCCGGGGGGGGCAAAATTTCAAGATGGGTATCTTTCGAAAGATCTCGTCAATACCTTTAAAACGAATGGTTGAACGATAAATCTGTGATAATTTAAACCAAAGTTATCGATTTTTTTTACTTTTAACAAAAAAAAACTTAGAAAAATATCGCAATTTTTTTTTTTTTTTTTTTTTTTTTTAACGAAATTTAACCAAACTTGGTATTTAGTTGGTCCCCGACATAAACTGGTGCTGATTATGTTTGGGGATCAATAGCTCAATAGGTGGCGCTGTGATAGCATTTTATCTAAATTTTTAACATGGCAGCATAGGACAAAAATTCGTATAAATGTGCATAATTAGAGTTGTTTTAAACTTGTGATTGTAAAATTAATATGAATTATTGATAATAGTAGTATGTAACTAGAAAAAAAAATTTCTGCATGGGGGGCATCGCTTCCCCCCCCCCTAGGGGAAAAATACCCCCCCAGGGGGGGTAAATTTTCACATTGGGTATCTTTCGAAAGATCAGTTTGATAATAGTAGTAGTTAACTAGGAAAAAATTTTTGTGCATGTGGGGGCATCGGTTGCCCCCCCACCGGGGGGGGAAGTTCCCACCCGGGGGGGCAAAATTTCAAGATGGGTATCTTTCGAAAGATCTCGTCAATACCTTTAAAACGAATGGTTGAACGATAAATCTGTGATAATTTAAACCAAAGTTATCGATTTTTTTTACTTTTAACAAAAAAAAACTTAGAAAAATATCGCAATTTTTTTTTTTTTTAACGAAATTTAACCAAACTTGGTATTTAGTTGGTCCCCGACATAAACTGGTGCTGATTATGTTTGGGGATCAATAGCTCAACAGGTGGCGCTGTGATAGCATTTTATCTAAATTTTTAACATGGCAGCATAGGACAAAAATTCGTATAAATGTGCATAATTAGAGTTGTTTTAAACTTGTGATTGTAAAATTAATATGAATTATTGATAATAGTAGTATGTAACTAGGAAAAAAATTTTCTGCATGGGGGGGCATCGCTTCCCCCCTGGGGGGGAAGTACCCCCCCGGGGGGGATAAATTTTCAAGATGGGTATCTTTCGAAAGGTCTCGTCAATACCTTTAAAACGAATGGTTGAACTATAAATCTGTGATAATTTAAAACAAAGTTATCGATTTTTTTCACTTTTAACAAAAAAAAAAAAAAAAAAAAAAAAACTTAGAAAAAAAAAATCGTACTTTTTTTTTTTTTTTTTTTTTTTTTTTTTTTTAATATTGTTACTGATTGAATATGTATAGGTAAATATAGAAGAAAGTCTTGTGGTGGCCACAACATACTAGTTTTTTTTTTACTTAGGGCCAAAAAATTTCAGCAATACTGCTTAGAGTTATTAAAATTCTGCGTATCCAAATTAAAATATTTAAAGAAATTTTCTTCTATTCTTTATTTATTTATTTGTTTGTTGAAACTGACAAATCTCTCTATTTATATTTATTTATTTTGTTTGCTTTGTTTTTTAAAAAAGATTTTCCAGGAAATCAAATATTGTTTTTGATATAAAATTATTCTGTCAGTTCTACACAACTTCAACTGTTGGAAATTGCTAGGGTGCAATTTGATTAAAATATTGACTATTTAAGTGAGAAATTGTTGCACGCAAATATATTTAATAAGTCAGTTACGCACAGAGGAAAAAAAAAAGTAAGAAATAAAAGAAAAAGGTATCCCTAGATGATGGCACAAAATTGACTTTTTTTAGAATTATGCTTCTCTGATATAAAAATCATGTATATTGATCATGAAAAACAATTTTGTTAAATAATTTTAATAAATAATTTGTATTGATCGAATCTGTGCAGGAAAACATAGAGGAATGTCTTGTGGTGGCCACAACTTACTAGTTTATTATTGAATATATCATACTCTCAAACGAAAGTAAAGAACATTCAATATACAGCATTCAATGCAATTATAAGTAGATTAATAGTCTTAACTTATTGAAAATGTTACGTTTATCACTATGCAATTACCTTATATTTGTAAGATATGTCTTTAAGCACCAGTGGCGTCGCCAGAAAAAAATTTCAGGGGGGGGGGGGCACAACCTGAAAAAATATTTTTACTTTCTTCTATATGTAATATAGAGAAAGTATTGGATTCGCGAAAATTTTCGAAGTCCATTTTTTGATGGATTTACATGTTTTGGGATATGGAGAACACGAATTAATAGTTTTTAAAAAATGTCTGTCTGTCTGTCTGTCTGTCTGTATCATTTTTTTGTGGACGCTGTATCTCACGAACCAATGAATGAAACTTAACCAAACTTGGTATTTAGTTGCACCCTGACATAAACTGGTGCTGATTAGATTTTGGGATCAATCGCTCAATAGGTGGCGTTGTGATCGCATTTTATGCAAATTTTTAACATGGCAGCATAGGACAAAATTCCGTATAAATGGGCATAAAGAGAGTTATTTTACACTTGTGATTGTAAAATTAATATGAATTATTGATAATAGTAGTAGTTAGCTAGGAAAAAAAATTTGTGCATGGGGGGGGCATCGGTTCCCCCCCCCGGGGGGGAAAATCCCCCCCCCGGGGAAGTAAATTTTCAAGATGGGTATCTTTCGAAAGGTCTCGTTGATAATAGTAATAGTTAACTTGGAAAAAATTTTTGTGTATGTGGGGGCATCGGTTGCCCCCCCACCGGGGGGGGGAAGTTCCCACCCGGGGGGGCAAAGTTTCAAGATGGGTATCTTTCGAAAGATCTCGTCAATACCTTTAAAACGAATGGTTGAACGATAAATCTGTGATAATTTAAACCAAAGTTATCGATTTTTTTAACTTTTAACAAAAAAAAACTTAGAAAAATATTTTTTTTTTTTTTTTTTTAACGAAATTTAACCAAACTTGGTATTTAGTTGGTCCCCGACATAAACTGGTGCTGATTATGTTTGGGGATCAATAGCTCAACAGGTGGCGCTGTGATAGCATTTTATCTAAATTTTTAACATGGCAGCATAGGACAAAAATTCGTATAAATGTGCATAATTAGAGTTGTTTTAAACTTGTGATTGTAAAATTAATACGAATTATTGATAATAGTAGTATGTAACTAGGAAAAAATTTTTTTGCATGGGGGGCATCGCTTCCCCCCCCTAGGGGGGAAATACCCCCCCAGGGGGGGGTAAATTTTCACATTCGGTATCTTTCGAAAGATCAGGTTGATAATAGTAGTAGCTAACTAGGAAAAAATTTTTGTGCATGTGGGGGCATCGGTTGCCCCCCCACCGGGGGGGGAAGTTACCACCCGGGGGGGCAAAGTTTCAAGATGGGTATCTTTCGAAAGATCTCGTCAATACCTTTAAAACGAATGGTTGAACGATAAATCTGTGATAATTTAAACCAAAGTTATCGATTTTTTTAACTTTTAACAAAAAAAAACTTAGAAAAATATCGCAATTTTTTTTTTTAACGAAATTTAACCAAACTTGGTATTTAGTTGGTCCCCGACATAAACTGGTGCTGATTATGTTTGGGGATCAATAGCTCAACAGGTGGCGCTGTGATAGCATTTTATCTAAATTTTTAACATGGCAGCATAGGACAAAAATTCGTATAAATGTGCATAATTAGAGTTGTTTTAAACTTGTGATTGTAAAATTAATATGAATTATTGATAATAGTAGTATGTAACTAGGAAAAAAATTTTCTGCATGGGGGGCATCGCTTCCCCCCCTGGGGGGGAAGTACCCCCCCGGGGGGATAAATTTTCAAGATGAGTATCTTTCGAAAGGTCTGGTCAATACCTTTAAAACGAATGGTTGAACTATAAATCTGTGATAATTTAAAACAAAGTTATCGATTTTTTTCACTTTTAACAAAAAAAAAAAAAAAAAAACTTAGAAAAAAAAAATCGTACTTTCGTACTTTTTTTTTTTTTTTTTTTTTTTTAATATTGTTACTGATTGAATATGTATAGGTAAATATAGAAGAAAGTCTTGTGGTGGCCACAACATACTAGTTTTCTGATAGAATAGTTTTAAAGTTGAAGAAAAAAATGCTTATTAAAATTTTCCAGGGGGGGGGGGCAAGTGCCCCCCCTTGCCCCATTCTGCCGACGCCCATGTTAAGCACATTTAGATATTTAACATTTGATATAATATTAGACACTAAGCTGAATCTGCTGCAGAAGATAGCAGCGTTGAAATATTATGCAAACAATTACAAACATATCATGACTTATTAAGTATTATGATGATTATTAAGGTATTATTAAGGATATGAAATTTATTTAGATTTCATTACAGTGTATTTCATTATTCAACAGCATTTTCTTTTCCTCTCTCTCCAAATTATTTCTTTTACTAGGTTATTTTATATATAACACTGTTAAAGTAAAGACCAAAACAAAATATTAATTCATACTAGAACATTGATAAATTTCTGACATTTTTTGCTTCGCACCTTGAGTACATATCAAATATACAATCTATCTAGAATGATAGACAGATAATACACACACAAGCAGTGTATCATTACAGTTGCATTTTTCACAAAATACAAAAATTAAAAATAATAAGTTATCATTTTTTTAAGCATTTCAGTATGTGTACTGGATTGTTAAATGGAAAAACCTTTTATTAAAAAAGTCTTAAAAAAAAAAAACTAAACCATAGTTGAAATGTTCAAATTACTTAAAATTCAACAATATTAAAATATATAAATAAATATATATATATATATATATATATGCAGTACAGTGGGCTAGTATTGTACTTGAATAAGACTTTTTTCAATGGAAAAACAATTATTTTACCATTCCATTTCATATTTAAAGGAGAGAAAAACATAGTTATGTATGTGAGATGATAAATCTTTAAAAGAACTATGTTGCTAACAATGAAATATACAGAGGCATCTTTAATGGTGTGCAAATTGATTATTTATAAGCCTACTTATATTTTAACATTTTGTTAATGAAATTTTAAATTTGGTTTAAACCCAGATTAGACAGTAAGTAAATATATTCAGCACCCCCCCCCCCTCCATCTATCAATTTTTTGTTTATACTACTGCTGCTTCATAGTTAGTTTTGCAATAATAATTTTCAAGCTGTCATATTCTATACATAATAAATTTTTCGATATATTTCTAGAACACTATATCATTAAACACATTTTGATATATTATCCGAAATTTACTTTATCCCTACCATTGACTTCGAAAACAAACGTCTCACTTAAATAGAAATTATCGAACAGGAAGCTGTAAAAGATATCATGAAGCACAGCAGCTTATCTATTTATGAAACAAAATAATTTATATTATTCATTGAAAATATAAAAGTGATATTTGTCTATTTGTTAGTAATTACATAAAAAATTTAATTCCACCTTTTAAATCGCATATTCATAGGAGAAACAAAATAAGTAGCACTCAACTATATTTTCTTAATTTATTATTACGAGCAAATTATTATATGTAATGTTATTATATAATATGTAATGCCCCGAATTATATATCAGAGAATTATACTTTTCGTTAGTTATATTATATTGATTATTATAATTACAATACGTATGCATAATATTTTTTTAAAATATGGGGGGGGGGGGGAGGGAGTCCATAGCCAAATGAGCCCAGGGCACAATCTAACTTAAATCTGCCTTTGAGAATATGTAAGTCAGTTCAACAAAATACTTTGCAATAACCAACAAGAAAATAAGAATAATTAATTATTAAGCAGTATTAAAATATATTATTTACTCTTAGCTGAGCTAAAAATAAATAAGAATGTTTATAAATTTTTTAATGCATTCACAATTTCATATAATACTTCTAATTACCAGATTTCTTTTCTTAATCAATATTTATTACAGAGTGCCAAAGTAAGATTTTTAAATTACGTTTTCATTCCAAAGATTTACAAATCTTAAAATTCTCAAAAATTAAAAATCCTTCCAGCTCTTTTGAAAGGGTAGGTTGATTCCTTTTTTCTTATCGTGTAGCCACCATTTTGAAACAAAATGACAGCTAAAATTTGTAATGGGCATGGTGGGAATATATTGATGAGGGCTATATACATATGGAGTTTTAAGCAAATCGGTTCATAAATACCTTTTTTTTTTTTTTTGTCAATTTTAAATGCATATCAATCAGGCAAACAAACATATCAAATACATTTGTGAGATGAACCTACTCAACAAATTTATTTCATATTAATTCAGTATTTCAAAAGTTATCATGTTGACTAAATTTCATGTGGCCACCACTCGGAAACAAAATAATGGAGCACACTGCTCAGTTAACTAATGCAAGATATCTGTAAGATAAATCCACTGTCCAACTTTGGTTTGAATAAATCCAGTATTTCAAAGTTATTGTGAAAAAAAAAAAAAAAAATTAATCAAGTGTCAACATTCAGTGTTTGCAACTTGGACACAAATTTGCAGAGCACCTTACCCAGCAAAATCATTTATGATATTTGATAAGTCCACAGTCAAACTTTGGTTCGAATTGAGTATTTCAAAAGTTATCATGATAATAAATTTTCAAGTGGCTGCTACTTGGAAATAAAAGAGCAAAGTGAGATGCCTAGCAAACTTAGCTAAGATAATTGAATGATAAGTCCACTGCACAAATTTTCAAGTGGTCACCACTTGGTAACAAAACAGTAGAGCAAGTTGACCAGTGAATTTATCCTAAATATTTGAGCCATAAGTTCATAATCCAACTTTGGTTTAAATCAGTTTAGTATTTCAAAAGTTATCGTGATGGCACATTTTCAAGTTGTCACAACTTGTAATCAAAATAGATGAACAAGTTGCGAAGACTCATAAAAAAATATTTATATGATAAATTCTCTGTCTAACTTTAGTTCGAATTAATTAAAAATTTCAAAATTCATCGTGTTGATAAATTTTCAAATGGTAGCCTTATTTCACATGGTCCCACTTAATATCCAAGAAAGGGTATATTGCACTAAAGTAAAAAAGAAGCAAAAATAAATAAATAAAATGTTCAAATAATTATAACTAAAAACTGCTTCCAGATTAAGTGAAAATTCATAACATAATAGTTTCTAATTTTTAAAAACCAAAATTAAATGAATAGTTGATAGGGATATTAATTATAAGTCGTATAAATAGTTGTGAAAATTGCATATATTTTCATAGAATGAATTAAAATATGAGCTTTTTTTAAAAAAATTAATGTATTATAATAATTCTGCAATAGCAATAAATTTGAATGATTTTATGTGACTCTGTAAAAATGAATTATAAAGACTAAATTAGGTATTTGCACTGAGTAATGAAGTATCTTAGTTTTATATAAAATATATTTATTTCCTGGAAAATCTTTCTTACAAATAATAATAATAATAATAAAATAAATAAAAATAAAATGAATGAATGAAGAGACAGAAACTCTAAGAAGTATTGCTGAAATTCTTTGACACTTAGCAAAAAGAAAAATGCTTTTCTTCAAAATGCTTGTAGATGCATATATATCCTTGCTATACATTTATTTAAGCAAAGTAACTTTTGTATTACTTACAAACTTTGAATAAACACCATACAATGCAATAAACTCGCAACAATTGTTTCGGGTCGAAAAAACACACGACCCTTCATCAGGCGAATAAAGTAAGCACGAGTGCTGCAGCAGCACTCGTGCTTACTTTATTCGCCTGATGAAGGGTCGTGTGTTTTTTCGACCCGAAACAATTGTTGCGAGTTTATTGCATTGTATGGTGTTTATTCAAAGTTTGTAAGTAATATTTTTACAACGCCAGTTTATTGATGCTTCTTTATCAAAGTAACTTTTGATTTAATTTTAAATAAAAATACATAGTATGACATACAAAAAAGTGTATAATAAACAAGGATATTTTTAAAAATAATCTTTAAAACTTTGGAAAATATATTAAATCGTTTAAGTTTGTCATCGATTAAAAATTCTTTTTCTCTGCAATTTGCATCTTAAAAGCTACATAAAAATTTTACAATAAAATAAATAACCTATGCTGCAATTACAAAAGTAAATAATAAGCAATGTTTATCTTCTTAAATAATAAACCTGTTTTAAATCCACTATCATTGATTTTTTTTTTTTTTTAATTTATACACTAAAAATAAATGCACCCATATTATGATGAAACAAAAAACTTTTGTCAAAGGAGAAATTTACATATGAATATATATATATATATATATTTTTTTTTTTCCTGTTCAAAAAGCCCTTTACACAGGCAGGAAGCACGCAATATGCCCTTTTAAATGGACTTTTACGAAAACAAAACGAGCAACGGACGGGAGTAATTGTTGCCGTCTTTCACTGAGCGAGGAGTATCACTTGCCGTCTGTATGCGCAGAACTAGATGCGCGCAATTTGAGAGCAAGACTCCCGGGAGTATGGTTTTGGGAGTAAAAGTTGCTGATTAAGACGCAGACGCTTGTAGAAACGAGCATTATCGAGGGAGTGAAGGTTCAGAGGGGTAGTGAGAGAGAGGGTCAAAAACTTTACGTCTTTACTAACCGGAGAAGAAAGGCGAAATGTGTGGGGCGACCAAGAAGCGTGCACGACTTCCGCATCCAAAGATGGTAGCCCGGCGAAACTTTCGCCAAACATAATTCTTTGTTCTTAGTATAAATCTGATGGAAAAATTTGAATTTTTGAAAGACAATTTAAATTATATTAACCTAATTCTTGGCAGACTCCATTACAGCCAAATGTATGACGTGATTATGATATTGCGAAACAGGAAGTGAAATAATTACAGCTACATTGCGTAATTTTAAAGAAAGATTGAATCGGAAATATTGGGAATATAATATAATTTAAAAGAACGATTTATTCTGCAAGCCAATAACAATTCTTATTAAATAATTGAGAACAACTTTTATTTGATTTATTTAATGTAGGAATTTTAAGTTTATATTTTATTTTAAAGGTTATTTTATTAAAAAAGGGCTACATTTACAGTTCAAAATTAAAAGAAATCTTTTATGGGTTATTTACATTTTAAAATAAATGAAATTTTGATTTATGAAAGACGTATTTAAAAAGGTTTGCATAATTAATCTATATTAAAATTAATCTTTTCTTCAAAGAACCAAAATGCAAATTATTTCAACAAACAAGTATATAATTTAAAATAAAATTGATTTCATTTTAAATCAATTCCTTATGCAAAATGTACTAATTTATTATTCAGAATTTTTAAAGAATTAAATCTAAAATTGACAACATGAGTGGAACTCCTCCACAACAATGACCAGCATTTGCAATCTACAAGCAATCCAGAAGCTCAGTTAATTCAAAATGAAACAGATGGAAAACATCAATTTAGTCTCATTTGACACAAACCCGAGGTAAAACTAGTGATTCTGAACCAGGATCTTCCCTTGCAACAAGGACTGTATCACATCCAGCTGAATAATTTGAAGAACTATTTCTACAAAATTTCAGTCCTATAAATCTTCTACAAACTCTGCACGAAGCAGACTGATTTCGAAGAGGTAAAGAAGAATACCTTGAAGTAGAGAAGAATATCTCAGAAAACTGCCATTTAGAAATGAAAAACCAATACCAAGTATTAGACCTCTCAACAAGTAAATCAAAACCTCGTAAATAAAACAAGGATAAATCTATTATAAGAAGACATAATGCAGCTCAATATGAACAAGACATCAGTATTCCAGTCCTTGAATCTCTGCATCCGAGTGAGTATAGCTCCTCATCTCAGTCACAAGAAAATTATGTGGTAGATGATTCTTCTACTTGGTACATTATCTTTTGATACAATCAGTTTGATGGTGAATGTCAGAATGTACCTTATGTGCCCAAGGAGATTGTATATTAGTGAGGTTTACCATTAAAAAGTCAAAAAAGTTTTTGTCAGACAAATCATCAATAAAGTGTCAATAATAAAATGAGGGAGACTTTGTTGTTACATTTTTGATAAAAGAATTTGATTCTAATAAGTTTTAATGCCCCCAAATGAAGATATAGTATAGTTACTCCAAGAGAACCAAAATCTCATTTCCTGTTTGATTAGATGGATATAACAAAAACTAATCATAATCTGCATCGACTAATATTGTATTATGCTACAAAACTGTTATAACTTCAGTGTTCTGTGCAATGTGTTGCTTTTTCATTTCTGCTAAATGCCGACAATAAGTTTTTTTTTTTTTATTTCGTTGCTAGTTTATTTTTAGTATGTAAAGCTTTTATCACTTTCAAAAATATCTGTTATTTTATTAAATTAATGCAAGAATGTAGGTCGACTACACGTTTCTACATGAAATAAAGCGTTACTTCATTGTCTATATGAAATAAAGCGTTACTTCATTGTCTATATGAAATAAAGTCTTTTGTTCAGTCCAGTTCATTTTTCAATCATTTGTGGGAAAAATGGGAATGCTCAAGATATTTTTCTCTCCTATTTCATGAGATACAAACATGAAATAAAAGCTAAAATGTCTGAAAAGATTGCAGTTTTTACATAAAATTTCCCAAGTCTGTATATGAGGAACTAATATGGAAATTGAGCTGCTGCCACTAATGCGACGTACTAAGTCACTATTAATCCAAAGCCAGCGAGATTAGTGACAACAGAAGCTCTTTGTTTTATCCTACGTCTCATCTGAATGAATAAATTAATTACAAAGCTTTTCTGTCAGTAGAAAGACAACAATCACAGTTATTTTCATTAAAAAAACTGGCACTGGAAAATATGAATTAGTCTCTTTACAGCAAGTTTAAAGAAAAAATTAAGTTTGCCTGCTTCCATTACCCCCACTTGCCCCTATATCGGTATAATAGTTCTATGTTCTGTTGATATAATTAACAGAAACAACTTACAAAAATTGGAATAATACACCGATTTTTGTGAATTTAAGTGCATTGTTTACTAAAGATTTCGATTGTATATAGAAATCATAAAGCTCTTTTGAGATAGCAAAGTTATAATGTTGTGATAAAGAAAGGTATGTCCAATAAGTGCTCACTACTTTCTTCTGTATTCAACAAAAGAAAGTATTAGATTCATAGAAATTTTCGACTTTCGGTTTTTGATGGATTTACACGTTTTGAGAGGTCCAGAACATGATTTGACCATTTTTAGAAAATGACTGTCGGTCTGTGTGTGTGTGTGTTACAAAAATTTTGTTACGACTGTATCTGAGGACCTACTGCACAGAAATACATATAAATTTATATGCAGATGTACCTTGACCTAAATTAATGCCTGTCAACTTTTGATGTTAACTGCTCAACAGGTGGTGCTACTAGATCGCGATTTCCATAATTTCAGGGAAGGCTATATCTCAAGAACTACTGCGCGAAATTGCATATAAATTTATATGCGGATGCACCTTGATCTAAATATTAATGTTATCAACTTTTGGTGTTAATTGCTCAACAGGTGGTACTTCTATACGCGATTTCCACAATTTCAGGGAAGGTTCTGTCTGAGGAACTACTGCACGAATTTGCATATAAACTTATCTGCAGATGCATTTTGACATTAGTTAGTGCCTACCAACTTTTGGTGTCAATTGTTCAACAGGTGGCGCTGCTAGATCGTGATTTTTAAAATTTCAGGAAAGACTATATCTCAAGAACTACTGCCCAAAATTGCATATAAATTTATATGTGGATTCACTACGACATAAATTAGTGCCTATAAACTTTTGGTGTCAATCTCTCAACAGATGGAGCTGCTATGCGTCGATTTCCTCGATTTCAGGGAAGACTATATCTCAGATTCTATTCCGTATAATCAAACAAAACTTGATATGTAAGAAGGACATTATAGGCCATTATGCTGATTCAATTTGGATGCATATCAGCCAATGAGTGGCGCTGCTATACTGTAATTTTCCCTGAGAACGGGAAAGCTATATCTCACCTTCTATGGCATAAAACTGTACGAAACTTGATATATGATATAACCATTATGAAAGCACATTTTTAGTTCCCCATCATACTATAGGTATGGGGAACTTAGGTAATCGTGAAAAATTTCGACCTCGGTTTTTTGACTTTTGTATACGTTTTCAGGTGTGAGGAATCCGAAAATGACAAAATTTGTATGATGTCTGTCTGTAGGGTGTCTGTTAGTGTGTTAGTCCGTTAGTGTGTTAGTCCGTTAGTGTGTTAGTGTGTTGTGTTAGTCCGTTAGTTTGATAGTCTGTTTACACGATATCTCACGAACAAATGATCGCAGAGAGGTCAGACCAGTTTTAAAATATTACTTTCGATACTGGCAAGAACCCTATTCATTTGCAACATTCGAATTAAAAAACTTCGTAAGTTATTAGAAATTTATGATTTTCTTAACATGGAGAATAGGACAAAAAATCACTTAAACGAGCATTAAATGGAAACTTTTTACTGTAAAAATGTCAGACCAGTTTTAAAATATCAGTTTTGATGCCGGAATGAACATCAGTAACTATAAATATGCTACTTTGAAAATTTCGCAAGTTATTGGAAATTTACGAATTTCTTAACATGGCAGTATAGGGCAAAATTTCCCATAAACGTCAATTTTTAGAGATATTTTCATCGTAAAGGTGTCAGACTACTTTTGAAATATTATTTAGGACACTGGCATGAATATCAATGACAATGAGTTTTCCAATATAAAAATTTCGTAAGATATTTAAAATTTACGAATTTCTTAACATGGCAGAATAGAGCAAAATTTCACATAAACGTCAATCTTGAGGGATATTTTCATCGTAAAGATGTCAAACCACTTTCGAAATATTTTTTAGGATACTGGCATGAATATCATAGACTATGATTTTTCCAATTTAAAAAATTCGTAAGTTATTTGGAATTTACGATTTACTTAACATGTCAGAATAAGGCAAAATTGAGCATAAACTTCCATTTTGAGGATTATAAATACATTATACAACTTCAAAATTACATTTATGATATTTGTTTGAACATGATTGAATACAAATATTCTAATAGAAAAATTTCGTAAATTAATCGTAATTTGCGGTTTTATCAACATAGCGAAATTGTAAATTTTTCATATAAATATGAATTTTGAGAATTATTGCATTGGAAACAGTAGCATGAAAACTAAACAAAGGAATTGACCCTGATAAAATAAATCAATAGATTAGAATAAGATAAATATATCGAAGTGAACGGTGGATAGCCTATTAGCCGAGGATTTCATTCTGTCACTGTATCAAGCTTATTCAAATTCATTTCTTTTAACATGATTATAATATATTTCGCACTAAAAATTTATGAGAACATAAATATGATGGGGAACTGTAGATGGCAAAAGCTATATCAAATATGTTCTTTGCAAATGTTTTATAATCACAAATCTGACAAGAAATCCTATATTAAAGAAATTTAAGTCGAATTTGATTAAACAATCTCATTTTATTTTCACTGAAAAAGGATAATTTTCGCGAAAATTGTTACATATATGCAATAATTCAATAGCTGACATCCCATGTAGAGTTAGCTACATTTTGAAATATGTAGTACGTTCAATTTTAAATTATTTTAAATTGAACGGTGGTTATTTCTTATAATTCAATGCTCGTCTTCTGAATTTTATGGGGAAAATATTTTATTTATGTTATGTATATGTAAGAAAGTCAAAATTAGGAACTATGTGAAATAATTTATATATTTAACTGAATAAATCAGTGATTTCATTAATTTCTATTATTATTATTGCTCATCTTGTGTATATTTTCAATAATACGATTTGTTTGATTTTATGTAACTTTGTATACATGATATAAGTGCATTTATTAATAGTCATGTATTTACCCCCCTTTTTCTGTTTGTTTCTGAAATATATACATACATAAATTAAAATTAGCGACTTGGGCAGTTTACTGTAAAACAACAGTATGCTACAAATGTTTATAAATAGCATCACTAAAAATACTATTTTTTAATACAATTTTAAGAAAATGGATGTAACAGAATGTCAAATTTTTGAAATAATAAGCTAGGCTGATCCTTTAGAAAAGTGAAAATTAAGTAAAATAATATGAACTGAACACTTAAGGATTTTTAATCTTTAAAAGAAGTAAATTTTACATAAAATAAAAAGAATATATGTAAGAAATAATAAAAAGATGTAACATTAAAATGAATATGTGAAAGAAAGGAAACATAAGCATTGTTAAAAAAAAAAAAAAAAAACTAAAAAAGTAGAATATGGGTAAGTAAAATTTTAAAAATATAATATGCGATATTACATATCACAACCTTGTATATTATTTTTATAGGTCAACTTTAGCGGGAAATACTGGTTGAATATTTTAAAATGTAAACGGCCCAATTCTGTCAAAATAGGGCTCTTAATTTATTGATACTTGCTTGTTTCTGACTAAGTGGCGAATGAAAGAAATATAAATAGGCATTAAAAATTGAAAATATAGGTAATTTATTACAAATATATGTATCGTCAGTCACAGTTAGGAAAAGAACAGAACCTGAAAGGGATTAGTATTCGCTAGAAATGATTCCTCATTAGTGATTTGCTCATGTTTAATGCAACTACAAAATGAAATATTAAATTATTGTTAGAATTATTTATTGAATTTAACCGCTGCACGAAAGTATGAATATCACTACCAATTAACTAAAAACACTCAATGAATAAATGAACAAGCATGCCAACCATTTAAATTACTTTCATTATGGTGTATTTTTATGTTGCATACAAAATACTTGTTGCATATGGAACGAATTAATTGTTTGAAAATAAACAATGATATTGGATTTTTTCGGCAATAATCAATTGCCCTCAAATGATAAAGTGTGTTAGAGTATAATGAAATTTCACGTATTAGGTTCTTTTGTTAATGCAACTAAAAAATATCTGTTATACCACAGACATATATTTGTATTGATAATTTTTTATATGTAAAACTTATATTCGAATTCAAAGCAATTTATTGGTATTTTTCAATTTTTTAATTTTAAAGTACACCGTTAAAAATAATCGTACAATGTTTTGCGGCGCTCACACATACACACACACAAAACTGAAAGCCATTAAGCAAATTAATATACAAAATAAAAGCCATTAGACTTATGGTCTCACTTCCGTTTTATATGTCCCACTTTCGGTTTTCCATTTTTACTTTCCGAACACTATAGTGAGGGAAGTATTGTAATCATGTCAAAAATCCGAATTCGAGATTTTGATGTTTCTATACGTTTCGAGGTCCCCTGAGTCCGTTTTCACTATTTTTACGATGATGTGTGTATGTGTATGTGTATGTATGTATGTGTGTATGTATGTGTGTGTGTATGTCTGTGAGTGAACACGCTAGCGTCTAAACGCTTTGTTCGAATAAGCTGAAAGTTGGTGCGTATATTGTAAGTCACCATAGAACGAACCCTATAGATTTTGGTGAATCTAGCACTTATAGTTTTTTTACAGGGACACAAAGGAAAATTCTTTATCATTATGGTCTATGGGACCAAAATCTTAAAAGTGCGATAGCATCTAAACGCCTTATTCAATTGCACAAAAAAATTTATACACATATTATAGGTCACAGTTACTCAATCTGTATAGAGTTTGGAGAATCTGGCACTTACAGTTTTTTTTACAGGGGCACAAAGAAAAATTCTTTATCATTATGGCCTATGGGGCCAAATTTTTAAAAGTGCGATAGCGTCTAAACGCTTATTTAATCTGAACAAAAAATTTGTACACATGTTATAGGTCACAGTTGCACGAACTGTATAGATTTTGGTGAATTTAGCCCTTACAGTTTTTTTACAGGGACACAAAGAAAAATTCTTTATCATTACGGCCTGTGGGACCAAATTTTTACTTTCTTCTATATTCAATAGAAGAAAGTATTGGATTCGTAAAAATTTTCGACCTCGGGTTTTTGATGGATTTACACGTTTTGAGAGCTGTAGAACACGATTTGACCATTTTTAGAAAATGTCTGTCTGTCTGTCAGTCTGTGTGTGTGTGTGACAAACTTTTGTGGCAACTGTATCTCAGGAACTACTTCACAGAATTTCATACAAATTGGTATGTAGTTGCACCTTGACATAAATTAGTGCCTATCAACTTTTGGTAAAAATTGTCTTACAGGTTGCGTTGCCATTCCGCTTTTAACATGATGGTATAGTACAAAATTTTGTATAAATGTGCATAAAGAGAATTATTTTTTAATAATCATTATGAAATTTACCAGAATTATTTATAATAGAGATAGTCAACTGGGAAAATTTCTTTGTATGTGTAGGAGCCTCGCCTTCTCCCCCCCCCGGGGGGGAATTCCCCCCTTGAGGGGAGTAAATTTTCATGATGGGTATCTTTCAAAAGAGCTCGCCAGTACCTTTAAAACGAATGGTTGAACCATAGATCTGCGATAATTTAAAATGAAGTTACCGATTTTTTTTTTAACAATATATATATTTTAATGTAATATTGACAATAAAATTGACTTTTTTTGGATATTTAGTGTTATACTACTTCTCTAATATGGAAATCATCTGCATTATCATGGAAGATAATTTTTTTTAAATAATAATTTAAAAAAAATTATTTTTACTGAGTGAATTTGTATAGAAAAATATAGAAGAAAGTCATGCGGTGGCCACAACATACTAGTTAAAAGTGCGATAGCATCTAAACGCCTTATTCAATTGAGCTGAAAATTTATATGAATATTATAAATCACTGTTGCTCTAACTATAAGCATTTTGGTGAATCTAGCATTTATAGGTTTTTTACAGGGACACAACGAAAATTCTTTATCATTATGATCTATGGGCTCAAAGTTCAGTAGCGTTAAATAAAACATCGTGTAATATATGGAGAAAAAAACTCAAACACTTTATTATGGTTTTATCTCTTTTGTTTGTTTAAGAACTCCTCTTTCTTTACTTTATCTACAAAACTGTTAATTACTCAATGTTCGGAAAGTCGAGTGGAGTCACTCCAGATTTTTTCTTATATTATAGTCCACTATATTACGAATTATGGTACAACAGAAGAAAAAAGTTTATTTTTCTATTATATATTTAGTTTACATAACTCTTGTTTTTATGTTTTATAAAAGGACTATAATTCATATTTAAAATAAAATACATTTATTTTGCATTACTATGTTTGTTTCATTTAATAATGATAATATACGCTTCTGTAACAGAGTGGACACCTTCTTTAACAGAGTAGAAATATTTTATAATACCGGTCATTTTTTCCCTTGAAAATAGGAGGGGGGTGGGGGAAGCCAAAAAAAATTGCAAACATTATTTAACGATTTAATGGTGTTTTACACAATTCTTGATATATGTTCTTATGCTTCCTCACAAACATCCACACTACATGGAAATTCATAATATAGTCGCACACCCTGCAATTTAAGTGTGGGCTCAGGTAACATTTCAATGATCTGATCAAATTCTATGTAGGGAATATCTTAATCATCAGCTTTGAATAAATTTGCACTATTATTAGCAGTTTTTCAAACTAATAACTCTTACTTCTCCATCATTCATATCTTCTTGTGTTACTACAGCATAATTGAATGTTAATTTATAATGAGTACCATCTGTGTTGAATTTTGCAAGGACAAGGACTCCAGCTTTTATATCTTTTTGAAATATTTATTTTTATTTTTCTCAGTTCTTCATCCATGGACAATAGTTCATCAGTTTCTGATGAAGCCGATAAGTAAGCATTAGATATTTTCAGCTTTCAGTTGTTGTAAGATTTAAGGCTGATTGACTTCGCTGGGGAATAAATGTATTGCCCTTACATGATGGTTTTTCTAAGGAGTTCTAGCATACATTTACGTGAGTGTCAGATAAAACCACAGAAAACTCTGCATAGTTAGGTTGATGAGCGTGTCCTAGGATCGAATCTGGCACTTCCCATCTATTCTATTATTTCAATCTGTTTATCTTTAATTAAGTATAATTTCACTTTAGTTGTATCTTTAAAGGAATTAAAAATTTAGTAGCATCCTTTATATTATTACTGCGTAATATTACAATCAGCCTTCCTCTTCAGCATGCCTCTACATGATCAGCAGCTCCTTTGTGGTGACCTGCTTCGAAAAAATTCCTAGTGCACCACTTAAAATGAACTGCATACTTATTAAATAAGTAAAAAATCTTCTTTTGTCGATATTGATTAAAAGGTGTATCGGAGAAAATTGAACAACATTTATTTTCGTATCTGAATCATCTTTAAATCTGGGTCCGAATAGATGCTAGACCATGATCTAAGCACAGATTCCGTACATACATGACTTTGATGTCAACTTACACTGCTCTCTAATAATTTTTCAGGGTCTTCCAAAGTGATGTATTTCGTACATAATACAACTGATTTATATTTTACATTGCTTTGTTGAATATACAAGCCTGTTGGAAATATTCTTAAAAATTAGAATCTCTCGATAATAGATTTGGCGCTCTGCATTACTTTCTTTTGGCGATATCCAAAAAAAAAAAAAAAAAAAAAAAAAAAAAAAAGAATTTCCAGTAACACATTTCATGTATTTATCAATTTCAAAAGTAAATATATTAATTGAGGTATTTATAGCAGATAATATTATCTATTTCTATCAATATGTCCATTCTGTTACATTAATTGTCCACTCTGTTACATTCTTTGTGTAACAGAGTGGACAAATAACTCTAAAAGTAAGGTTAGAGACTGTAAATTTCAAGCTATATAAAAATAAACTTTCCTGAAATAAACTTCATGAATTACATATTGGTTTTCAATAATTTATTTATTTAAATTTTTTTATGAAATAAAAATTTAAATGTAACAGAGTGGACATTTATTTAATATATTCAAGATACTATAGACATAAAAAGCAACTTATCTTGTTCTTTGAAATTTTATCCCAAATGACTGATTGCAGGGGAATACACTGGTTCTCATAATTATAAGGACACCAGTTTTTCTATATTAACTAAACACTGAACACTATTATTTAAACAAATATATGTTTATTAATTTGAATTTAATTAATAGACTATATTTAAACAGTGTTATCGTTTTTCTATCTTTAAAAAATTTAAATACGGTCAAAAAGATGATTTTTCAGGTGCTTACAATTATAAGGACAGCTCGAATCTTAGTAATTCTTTTCAGTTATTCTTTAAATTAATAATTTATGAGGTCTATTTTTAGGGTGAAACAGTCAGACATTCTCTTTGTTATATATATATACTTTTTTTTTCTTATTCATTTTCAATACCATTTCATACAGCATATAGATGATATTCTGAATACATTTAAACTATTTAAAATTGCTTTTCACTTGCATGCACTTTTCTAATATGATAAGTTAAGGTTTTTTCAACTTTTAGGCCACGGGAAAGGCAATAATACAGAAGTTTCTTTCTTCAAACTATTTCCTATTGCTCTAGAAGTAGAGCAAAAATGTAAGTATTGTTAGAAATATATTATTACCCCCCAAAATCTAACAAAAATCTGCGAATTCCGTGTTTAAAATTTGCGGATATTCTCTTGATGTTCATAATAATAGAAAAAATTACTAAATTCATTCTGCCTTCAGTAGAAACAGCTCCCCAGAGCATCATAGATCCACCTTTAAAATGCCCGATTCATATCTGCCTTTAAAAAATCTGCTCTGTCTTTCGCTATCTTCAGATCGTGCCAGTAACTGTTAAAACCATTTGGTTAATTAAGAATAAAATGTTTTCCATCCGAAAATGCAGCATTTTACCATTTAATATTGTCTTTATTCAACTTTAACACAGATGTTATTTCCCCCATTAAATACTTATTGATTATTATAGGTTTTTCATTCATTTTAACATATTATTAATTATTTTAAACATGCATAAATGTGGACCCCAACATTTCGTTAAAAATTACGAACAAATTCAGCAGCAGTCATTATGAGTAGAACAGTAAGAGGAATTATGAGTCTTCGATCTCTGTAAAATAACTCTGATTTTGCATCAGAACTCTCTCCTATCGAACCAGCAGTTCAACATTTGATC
This sequence comes from Salticus scenicus, assembly GCA_963930645.1. Lineage (NCBI taxonomy): Eukaryota > Metazoa > Arthropoda > Arachnida > Araneae > Salticidae > Salticus > Salticus scenicus. Next base: position 103,067,418 of record OZ005655.1, read on the forward strand.
ACATTTCCTTCAGCAATTTTAGATCTTCGAATTTCATTAGAAATTCGGCGGATTGAAATTATCCTTCCACTTAAAAAACACATTTATCATACTTCACTATATGAACGTTCTTTTTTTAGAGGAATTATCAGTAATCTCTGTCCAAGAAAAATTGAAGGCTTATATATGAATTAATCTAGCCCAGTAGTTAACAAATTCGCATGTGAACTGTAATTTATCCGCTAGTAAGTTAAATAAAACGAAAAAATCTTGATTGTCCCTATAATTATGAACATCTAAAAACGTGGAAAAAAAATATCTTGCATTATTTTTTATTAATTTTGTTTCACATTTAAAAAAAAAAATATATAGCAGTTTTGGTTTTTAGAAAATTAGATATATTAAGTGCACTTAGTATAATCTTGTTCACAATTATTTTTACATTACTTATTGCAAAACATAAAGTGTCCTTATAAATATGAGAAGGAGTGTAGTAAACACTTCAGGCAATTCAGTAGCGTTGCCAGCTTTGATATAATATTAAAATATTTTTTTTTTTATTTACTGTAACAGAGTGGACATAACAGAGTTGAATAAAATTTGGGACACAAACAAAAAAATTGCTTTTGCATACAAATAAAAGGTGAAGCGTTTTCTTTTTTGTCAGTCCTTTTTAGAATTTGTATTTCTGTTCTATATCATTAAACTGATTATTATAACTCATTACAAACTTGTATTAAATATGTTTGAATTTTATAGATTTCAGCTTGGGATAACAGGTTTTTCACTCTTCATCTATTAAAATATTTTATTGTGGATATTATATTTCATCTAGAATTTAAAGAAAAATATCCAATGAAAGAAATACAAACAATGAATGAAAAACAAAAATAGTTGAGTTTTAATTCTTTATCATTATTTAAATAAAAAATCATATTTCCTCGGACATAGTTTTTACCATTTTTTTCGGAATGACTCACTACTCGAAATTAAGGCGACCAAATTTTTGAAACCCAATTTGAGGATAAATCATCCAAGCGTCCTCAAAATGAAGGGCCATTCGAGGACAAAGCTAAATTATGCTTTAATTTGAGAACATTTGAGGACAAATTTGTAAATTCGAGGATATTTGTCCTCAAATGATTTTCAAATTGCTGAGGACATAGGTCGAAATTCGAGGACTGTCCTCATCATTCGAGGACGTTTGGTCACCTTACTCAAAATTAACCAAAGTTTGAACTTCAAATATGAAATTAAAAAGAAAAAAGGAAGACGGTTTCACATTTTTTTTTTTTTTTTTTTTTTTTTTAATGTTAAATATATTAAAAATGCTACTGTTTAAGCGAAAAAATATTTTCACCGTGCATTACTTTCGGGTATATTTGACCGAAAAAAGTTTAAAAAATTCTTCTCTAAGTCATCCTATAAAATATCCTAACAAAAATTTTGAGGAAGAAAACAAATTTTTTCTGGTAATTTAATTTTTTTTCTTTATCGTCTGCGTTTCGAGATTTTGCTATTAGAATTTCATTGTGCTAATTAAGCATTTCAAAATGTCGCAAGCATCGATGTCATATCTCTTTTTCTTGAAGTGTCCCGATCTTAGCACATTAATTTATTTCACAGCTAAACTAGTTGATACCAACTTTGAAAGGAAAAGTTTATTAGCTTTTCACAGAAGAATATTGAAATGCAGGTATGATTTTAGTATTAATATTTTAAATGTCCTCATCAAGTTCCTGATTAACTTTTTTTTTTTTTTTTTTTTTTTTTTTTGTTTACATCATTAAATTCTATTGAAAACATCAAATTATGAAAATATTTTGGTAACTTTATCGTAAAAACAATTGTTTAATGTCGAAAATTCATGATAAGGGGATAAAAAATCAAATAGATAAAATAAATGAAAATAAAAGATATAACCTGCATTTTCAGTTTTAAAAATCTGGAATGAAAATCATTTCAAAGATAAATTATAGAATTTTATTCGATCTTGAATCTCTCAAAAAACTTTGAATTTTTATTTTTATTTTTTATTTTCAATTTTTGCTTTTAAACTTCTTTCTGTCTCACGTTACGCACAAACACTTTTATTATTTATTTACGTGTTATTTAATTTACTCCATAAATATTTTTATTTGTAGCTTTGTTTTCTTATCTCGATTTTCATCAAACTTTTAAAACTTCTCCGCAAAAGTACTTTACAATACAATTTAGATTTTCTGTCAGATAGGCAAAATGTCCAGTTTCTTACTTTCCGAACATACATGAGCAGGGACGAGGCGTGGTGCAGAAAACTATGGAAGAGCCGAAGCGAAGCTCTTCCAAAAGCAGAGGAAGAATCAATTCAGTCTTTCGACGAGGAGACGACGTTATTTGATTACTTTTTCAAAAAATCTTAAATAGGGGAAGCGCTGCTTCCATCGCTTCCATGGGCGCTTTGCCACTGTACATGAGTGATTTTCAAATGAATTGCCGTTTTCAGCTTTAAAAAATTTGAAAAATCGACTTACATGAAACACAAAAACTTACACATGAAGGAATTCCTTATAATTTATAGTTTTCTAAGCAAGTAATCATTTATGAGTTATTTACTTATATTTTAGAAAGTTATTACTTTCCGAACATACATATGTAAGGAAAGTATTGCAATCTTGTCAAAATTCCGAATTCAAGAATTTGGTTTTTTCTATACGTTTTGAGGTCTCCTGAGTCCGTTTTCACTATTTTTACGATGATGTATGTATGTATGTATGTGTGTGAGAGTGAACACGTTAGCATCTAAATGCTTTCCTCAAATGAGCTGTAAGTTCGTACGCATGTTGCAAGTCACCGTAGCACGAACTCTATTGATTTTGGGGAATCTGGCACTTATAGTTTTTTTTACAGGAACACAAAGAAAAATTCCTTATCATTATGGCCTATGGGACCAAAATCTTAAAAGTGCGATAGCGTCTAAACGCCTTATTAAACTGAGCAAACAATTTATACACATATTATAGGTAATAGTTGCATGAACTGCATAGATTTTGGTGAATCCAAATGTTAAAAAGTGCGATAGCGTCTAAACGCCTTATTCAATTCAACAAAAAAATTATACACATATTATAGGTCAGAGTTTCACTAGATGTATATGTTTTGGTGGATCTAGCACTTCTAGTTTTTTTACAGGGCCACAAAAAATAATAATGTATCATTATGGCCTATGGGGTGAAATTATTTAAAGTGCGATAGCATCGAAATGCCTAATACGTTTGAGTGGAAAAATTATATACGAGTTATATTTCCCCCTAACACAAATTGTATAGATTTTGGTGTCTCTAGTACTTAACGAGTTTTACAGGGACACAAATAAAAATCGTTCATCATTAAGACCTATAGGCTCAAATTATTTAAAGTGCGACAGCGACTAAACGCCTTATTGAAACGAACTGAAAATTTATATACATGTTACACGTCACTGTCACACGAACTTTAGAGAATCTATCACTTATGGTTCTTTTTACAGGGACAAAGTGCAATTTTCTTTATCATTGTAGCATATGGACTCAACATTTAAAGTGCGATAGCGTCTAAATGCCTTATCCGATGGAGCTGAAAATTTATATAAATATTATAAGTCACTGTTGCACTAACTATAAGCATTTTGGTGAATCTAGAATTTCTATGTTTTTATAGGGACACAACGAAATATTCTTTATCATTATGATCTACGTGTTCGGTAAAATAGCGTTAAATTAAACATCGTGTACTATATAAAGAAAAATACTCAAACACCCTATAAAAATTTTCTCTTTTGTTTATTTAACAACTTCTCTTACTTTACTTTATCTACAAAATCGTTAATTACTCAATGTTCGGAAAGTCGAGTGGAGTCATTCCAGATTTTTCACTAAAAGTTGGAAATATCATCTGTATACCAGACCTGTCTCAATTCTGATGTTTCGTCGTTCTACCTTTATTAGTTTCGGGGATATCATGATAGAAGATTCCCTACACACATGCATGCATACACACACGCACACACACAACACATATACACACACTGATAAATTGCGGAAAACCACTTCTTTTGCACCCAGGAGACCTTAAAACACGCAAATCAGATGAAAACTCGATATCAAATTATTTGATTGAATACAATACTCCCATTACCTACGGTAGTTAGGTAATGGAAGGGGAAAAAAATTACATATTAAGCGCGCGCACACACACACACACACACACAAAAAAAAAAAAAAAAAAAAAAAAAATATTTTTTAACCGAATTTAGAGAGTTTTGGACTGTGAACATAAAATTAGCTTTTTATAGCCAATTTTTAACTTTTGTAAAAAGCAGGCTTAAAATTAGGACTTTTTTTTTTTTTTTTTTTTTTTTTTTCTAAACAGCATTTTCATACTTTAAAAATAAATAAATAAATAAATAAAAAATAAATAAATACTAAAATAAAATAAAAACGTGATTTATAATCTAACATGATTTGGAAGTTGGAAGATTGCCTGCTCACAAATTTTAAAATATTTATGCAAAGTGTCCTGATGAAGCACATTTTAATTTCACTTAAACGTTTTAATTATTAATGTTTTTGGTACGATTTAATTTAACTCTACTAGTTTTAATTTTAATTAACTTTAAAATCTATTTTAACATTATCATTTAATATTTACTCTGTGTATTTTATCTTTAATGAAAATGCCTTGAAGTATATTCGATTAATCGATAACTGTCGAGCTTTTATTTTACTTCTCTTTAGGTTTTGGCATCATTCTTTTCTCCAGTTGGTGTTAAATGTTATACATGTGGTTACTCAGCTTTTTTCATGATATCACTTTGGTTTCAATTAAGTTTTTAATTAATCTTTATTTAATCTTTGTTTTAATTTAATATTTCACATATTTCTCATTCTTTATTGTTCTTACTGCATCGATCTTTCTCCAGTTGGTGTTAAATGTTATGCATGTGGTTACTCAGCTTTTTTCATGATATCACTTGGGTTTCAATTAAGTTTTTAATTAATCTTTATTAAATCATTGTTTTTATTTAATATTTCACATATTTCACATATTTCTCATTCTTTATTGTTCTTACTGCATCGATCGGGGCGTGAAATGATATAAATTGCTATGAATAGCAATATCGTTTTACGAAATCGTTGCAGTTTTCACAGCTTTATGAAGTATGCGCCCCTTGAAACGTATGCTTCTAACTTTAAGCATTTACATCCAATTAATTCTCTGATTTTTTATATGTTTTTCTCTCTCATAAGTATAATGGTCCTTTTTTATTATCATTCAGGTCGGTGTAAGTTTTTCATGTTACTATCGTAACTCATTGGTTCTTAATCTATATCGCAACTTTTTGTGTAATTCTTTCCTCTATGTTAAATTCAGTTCTATATTTTAGTGTGCTGTTATTGTTTTAGTTCTATTAACTGCTAAATTTTAAGATTAAATTTTATTACGATATCTATTATATATATATATATATATATATATATATATATATATATATATGGGGGGGGGATCATTAACAGAATTCTCTTAAAAGAATCAGGGATGGATTTCGAAATTTATTAATTATTAATAAATAAATAAATAAATAATAATTATAAAATAAAAAACTTTTTATAAACTTTGTTTTTAAATTTTCTGTTGAATCATAGCTATAGAAGTAACTAAATTAGCACTTTATCAATGCGTATTGTTACGAAATTGTAAATAATTGTATTTATTTTTGTATAAATTCTTTCAAAGAGGCTTAGTAAGTTGATAAAATGTCAATTTTCTGCATTTACAGCTCTTTTTCGCGTTAAAATAACTTAATTTTCCCTTTTAAACGCATTAAAAAGCTCCAAAAGGCAGGTAATGGATTTGGCGCCAAATTTGGCGACTTTATGCACTTGACAACATTTTTGGCGACTTTTGGCGAGAAAATCCTTATTATCGATATTCCAAAGATGGACGTTCTAATGTGATTGGTTAAAGAGTTACGGGAAATTTGAATAAGAATAATCTGGTGTGTCACTCACATGACTTTCTCTTACCCTGAAATTTAATACTATAAATACAGGTTGAAGATTAAGAGGTAAGATAACGAGTACTGTTATGTAAACCTATGTTAAACAATTCAAATTAGGCTTCGGAAGAGCTTTATATGATAATTAGTTCTGTGTGAGAGGGACTACCGCCCCCGTAACCAATCCCCCGTTTTATTAAGGCACCTACATTTATGTAGAATTTAATTCTGTTATTAAAAAATAATTCTGTTTTTAAAAAATAGTTTATTAAAATTATTATTTAAACAAATTATCTTTTATGATAATGCAGACGATTTCCAAATTAGAGAAGTAGTATAACACTAACTATCCAAAAAAAAAGTTGAATGTATTGTCAGGATTACATTAAAAAAAAAAAAAAAATCGATAACTTTATTTTAAATTATCGCAGATCGATGGTTCAATCATTCTTTTAAAACGTATTGGCGAGCTCTCTTGAAAGATACCCATCATGAAAATTTACTCCCCTCGAGGGGGGACTCCCCCCAGGGGGGGAGGCGAGGCTCCTACATACACAAAATTTTTTTCCCAGTTGACTATCTCTATTACAAAAAATATATATTCGTTTCATTTGGTTTAGTGCAGTCTATAGATGTTAAACTCTACTTACCTACAATTTCCCCCATAGACGTAATGTATTTGGTTACTTTTGAGTGTGCCTGTACACGAACCATTTGCTTCATCTCAACGGAAAGCTTACTGTAGCATCCCTATATGATACACATTTAGAATACCGAGTTTGGAATTTCTGCTACTATTTGTTCTTGAGATATGCTGATAAAAGACACACAGACATCCATCCACACAGACAGATAGACCATTCTTTAAAAACAGGATTTTCGTATTCAGGGGACCTCAGAACATGTAAATAGAACAAAAACTCACGTTCGAAAATTTGACCCTAAAACAAAACTTTCTCGACCCTAGGGGTAAGAGAAAGTAAAAAAAAGTTGGTTTTAAAAATAAAATATTAATCCCTTCAGAACAACATATATTTGGATAATGAACTACATTAGCACTTTATTAATGTGTAGAAAATCTTTAAAATGATAATGACGTCAATTTTTGCCAGATGCATAATTTAACTTTTTACAATTTTTTAACGCTCAATTTAATTAAATGTATTTATTTTTATGTCGAAAGAAAATAAACTCGTAAAGTTTTTTTTGGCAACAATTAAATTATAGCTAATATTTTAATGACTACTTTTATTGGTATTAGGAGCTTATTATTTTCAAATTTTAATTAATTAAAAGAAAACTATTCAGAACTTCGAAAATCTGACTTCGAAGTATTGTGTCTAGTCAAATGCCTAGATAGTAGGGAAGTTAGTTAAAAATAGATTGCAAGATTTGTACCGGACAAACAAACACACAAACAAACAAGAATAGAAGTTAATAAAAACATTGTAAAAAGTGGTTGTCTATTAAGGAAAAAAAAAATATTTTTCTTTGTTATATTTTTCTTTTTAATATTTTTTCTTTGAAAAATATTGCAAAATCAATCTCTAATTCTTTTAAGCAAGTTCTATTAAATATATTAAAAAAAAAAAAAAAAGTTTTTTTCTTAAATATCTGTATAAGTTTTAGCATTTTGAATATCATGAAAATAATCTGGTGTGTCACTCACACGACTTTCTCTTACCCAGAAATTTAATACTATAAATACAGGTTGGAGATTAAGAGGTAAGATAACGATGCTATGTAAACCTATGTTAAACAACTCAAATTAGGCTTCCAGAGAGTTTTATATGATAATTAGTTCTGTGAGGGGGGGGGGGTTCCGCCCCCCTCAACCCCCCGTTTCATTAATGCACCTACAGTTATATAGAATTTAATTCTGTTATTAAAAAATAATTCTGTTTTTAAAAAATAATTTATTAAAATTATTATTTAAAAGTTATCTTTTATGATAATGCAGACGATTTCCATATTAGAGAAGTAATATAACACCAAATATAAAAAAAAAAAAGTCCATTTTATTCTCAATAAAAAAAAAAAAAAAAAACGATTTTTTTCAAAGTTAAAAAAAAAAAAAAATCATAACTTCATTATAAATTATCGCAGATCTATGGTACAACCATTCGTTTTAAAGGTATTGGCGAGCTCTTTTTAAAGATACCCATCATGAAAATTTACTCCCCTCGAGGGGGGACTTCCCCCCAGGGGGGGGGGGCAGGCGAGGCTCCTACATACACAATTTTTTTTCCGTGTTGACTATCTGTATTGCAAAAAATATATATTCGTTTCATTTGGTTTAGTGCAGTCTATAGATGTTAAACTCTACTTACCTTCAATTTTCCCCATAGACGTAATGTATCTGAATACTTTTGAGTGTTCCTGTACACGAACCATTTGCTTGATCTTAACGAAATGTTTAGTGTAGCATTCTTATATGATACACATTTGAATACCAAGTTTGAACTTTCTGCCATAATTTGTTTTTGAGATATTCTGATAACAGACAGACAGACACATAGACACACACACAGACATACACACAGACCATTTGCTAAAAACATGATTTTCGTATTCAGTGGACCTCAGAACATGTAAATATAACAAAAACTCGCGTTCGAAAATTTGACCCCAAAACAATACTTTCTCTACCTTACGGGTAAGAGAAAGTAAAAATGAAAAAATGAAAACTGAGAAAACGCAATTTAAATATTTCAAATCTGTAAAAAATGCATCAAAAACCATAAGAATTGTTGCCTGAATGTATATTTTAATAAATAAATCTGATATAGTTCAATTTATAAATATTAGATGTAAATATAAGCTTTTATACGTAACCTCCAGTTTTGCTAAGTCAAAGGTGGTGCCTAGTCTCCTTAAGGCAATTCTTTTATTTATAATCACATCAAAAACTGTATATTGAACTTTTTTTTTTTTTTTTTTTTTTAATTCTCTTATAACATTATCTTACGACGAGAAATCATAAAATGTATCTTGAATATTCAACTGGGGATTGGTTTATAATTGTGTAATCAAAATAAAGATTTGTGATCATCGTGATGTTTTTTTCGACATCAGTGTTACGTTGGTCACAAATCTTTATTTATTTATTTATTTATTTTATTTTTATTTTTATTTTTTTTGTTAACACAATTACAAACTAATTCATGATTTAACTGTTGAGGATCAAAATAATTACATTCCTTTGATGTAAAATCACTCACCAGAATTTACAAACTAAATTGAAAAAAAAAAATATATATATATATATATAAATAAACAATTTTTCCCAACCACATTGAATAAAATAAAATTTTGTTTGAAAATTCCAGGACGAGCTTTTGTAGCTGGGAATTAAAAATAGGTGATATATAATATGTAGTATCGCTATTTATGTGCTCCATTATTCAAGCTCCATTTTATGATTCGTTATTATATTATAATCTTATCAGAAAGAAAAGAACCTTTAATATGCAGTTTTTAATGTGATTATAAATAAAACAATTGCTTAACTTATTGAAAATATTACATTGGAATGACCCTTTTCAATCGGAGAAGGAAAAAAAAAAAAAAAAACCTTGCTATTTTTACATTTAAATCTGCAAATCCGTACCGTAGCAAATTATATCTTTACAAATTAAAATTAAAATATTAATATTAACCATTTTAACACGTGTTTAAAATTTTTGTAATAACACATTTTCCTAAATACCTTAGTTAATTATTATTATTTTTTGTTTATATTTGTATAGCATTCTACCTTACAACATATTTTTCAACATGGATACAATCTTACGAATAATTTCATATTTTCACCCTGATGATGTTTGCTTCACAGTGAATATTGAATTAAAAGAAAAAAGTTCATTGTCTGGTTACTTATAGTACGAAGCATTTAAATCTTCATCGGAGAGTTACTAGTAACCATAACGACTTGACGTAAACAACAATCGGCAGGTTGTTTGTGACACAATTTTTTTCTTTTATTTGCATTCATCGCTCGTGTGTGATTTCGCTCATTGTTGACGCAATAAAGCCATTCAACGAGCAGTGCATGTATAGAGAGGTATGTTCCGATTTGAGGGATGGTGTTAAAGGGATGGCTGCTTCTCCCGTTTCTTTTATCAGTGCTTGCTCAAGATGGAACGAGTAAGATTATTTTAATTAAAGCACTGTTCTTTTTTTTTTTTTTTTTTTTTTTTTTTAATTTAAGAGTTTTTTTCAATTTACAAACTTTCAATTTAAGTTTAAATTATCTCCTATTTGTACAAATAGTAAACACATTCCAATTATATATTATTCATTAGCATTTTTCTCAAGCTCAAGTTGGAGTTCATTTCTATACTAGTTGGTCTGCGTTCGCCTAGCGCTCGATTTTTACGCATGTATTTCCAAATTGGTTTCTCCTGGCCAGTTCAAATTACTAAACATTGGTTTACATGACATTTAAACGAATGGGTTCTTCTTTTACATCAAGATATTTATATGTTTTGAAGCTTAAACGTCTCCAAGAAAATAAAAACGAATATTGTAATTCTTTAATTCAAATTTATAACCACATGGCAATTTATTTATTCATACTATTAATTTCTCGTGACATAGCTGAATTTTACATATCTAACTTATTATTATTACTTAAAATAAATCGCTGCTAATGCACCAATGAATTTTGTGTGTTAATTATTTGAATCAATGAACAAATCTTCCGAAACCATGCAAACCACGGGAAAATTGTATTTTCTTTATCTAAATACGATTGAGATGTAAGTTTTCCTGTTAATTTATCCTTTTTCATTATTTTATTAACTTGAAATGCATGCATGAAACCATGAATTAAATTTTACTTTTTTTTTTTCCAATAAATTGTTTTAGCTAAGACATTGTTTTTTAGCGTTAGTTTCGGGAAACTTGAGTTTTTATTATTAAGAAGATAATTTAACGATAAATGTCATATTTCTGCATTTTATCATTTGTACGTCGTTCAGTTTACTTTCGGGTTAATTAATTTCACTTGTCCTGATATAGAATACCTACTACGTTTTGCACATTTTTAATACTACCTTAAATATACGATTGATTTATTATTATTATTATTATTATTATTATTATTAAGGGAAAACTGTTGCGGTAATTATAAAGTATTTCTTTAAAGGATTATTGATTGTAAAAAAGCGTAAAAGTTGACTACTATATAGAATAGAAATTACTGTCTTTGGGTCAAATTTTCGAAATTGAGTTTTTGTTACATTTACACAATTAATACATTAACCTTATTTTTGTTTTCTAAGTAATATATATAAAATTCTGCACAAAATAGAATTTAATTTAGTACTACAGGACTTATTTTAATCTATTCTTCTATATAAGGGCATGCTTTAACTGTGTTTCATTGTTTTTTCGACATAAAAATAAATATATTTTCTTATTTATTTTTGCCATCAATTAGTTATTTTATTTTTAATAATTTGAAAGGTAAAATGGAGTTTTTATTTAATACCTTTTGAACCAATTATCCGATTGAACTAAAAAATACGGTATTATCTAGATTTTGATCTGATTAATAAGTGTACGAATTTTTTTGATAAAATCTAATATTCTGGACTAAACATTCAGATAGATACAATGACAAACTTTTAGCTTTACATACATTTTAAATAAAAACAAAAATATTTGTTCACGTTCATTCAAGGTAATAGCTATAAATTCCACTGTAAAATTTTTTTTGTAAATTTACTAAAATGTTCATCCAGATTCTCTGTAAATTTAAAACAATTCTTAGTCAAATGTAAATAAACGAGATTCTCAATCTTTATTATGTATTTTTATTCATTTTAACTATTTAATTTATCATCAGAAATTAAAAACAAGAAAAAAAAAATCATGCAGTACGCATTGATTAGTAACACTTTCCAACTCTAAGTACTTGTTGTATCGTATAACTTCCAATACTCTTAACCTACGTTATCACACAACAGACAGAAGGACTGAAAAGCATACATATAGATTAATTGAATTTAAAATCACTTTTAGACATTTTGGAAAGTGTTAAAAAGGCTTAACAGCCGTTAGATTATAATAGCAGCCCTTAATCTATCTGAATATTTTAGTGTAGCCCTGTAAATCTGAAGTTTAATCATATCATACACAAAACATTATTTCAGAATATTAAAAATAGATGCCCATTTCTTTAAGATTTTTACAATAGAAAGTTTTTAAATGTGATTTAAAAAAAATGTTTGTCCTAAAACGTAATGCATTGGCTTTTTTTTTTTTTTTTTTTTTTTTTGTCCCTGTACACAAACTAGTTATACTTACGGACGCTAGGTGCGGGAGACAGATGGAAAGACAGACAATCGGACAGACAGATTCACAAATTGAAATCATATTTACACTTAAAAATTTTTAGAAAGTATTAAATCGCTTAATGTAAACGAAAGTATAATACCAGCAAATTTTTATTAATAACTTTTAATGTAACTGAATATTTTTGTATGGCCCTGTAAATGTAATGCTAATCACACTATGTTCTATAGAAAGCATTATTTTTTGCATATGAGTAACATATTTCAATTTCATTAAGATTTGTGCAAAGTAAAGTTATTAAAATTTGGTTTATAGAAATACCTCTCATAGAACACAATTCTTTGGTATACTTTCGAGTGTCTCTGTACACAAACCATTGGTGATATTTACTCTATTTTACACAGGAAACATCCGGTAGTGAACTTGAATAAAATCTTGCAATTTCATTAAGATTTGTGCACAGTAAAAGTATTAAAATATGGTTTATAGAAATACCTCTCATAGAACACAATGCTTTGTAATATTTTCGGGTGTCGCTGTACACAAACCAGTAGAGGTATTCACTCCATTTTAAATAGAAAACATCCGATAGGGAACTTGAAAAACACATGTCAGTTTCAAGAAATTCCATAAATATTTACGGGAGTTAGAGCGCGGACAGACGGACAGACAGACAAACCAAAGTCATTAACACTTTTCAACCCTGTTGGAAAGTGTTAATGACTTTTTTAAATTTAGAAAAAGCATTCTAAGTTACAAATATATTTACGCCAATAGTTAATAAAAATTAAAACCAATCATTAGAATGCATATATAGGGAAAAGTTGTCCAAAACGGGGACGTTAACGTATCTCTGTCTGCAAAAAAAAAAAAAAAAAAAAAAAAAAAAAAAAATCTTTAAATAATGAAAATTCGGCAAAACATTTCCTGATTAGAGCATGTCTTAGACTATCAGATGGAAAAGTTATTTTTAAAAAATATCATTAGTATAGGCAGAAAAAACATTTTTCTGAAAAATGTGCAAAGTCCCCGTTTTGGGCAACCGGTTGGGTAAAATGGGGTACTCATAAGAGAGAACGTAAATTCAAGTCCTAATGCGAAATTTTATTAGAAAAACTTGGATTACAAAGAAAAAGTGAAGTTAATGCAAAATCAAAATGCAGATAAAGTATTTTGTTATCTTTTTCAGCAGTTACTAGCATGACACAAAAAATAATCAAATACAAAAGTCACATACGAAATTGATACCGCTTTCTTTAACACTTGAACAGGCTGCATGTGCCCAACCTTGACAGTTGCTACATTGAACCCACCCCTCTTTGTCTTTCGAGTCAATGTAAAGTTCATTACAAAAAATGCAAGCTTCCTCGCTATTCTGTTCCTTATCAGATGATAACATTGGGTCTTGAAATTTTTTTATTTTCTTCTCTTTTTTAGCTTTTGGATATCTAGGATTAGGTTCGGTGGGTTTCTTGACCAATTTTCTTTTCTTTTTATTCTGCTTTGCATTTTTCTTCTGTTCCACAGCTTCCAATTCTGCTTTGTGATGAAGTGAGTATGACAGTTTCACCTCTCCTCTTGTCATTCACTCTTTTTTTCAAACGTTCAGTTTCTTGTGGTAAAGGCATTATTATTTTAGGCGAAGTGTTAAAAGCTGAACATTTCTGGGGTTCTATAGCTGGTGATATTCCAAATGATGAAGTGTAAGGTTGGGGTGTGATGTTTTCACACCTTGATGCTAACTGAGTCTCTAAAGAGTTGTAAGCAGGTTTTTCAGTTGTTTCTGAAGGCACAAATAAATGTTCAGGGAACACACTTCTGTTAAAGGGATATATGCCTATTTTGTTATTCCATTCTTAGCATTTTGCACAGTAGCTGCTCTTGGAAATGCAGTTCCGAAAAGTTTTCCGACCTGGTAAATTACCACATAGCTTCCAGGGTGATGTATGAGCCATTTTCTTAATTTAAAAAATAGTTTTTTAGAACATCTCCACTTATGTATTACACACGTAAATAAGCACTTGTATTCATTTAAAACACTTTAAAAACGACATTACTGTTATAAATTTATCCTACTTCCATGGCATCCAAAATGGGGACGACCTTGTTTTGGACTACCGTCAATGTCCCCGTTTGAGCCGACCATGACGTATGCTAAAATCGTGGCGTCTCTTCGCACACGTTTCAGACAAAACTATAAAGCAATATGTGAAAATGTAAAATAAATCTAGACGAATCCATAACGTACTTACTAAAATCGAACGTTCAACGGTCACTTAATAAAATCCAATACAGTGTACGGCCACAATCGAAATGAAAATCGAAAAAAATTGAAAACTTTGAAGAAAATAACAGTTCCGGCAAAATATGTCAACACCTAGATTCAAACTTGCGTATAGCCGAGTTAGAATTATCGTAGACTATTGGATTCAAAGAGACCAGGCTTAATCAATGAGAAACTGAACGTCCCGATTTGACCCGCCGTCCCCGTTTTAGACAACTCACCCCTAACATACTTTTTCTTTTCTTTTTTCTTTTTTTTACACTTCTGCTTATTTTTCTCTGTAATTTTATATAAGACTTAAGATAAATGATTACGAGTAGTTTTCTGTTGAAATTTTTAACAGTGTGGTAACAGCGAAACATCGCTGCTCGAAAGAAATAGTACGACCTGTCGTAATAAAATGGTCAAATATTATTTTTAAAATTTTTCGTATGCAGTTTGTTAGCCCTACACTTTGTGAGTTCTGGTTCATTTTTAATTGTTTTAAAGAATAACTATTTTATTATTCGTTTTTACCTAAAAACCTTTTATAAGCTCAAACTGTAGTTTATTCCTAAATATTTCTTTCACGAATGATGAAAACGTTACTGTCTTGCCTATTTTTTTCTTTTTAACTCTTTCCAACAAGGTTAAAAAGTGTTTATGACTTCGGTTTGTCTGTCTGTCTGTCTGTCTATCCGTCTGTCTGTCTGTCTGTCTGTCCGCGCTCTAACTCCCCTAAATATTTATGGAATTTCTTGAAACTGATATAAGTTATTCAAGTTCACTATCGAATGTTCCCTATTGAAAATGGAGTTTATACCTCTACTGGTTTGTGTACAGAGACCCCCGAGAATATTTCAAAGCATTGTAATCTATGAGGGGCATTTCTATAAACCATATTTTCATACCCTTACTGTACAAAAATCTTAATGAAATTGAAATATGTAATACAAGTTTACTATCGGATGTTCCCTGTTGAAACTGGAGTTTATACCTCTACTGGTTTGTGTACAGGGACACCCAAAAATATTTCAAAGCATTGTGTTCTATGAGAGGCAATTCTATAAACCATATTTTCATACCCTTGCTGTACACAAATCTTAATGAAATTGAAATATGTTATTCACGTTCACTATCGGATGTTTCCTGTATAAAATGGAGTAAATATCACGACTGGTTTATGTAAAGGACACTCAAAAGTATTCCAAAGCATTGCGTTCTTTGTGAGATATTTCTATAAATCAAATTTTAATACCCCAATTTGTGTATCTGTCCGTCTGTCTGTCTGCCCGCGCTCTAACTCACGTAAATATTGATGGAATTTTTTGAAACTGATATATTTTATTCAAGTTCACTATCGGATGTTCCCTATTGAAAATGGAGTTTATACCTCTACTGATTTGTGTACAGGGACACACAAAAGTATTTCAAAGCATTGTGTTCTATGAGAGGCATTTCTATAAACCATATTTTCATATCCTTACTGTACAAAAATCTTAATGAAATTGAAATATGTTATACAAGTTCACTATCGGATGTTCCCTTTTGAAAATGGAGTTTATACCTCTACTGGTATGTGTACAGGGACCCCCAAATATATTTTAAAGCATTGTGTTCTATGAGAGATATTTCTATAAACCATATTTTCATACCCTTCCTGTACACAAATCTTATTGAAATTGAAATATGTTATTCAAGTTCACTATCGGATGTTTCCGGTACAAAATGGAGTAAATACCACCACTGATTTGTGTATAGGGGCACACAAAAGTATTCCAAAGCATTGCGTTTTATGAGAGGTATTTCTATAAACTAAATTTTAATAACTTTACTTTGCACGAAGAAATATGAAATTGAAATATGTTATTTATAAGCACAAAAGAAAATGCTTTGCTTAGAATGTAGCATGATTAGCATTAGATTTACAGGGTGACACTAAAATATTCAGTTATATAAAGAGCTATTAATAAATATTTGCTAACATTGTACTTTCGTTTACATTAAGCGTTTTTAACACTTTCTAACATTTTTAACACTTCCCAATAAGGTTGAAAAGTGTTAATGACTTCGGTTTGTCTGTCTGTCTGTCCGCGCTGTAAACATTTGTGGAATTTCTTGTCTTGAAGTTTTTATAATTAATATTTTATTGAGATAGTACATGTACTGATATATTTTACTGTTTTCTGTTTATTCCATTAAACCTTTTCTTAATTAACACTTTCCAACAAGTTTGAAAAGTGTTAATGGCGTCTGTTTGTCTGTCTGTCTGTCTGTCCGCGCTCTAACTCCCGTAAATATTTATGGAATTTATTGAAACTGATATATGTTATTCAAGTTCACTATCGGATGTTCCCTATTGAATATGGAGTTTATACCTCTACTGGTTTGTGTACAGGGACACCCGAGAGTATTTCAAAGCATTGTGTTCTATAAGAGGTATTTCTATAAACCATATTTTCATACCTTTACTGTACACATATCTTAATGAAATTGAAATACGTTATTCAAGTTCATTATTGGATGTTTCCTGTAGAAAATAGAGTAAATATCACGACTGGTTTATGTAAAGAACACTCAAAAGTATTCCATAGCATTGCGTTCTTTGTGAGATATTTCTATAAATCAAATTTTAATAACTTTACTTTCCACGAAGTTTTAGGAAATTGAAATATGTTATTTATATGCACAAAAGAATACTTTGCATATAATATAGCATGATTAGCATTAGATTTACAGGGTAACACAAAATTATTCTGTTATATTAAGAGCTATTAATAAAAATTTGCTAGAATTCTACTTTCGTTTACATTAAACTTTTTAACATTTTATAAAAAATTTTTAAGTGTGAATATGATACCAATTTGTGTATCTGTCCGTCTGTCTGTCTGCCCGCGCTCTAACTCACGTAAATATTGATGGAATTTTTTGAAACTGATATATTTTATTCAAGTTCACTATCGGATGTTCCCTATTGAAAATGGAGTTTATACCTCTACTGGTTTGTGTACAGGGACACCCGAAAGTATTTCAAAGAGTTGTGTTATATGAGAGGTATTTCTATAAACCATATTTTCATACCTTTACTGAACAATATCTTCATATGAAATTGAAATATGTTATTCAAGTTCACTATTGGATATTTTCTATATAAAATAGATTACATATCACCCGTAGTTTATGTACAGGGACACTCAAAAGTACTCCAAAGCATTGCGTTCTTTGTGAGATATTTCTATAAATCAAATTTTAATAACTTTACTTTCCACGAAGTTTTAGGAAATTGAAATATGTTATTCATATGTACAAAAGAATGCTTTGCATTGAATGTAGCATGGTTATCATTAGATTTACAGGGTGACACAAAATATTCAGTTCTATTAAGAGCTATTAATAAAAAATTGCTGGAATTGTACTTTTGTTTACATTAAGCGTTTTTGACACTTTTTATCATTTTTTTGTGTGAATATAATTTCAATTTGTGTATCTGTCTGACTGTTCTTCTGTCCGTCTGTCTGTCTCTCTCTCTGTTTTTCTGCGCTCTAATTCCCGTAAATATTTAGGGAATTTCTTTAAACCGATATATTTTATTCAAGTTCACTATCGATTGTTCCCTATTAAAAATGGAATCAATACCTCTTCTGGTTTGTGTACAGGGACACCCAAGATTATTCGAAAGCATTGTGTTCTATGAGAGGAGTTTCTGTAAACCATATTTTGATACCTTTAATGTATAGAAACTTTAATGTAATTTTAATATTTTATTCAATTCCCTATCGGATGTTTCTTATGTAAAATATAGAATATTTCTAACTGGTTTGTGTACAGTGGCACATGAAAGTATTTCAAAGCATTGTGTTGTATGAGAGTTATTTTTATAAACCAAATTTTAATAATTTTATTTTCCACAAAGCTTAATGCAATTGAAATATATTTTTCGTATGCACAAAAGAGTGCCTTCTGTATAGTATAGTATGGTTAGCATTAGATTTACAGGGCCACACAAAAATAATCAGTTACATTAAGAGCTATTAATAAAAATTTGCTGGAATTGCACTTTTGTTTACATGAGATTTTAACAGTTTCTTATAATTTTATTGGGAATATGATTTCAATTTCTGCATCTGTCTGTCCGATTGTCTACCTTTCTATCTGATTGTCTCCGGCTCCTATCAACCGTGAATACTTTGAGAATTTTTAAAAAATGATCCACTCAAGTTCCCTATGGAATGTTCCTTATTTAAAATGTCATTAATAGGTCCTGTACAACTAGTTTGTTTACAGGGACAACAACAACAACAACAATGAAAAAAAGCCAATGTATTACGCTTTAGGACAGAATTTTTTAAAAGTTATATTTAAAAAACTTTCTACTATAAAAATCATAAAAACATTGACATGTATTATTAATATTCTAAAATATTGTTTTGTATAGAATATGATATGATTAACTTTCTGATTTACAGGGTTATAGTAAAATATTCAGAGAGATTAAAAGCTGTAATTATAATCTAATGGCTGCATTTCCTTTTGCGTTAAGCCTTTTTAACACTTTCTAAAATGCCTAAGAGTAATTTTAAAAATGAATTAGTCTATCTGTATGTTTTTCAGTTCTTCTATCTGTTGTGAGATAACGTAGGCAAAGAATATTAAAAGTTATTCGATACAACAATTGCGTACAGTTGGAAAGTGCTACTAATCAATGCGTACTGCATGATTTGTCTTTCTAGTTTAAATTCAAGTTCGTGTTTATTTTAATCTTTATTTCATTTTAGATTAATTTTTAGATGTGTTTCGTTATTGGAATATTGATTTATGAATGCTTTTATTTAAATCCTGATTTTTCCCCCCCCTTTTCATTTTAATAATAATAAGAACAACATTTTATTCTTAAAAGAAGAAAGTGTTATATACGTATTTTTAACATTTCATTTCATTTGTCCAATTGACATAAACATATATTTGACAATTGAAAACTCCATAGAATGATCATTTCAAAAATGGGTTTGCTTTATCGATATTACGTTTATTTGCTATAGTTATCTTCTTTTGTTTCTTATAAAAAGCCTTTGTAAGGAAAATAGAGATGCATTATTTTAAAATGAATAATGTTAAAATAGATTTAATATTGCCATGGTTTTGATTACTTAAATCAATCTAATTTAACAGAAAACTCATCCAAACCTACTGTTAAAAAGCGTACACTATTGTAAATATACTAGACTTTTACTGATATACTACATGAAAGCTTATAAGTGTGATAAATATGCTAGGCAAGAAATTTATATGTACTAGAAATAGTCTTAAAAATTTCCCATGCATATGATAAATATGTTATAAATGTCACAATTTTAATTTTAATTAACTATATTTGATTTTGTTCTTATCGTCATTAATTAATTTCTACCAATTATATTTATCTTTAAGGGTGATGTTTATTAATAACAAAATATTTAAGCTGCCTTTTAAAGCATATTTGAGCTAAAACGATTTTTCAGAAAAAAGAAAAATTATGACAAAAAAAAAAAAAAAAAAAAAAAAAAACATTGATTTTTGGGGACTGCGGCTTATATATCAGTGCGGGATATCTAATAATGCCAAATTCCGTCGTCCATACTTCTTGGAACAGTCGATCTTCCCCGAAAACGGAAGTTTAGTATTCGAGTTTCTCGAACACTGATTCAAGCTTATAATCTCTTATTTTGATTAATTTGCATATACGTCTGGAGTTCGCCATCTTGTTCTCTTGTTTTGATTTTTTGCATCGTATTTGCATACTGGCTTAGTTTTGTTTTGTTTTATTTTTTATATTTTTTATACAGTGCCTTTTAAAATAATTTATTACTTTCATTTATAATTAATTATTATTTTTATGACTTTGTATATATGCCTGGATTCCACCATCTTGTTCACGTGTTTCTCATATTTGTTGCATTACATCTGCATACTGGTATAGTTTGATTTTATTTTCTTTATACCTAATTATTTCTTAAATAATTTATTATTTTCATTTATAATTAAAAATTTATTATTTTTATTAACTTGCGTAGATGTCAGAAAATTGATATCCCCCCCCCTTATTTATCTGTCACATCATCGTAACAATGCTTGCATAAGCAGCGGCTTACCTTCCGGTGCGGTTTATCTAAGAGCATTGTTTTTTTCGCAACATTTTAGTAAGCTGCGGCTTATATACACTAAATTACGGTATTTGGAGATTTAACAGACATCTAATGGATGTAAAGAGAGTGACATTTGTCGTGTTAATAGATATCTATAGGACGTTTATAGAAGCTTAATGGGTCATTTTTTAACTTTTATAGATGTCTTATGGATGTACGTGACTGTGTGGGTTCTTCTTTGACAAGAAGTAGCCTCTTGATGCTTTTATTAATAATGTATGTATTTTCTTTATTTCAGTTTAAAGCGTTCTTAATTTTTATTACTACTCGATTAGGAAAGAAATGTTGGTATAAATATCTGTGTCTCCTAGAGTGACTAAACTTATGTACACTCCTCTTCAAAAGTTTATCAATATTTACAAACAACTGTTTTTATTTATTTAATTAAAATTTGCCTACTTGATGAAATGCTCTTAAACTTTAGAGATGTACAAATCAAGATCGTGCTCACTTATTTCAGTGAATATTGGGTTACAACAATAACTAGGGGTCTGATAATAACTGAGTAAATAATTTGGTGTGGAACTCACATGATGTTCTCTTACTCTGTATTTCAATACTTTAAAGACAGTTTGCAGATTAACGGGTAAGATAACAAGTACACTGAACCTGCTGTAAAAAAAATATGTCCTATGTGCTGCCAGAAATTCTCTATAATTTGAGAAAATACGCGTAATTTACGAAAAAATTACGTTGTCAGAACGTATGTTCTCAAATAACAGAGAATTTCTGGCAGCAAATAGGGCATATTTTTTACAGTGTGCTTTAAAAACAATTCAAATATAGGAAAAGTTTCGGAACACTTTTATTTGACTTATAAATCTCTGTGAGGAGGCTACAGCCCTCTTTCAACCCCCATCGGAATATAGTACCTACATTTATAAAGGATTCAAGGCTGTTATTAAATTAAAAAACTAATTCCAAGTTATTCAGACAGCTTTTACAGGCACCATTTATTGAAATTTACAAATCTTGATCAAACATTTCAAGTGGTTACCTCATATGAAGTTCAAAATACAAAACTGAATTTCCTGGAAATATTTGTCTTTATGTTATTCTAATAACAGACATATACACATTTAAACCGCTAAGTAATTGACTTTCACACTCAGAAGATCTAAAAACACGTAATTATACAAAAAAAAAAAAAAAAAAAAAAAAAAACGTTAAAATTAGAACTTTATAAAATTATTTTGTCTACTGTATGAATATGAGAAATCAGTTTTCATTCCTGAGCAATTTCCTTGATATGGTAAAAGGAAGTAAAGCATTTCCGTAAATTATATTCATTAAAAAAGAATGTTTTCGCTTCATTTTGGGTAGCCCTATATATTGTTTACAATTTATTTACACACCACATTGTATACTTAAATTTAGTCCTATATGAAAAACACATAATACAACCAGAAATGCACTTATAGTAATTTCCATGTATAAATCTACACTATCCGAATTATCTTGGGTGGCCTTGTAGACGAATGGTGAACGGTTTTCATACGATATGTGACACGAAATATGCTTTTATACATATAAGAAATATAGGCTCATCTCATTTTGTTTACTTTAGCTTACAGATGTTAAACTGTACTTATTAGAAATTTCACCGATAGACGTAATGTATTTGAATTCTCTTGGATACGTCTGTACACGAACTATTTGCTTGACCATAACAAAAATTTTAATGTAGCATCACCCTGTGATACCGATTTATATTTCTGAGTTTGGTTTTTCTGCTATTATTTCTTCTTGGGATATGCTGATAACAGTCACTGAGACATACAGACAAACCTCTAAAAACACGTTTCTTAGGTTTTTAGGGGACATCAAAACACATAAATATAGTAAAATTTCAATTTCGAAAATTTTATACAAAAATAATGCATTCTCTATCATATATGGGTAAGAAAAGTAATAAACAGTCTTAACAATCTCACTGTAACATTATAAGAGTGAAATTATATGCAAATGTTAATACAGATCCTTTACAATATTTCGGTGCATTTGTATAACAATAGCATGTCAAACAGAAGAATTATAAGCAATTTAAGAACTTAAAAATATTCTGCATGTTTTTATTTATTACATGCAGAATTTAAATGAAACTTAATGCCGCTTTCAGATAAATTGAAAATGCACTTAGAAATAATGCATTGAAATCGGAATGAAAATATATTAAATATCTTATGATTTAAGAGCATTTGTACTAAAAGCGTTTTAATTACGCATGTGTGAATGATAATTTTATTTTTCGTAATTTGATAACCTAATGTAGTATACGCTAAGTTATACTAAAATACCTGGCAAATGTTATGTATTTTTTCAGTTTTTAAATAAAATTGATTTTTTTAGTAAGGGATGCCGCAATTTCAATACGTTATATCTATGAGTGAAAATTCTTTTTTGTATATTTAAATATTTTTCGACGGTACTGAACATAATGAAATTAAGACTTTTTTTTTTTTTTTTTTTTTTTTTTTTTTTAAGCACAAAAATATTCGCCCTATAGAATACGGTGTAAAAAGCATTTCTCATTTGGTTACAGGAAACAAAATAATTTGAATATATTAGAGAGGCTAGCTACTGTTGTAAATTGCTCGAAATGCCTTTGGGTTGGGTTGTGGGGATTAAGGCCGACTGACTGCTCTAGGGTCCTAGGCCTGAGGGAAGTGCTCTCCGTGGGGGTCTTTCTAAGGGTTCCTATCCCGTATTTACGCAAGTTTCGGAGAAAACCACGGAAAACTGCGAACGGCTAGGCCGACGAGCGCGACCTGGGATCGAACCCGGCACCTCACGTCTACCAGCCTTGAGCGCAGAACAGCTCGGCCGCTGGTGGACCCGAAATGTATTTGGAGTTGAATTATGTGTTTCTATTTTTCGTTTTCAATACTGCTATTTTAAACTGAAATAAACATGAACTTTTTTTTATTTTCAAAAGAATGTTCGTTGTAGAATATTGTAAGAAAAGTATTCCCCATTCATTATTCATTTAAAGGGCCACGTTGAAGAATTTGAATATATTAGGAGTTAGGATTCGGAATAGCTGGATTGGCAGTTAAAATTGTGTTATGCATATTATTATTATTATTTACTGAGCTAAATTTAAGTATACCATGTACTGTGCATATAATTTAGAAACAATATACAAATACTACTGAGAATTTCTGAAATATATTCTTTTCTATTACATATAATGGATAGAAATTAGTTATTGAGTAAATTATACCATATTAAGGAAAATTATTAATACAAAAGATTTAATCTGCCCAGGAATGTTTAAATATAAATGCAGAATTGTTAATACTTTTTTTTCTTTTTGTTATATTAAAATGCAGAAAATAATATGAGTACTAAGCTAGATTATTTTTTTTCTTTCAGTGCGGTTTTGAACAAATTTAGCTGCTTACAAAAAATAATATTTGTGAAAAGATGATAATGATAATAACCATATTAAAAATTATTTTTTAATTTCACCTTATTTATTCGCTATAAACTATTCTCTTTCTGATGTACTGAAGTTTGGTTATAGTTTTTCATGATCATTAACTTATAAGACATAAATTAAAATATAAAATTTTATTTCGAAATAGTGAAAAAAAAAAAAAAAAAAAAAAGATAGATTTTTAGAAATGAAATTCTGCCTGTCCCATCTCTCTTTTGTTTCGAGCATCCTGAGAGTAAAATCATGAGCAATTTTAGCAAGGTCAGATGTTTTAAAATTTTTAGAATAAATACTCATCCGTACAACCAATTTTCCGATAATCGATAGCGTATATACCCATAAAATGATTGAATTGATAAATTATTTGTTTGATTTTTACAAGAAATTAAGTTTTGAAGTATAAAAATCAAAAGAGATTTTTATAAAATTCTTTTAAATATAAAATAACCTTGAGTGGCATTCACACTGTCTTCCCTTACCTACACTAATATAGACTATCATTACAGTTTAAGGTGCAAGATATTTATCTTGCACTTATTAGTACAGTCGGTAACAAAAGTCTCCGAACACCAGCAAAAATTCCTATGTAAAAAAAGTACACTTAATACCATTTTGTTAAATAAATCTTTGTCGAATCCTGTTTTTAGACTGACTAAGAACAGGATTCGACAAGGATTTATTTAACAAAACTATATTGAGTGTACTTTTTTTACATAGGAATTTTCGCTAGTGTTCGGAGACTTTTGTTACCGAATGTACTTATTTGAACCATTCTAATGTTCTTAAAAAACAATTAAAAACAGTCTTACAGTCAGTTCTATTTAACATACATCAAAAACTTTATTTGCATTTATTCAAAGAATTTTCATTTGTATTACTCTTTGAAATACATTCCATTGATTATGGTACCCCGTATATTGTCGATAAATTGCACGTGAGCTGAAGTGTGTACTTAAAGACAAATTTTACAACTCTATAACAATTTACAATAAAATAAAATAAATAAAATAAAATGTAATGTAATGTAGTGTTCACTATCTCCTTAAATGGCGATTTGTGAAACTTTTTCGAAACTTTTTTAATATTATTTAAACTAGTTTCTAGAATAGTTTTTCTTAAAACGGTGTCTAATTTGACAATCAAAGTTGAATATCTCTAAGTTTTATTCTGTTGTGCTTACTTTTTATTTATTTTAGAAATATTTAAAGCAACACATTGGCATTAGATTAAAAACTACTTTCAGAGATATCAGAAACATTTTTTGTTTAAAATATTGTTTGTTTTATACTTTGTCTCTTAAAATGGAATAACATATTCATATGAATCATATTTGAAAAAAAAAAAGTAATATAAAAAAATGTAAGCTCTCTAGTTTTACTTTTCACGCTATTATTAGATTAAGGTATTTTAAAACTAGTATTTTGTGGCCACCACATGACTTTCTTCTATATTTTCCTATATAAATTCACTCAGTAAAAATAATTTATTGAAATTATTATTTAAAAAAAATATCTTCCATGATAATGCAGACGATTTCCATATTAGAGAAGTAGTATAACACTAAATATTAAAAAAAAAAAAAAAAAAAAAAAAAAAAAAGTCAATTTTATTCTCAATACTAGCCGCCTTCGGCGACAAGCTGATTCGCGATCCCTGAAAAACCCGTCTTTACGAAACTCCTGCTCGGTGGCGCCTGCGGCGCCTTTTTCCCGTTTCAGGTCAAATTACAGCTTATTGATATATCGTGAAAATAGGTTATTGAAAGCGCAGTAAATTCCCGTGCAGTAGCGCCTTCGGCGCCCTCTTCCCTTTTCAATATCTGAAACAGCCTGTTCGCTCACCATGTTATGATCTTTCAAATTTCTGACTTTAGCTAAGTCCCGCTCGGTGGCGCCTGCGGCGCCTTATCTCCGTTTTAGAACTTACGACACTTTCCTCACTCATTAGAATTTGAAATATTGAAATTTAAACATATTACAGCGGCATCTGGCGGTAGAAATTTCTGTAATATATTGTTCAATTCAAAATCAACAAAGCTTTCAAATGATGTATTACTTATGAAATTATTTTAATTAGTAGCTGAGATACAAAAGAAAACCTAATCAGGACACCTTAAAACGCGTAAATCAGGTGAAATCTCGAATTCCACTTTCGATAATATAAAAATGAAATTATACTAATTAGAAGCTGAAACACAAAGATAATACAAACATTTTTTTTAAAGATTTGTGTCTGACTTATCTGTGGTTTTCTCCAAAACTTGCTTAATTCCGGTAATTCTTAGTACGAAATGTGAGTGAAAATCTGAATTTGAAACTCTGTAAAATATAAAAGAATAAAAATTTTCTGGTTTTTCCGTAGTTTTCTCCGAAAGTTTCGTACAGAATTTGAACGGCTTATATCATTTTAATAGCTTGCAATAAAAATTCTTAAAATTATCTTTTGAATGATGTATTATGTATTACGATAATGAATATCTTTGATATATTTTAGACTCGAAATGGCTAATCTATCAAGGGCGATTAACGATTTCTATTGAAATCCATCTAAAATTTTTAAATTGAAAAAACTCAAAAACTGCTTATTTATTTTCAATACTGCCAGAATGTCTAGCACCTGGCACTGAAGAATCTTATTCTCTCTTCTCTGTCAAGGTCAGATCAAGATAGCAAGCAGTATACAGTTCATTACGGAATGGCGATAATGGTTTAATGCCTAAAACTAAAAAAAATATAACTCATTCAGTTTTTGAAATTTTCTCTCAATCTTTTGGGAATTGAATTATTGAAGCAAGATCTATATAAATAAAAAAAAAAAAAAAAAAAAAAGAAATGATTTATCTGTAAACGCTTTTGAGTTATAAAATGTTTTGTGAAAAAATCGATGTTTCGTAAAATCTAAAAATATGAATCGCTAATCCGTATTTTGTAAAAATGTTTATATGGTTCGAAAGAGGATTAAATGACCTTTCCTTATATTTCAGTTGTTAAGAAATGGAACAGTTACTCGGTCGTACAGGGCGTTTCAAAAAAGACGATCGCGAAAAAGAGAAATTTTCGACCCTTTTTAAAACTTTTTTTAAAAATATAAAAAATCCGTATTTAAAAAAAAAAAATGTACCGTAAGAATCGGTAATAAATGCTCTTTCTCGTTTTATAGGTGTATTTTCGATATTTCCAACAGATCGGCAGCGATCGCTTTACAAAAACCCACGAAATTTTTCTCTCTCTGCTTTCTCTTTTGAGGAACACGCTGAAGGGCAGAAATTACGTTCCGCTCGCTTTTTAATTAGACATTGGTCGACGTTTTTAATTAATATCTCCGGAACTAACTAAAATTTTTAAATTCTGTTTTCACTATCAACTCGGGATGGCTTCTGAGCACCCGTATGTCAAATTTTATACTTCTGCGTTCAGTAGGGGCTGAACGTATAGATGCACAGACAGACAGACAGACAAATATATTCTTTTATTATTATATATAGATAGATAGATTACATAAAAAAAAAAAAAATTAAAAATGAAAAAAATCGATAACTTTAGTTTAAATTATCGCAGATCGATGGTTCAACTATTCGTTTTAAAGTTATTGGCGAGCTCTTTTGAAAGATACCCATCATGATAATTTACTTCCCTCGAAGAGGGACTTCCCCAGGGGGGGGGGGAGGCGAAGCTTCTACATACACAATTTTTTTCCCCAGTTGACTATCTCTATTTCAAATAATTCTTTTAAATTTCATAATGATTATTAAAAAAATAATTCTCTTTATGCACATTTATACAAAATTTTGTCCTATACCATCATGTTAAAATTTAGAAAAAGCGGGATGGCAACGCAAGCTGTTGGACAATTTTTACCAAACGTTGATAGGCACTGTCAAGATGTAACTGCATACTAATTTGTATGAAATTCTGTGCAGTAGTTCCTGAGATACAGTTACCACAAAATTTTATCACACACACACAGACAGACATTTTCTAAAAATGATCAAATCGTGTTCTACAGCTCTCAAAACGTGTAAATCCATCAAAAACCGAGGTCGAAAATTTTTACGAATCCAATACTTTCTTCTATTGCATATAGCAGAAAGTAAAAAAGTAGAAAATAAAAACGAAAACTAAAAAGTATTTAAAATTTGCTTTTCAATTTTTAATGTCACAGATATACTTTTTTTTTTCTTTAAGTAGAATATAGCAATTGAACACCACTCTTCAACCAATAACATTCAAACGTAATGGACTTCTAACATAAAAGTCGATTAACATTGTTGATTTGCGCGCAGCCGTCTTAATAATGCAGACACAAATAAAAAATACAAATCCTCGATCAATACTCCAATAACTTTCGATTTCATTAAATACGTGGATATTGTAATAGTACACACAGTTTATCTAGACAGGCTGTTTATTAGAATTTGATATTATGCCTAAGTAAATTGTTTTTCTAATAATTGAGACATCAAATTATTTAGCGTTGTATTAGTGTCGTATCACATTTTTCATCAGTAAATAAAATTATCTATTATAAAAAAAGGCAATCCAGAAATGTCACCCATATTTTCATTGTGTCGTTGTAATTTTATTGCGTAGGAAATTGTTTATTGATTTTAATAATTCCCTAATATAGTACATATCTCATAATAATGTTTTTAAGGTAACAATTTCAGTTTGAATTATACACCAAAATTTGAATTTCGGAATCGGCTATTATTTTTAGAATGCTTTAAAATAATAAACATTAATTATTACTTTTTAAATATTAAGTAATTTTCGAGTTATTACTTTCTATTTTCAAAGGTTCTAATGAAAATGTAAAAAATAACTTAGACTTTTTCTTTTGATTAATTGAGTGATGCAATTTGAATGTTTTGTAATTAGTTCATTTTTTATAAAAAAAAAATCTGGAGTGACTCCACTCGACTTTCCGAACATTGAGTAATAAACAGTTTTGTAGATAAAGTAAAGAAAGAGGAGTTGTTAAACAAACAAAAGAGATAAAACCATAATAAAGTATTTGAGTATTTTTCTCCATACATTACACGATGTTTTATTTAACGCTACTGAACTTTGAGCCCATGATCATAACGATAAAGAATTTTCGTTGTGTCCCTGTAAAAAACCTATAAATGCTAGATTCACCAAAATGCTTATAGTTAGTGCAACAGTGATTTATAATATTCATATAAGTTTTCAGCTCAATTGAATAAGGTGTTTAGATGCTATCGCACTTTTAACTAGTATCTTGTGGCCACCATATGACTTTCTTCTATATTTTCCTATACAAATTCACTCAGTAAAAATAATTTATTAAAATTATTATTTAAAAAAATTATCTTCCATGATAATGCAGATGATTTCCATATTAGAGAAGTAGTATAACACTAAATATCCAAAAAAAGTCAATTTTATTGTCAATATTACATAAAAAAAAATCGATAACTTCATTTTAAATTATCGCAGATCTATGGTTCAACCATTCGTTTTAAAGGTACTGGCGAGCTCTTTTGAAAGATACCCTTCATGAAAATTTACTCCCCTCGAGGGGGGAATTCCTCCCCATGGGGGGGGGGAGGCGAGGTTCCTACAGTACACATACAAAAAATTTTTCCCAGTTGACTATCTTTATTATAAATAATTCTGGTAAATTTCATAATGATTATTAAAAAATAATTCTCTTTATGCACATTTATACAAAATTTTGTACTATACCACCATGTTAAAAATTTAGAAAAAGCGGGATGGCAACGCAACCTGTAAAACAATTTTTACCAAAAGTTGTTAGGCACTAATTTATGTCAAGGTACAACTACATACCAATTTGTATGAAATTTTGCTAAGTAGTTCCTGAGATATAGTTGTCACAAAACTTTGTCACACACACGCAGAGACAAACATACAGACATTTTCTAAAAATGGTTAAATCGTGTTCTACAGCTCTCAAAACGTGTAAATCCATCAAAAACCCGAGGTCGAAAATTTTTACGAATCCAATACTTTCTTCTATTGAATATAGAAAAAAGTAAAAATTTGGTCCCACAGACCATAATGATAAAGAATTTTTTTTGTGTCCCTGTAAAAAAACTGTAAGTGCTAAATTCACCAAAATCTATACTGTTCGTGTTACTGTGACCTATAACATGTGTTCAAATTTTTTGTTCAGATTAAATAAGCGTTTAGGCCCTATCGCACTTTTAAAAATTTGGCACCATAGGCCATAATGATAAAGAATTTTTCTTTTTGCCCCTGTAAAAACACTGTAAGTGCCAGATTCTCCAAACTCTATACAGATTGAGTAACTGTGACCTATAATATGTGTATAAGTATTTTGCTCAATTGAAGAAGGCGTTTGGATGCTATTGCACTTTTAAGATTTTGGTCCCATAGACCATAATGATAAAGAATTTTTCTTTGTGTCCCTGTAAAAAAACTCTAAGTGCTAGATTCACCAAAATCTATAGGGTTCGTACTATGGTGACTTACAATATATGCACAAACTTTCAGCTTATTCGAACAAAGCGTTTAGACGCTAGCGTGTTCACTCACAAACATACACACACACATACATACATACACACACACATACATACACACATACACACACACATACATACATCATCGTGAAAATAGTGAAAACGGACTCGGGGGACCTCGAAACGTATAGAAACATCAAAATCTCGAATTCGGATTTTTGACATGATTACAATACTTTCCTCACTATAGTGTTCGGAAAGTAAAAATTTAAATAGTCATTTTGCGATTAAAAAAAGGTACATATCACAGGGTGCAAATAAATATTATTCTATATTGATAACATACAGAACAACCTGAAATAGACATCAATTTTCAAGTATTGTCATATTCAAGTATTGTCTATATTCTAGTTCTTTTATATAGACCTGTAAAAAAAAAAAAAAAAAAAAAAAAAAAAAAATAGTGAATGAATTCCATTCAATATTCTACATGAAACCTGCTTTTACAAAAGTATATACTCATTTTTTTGGTTTAGTGCAGTCTATAGACGTTAAACTCCACTTACCTGCAATTTTCCCCGTAGACATAATGGATTTGAATTCTCTTGGTTGCCCCTGTACACGAACTATTTGCTTGATTTCGATGAAAAGTTTAGTATAGTATTCCTATGTGATACAGATTTAGGATACCGAGTTTGAAATTTTTGCTGTTACTTGTTCTTGAGATATGCTGATAACAGACACACAGACACACACACAGAGACCAACCATCGAAATATGTTTTTCGGATTCAGGGGACCTTAAAATGTCTAAATATAGTAAAAATTCATTTTCTAAAATTTGACTCAAAAACAATACTTTCTCTACCATATTTATGGGTAATAGAAAGAAAATATATGTATTGGACTAAAATTTAAGGAGGAATAATATTTTAAAAATATATTATTTGTGGATTCGCAGCAAAGAAGTTAACAAAAATTATTAAAAATGAGTTCATATTGGTAATATCATCAAATGAGCACCTTTTTTGGTTGTTCTATAATTGCAATTTCCATCTATGATCAAGTTCAAATATGTATACTTTGATTTATTTATTTCAATTAATGAAATATTCTAAAATGATTTAATTGATTGTCTGAAAACTAAAATAATTTGGTGTGTCACTTACATGACACACACACATACATATAAACACTGACCAATCGCTAAATATTGGACATTCGTAATCAGGAGACCTCAAAATGCGATTTAATGTAAAAATTCAAAATTGAGAATAGAACTTCAAAAAATACTTTGTGTAGGGTATTGGTATGAAAAAATAATTTTACTTCCTGAGCAAAGTTCGTCGACATAGTGAAATGCAGCAAAGCACGCCCAAAAACAACATTCAATAGAAAAGAGCGTTTATCTTAATTTTCGGTAGCCCTGTATATTGTCTATAAACAATATTATGTACTCAAATTTCGTCTTACTTGTAAAACATCTAACACAAAAATTATTAAAATTCCAGAAATTTACAATTATTCCCCAAAATATCCAAATACTTTGGGTAGCCCTGTAAACGAATGATGAATGATTTCCATACCACAATCTACGAAAAACATGCTTTTATGCATATAAAAAATTTTTGCTTATTCCGTTTTTTTCAACGGCCTCTTCACATACCGTCGCCGGAAGCCCGAGCCAATGTTATTCTATGAGAAAATTTTCTTTACAAATAACTTATTAACAATTACATATTTTTAAATTCTGTTTTCACATTCAGAAAATTCCCAACTGTTAAATTGACGGACTTTTTTTAAGAATGTATTTTTTTTTTTTTTTTTTTTTTAAATTTTTATTTTGAAATTGCAAAATGAAAAAAAAAAATCACACATTGAAAATTCGTATTTTGCAGCTTCAAAAAAAAAAAAAAAAAAATAAATAAATAAATAAAAATAAATAAATAAATAAATAAATAATAAATAAATAAATAAATAAATAAATAAATAAAATAAAATAAAAGTAATTTTTTTAAAAAGGTCCGTCAATTTAACAGCTGGGAATTTTCAGAATGTGAAAACAGAATTTTAAAATATGTATTAGTTAATAAATTATTTGTAAAGAAAAATTTCCCATAGAATAACATTAGCTTCGGCTTCTGGCGGCGGTGAGTGAAGAGGGCCCTTAAGTCAGCCTAGTGATGTTACACTGCACTTACTTGAAATTTCCCCATAGACATAATGTATTTGGATTCTCTTGGATATCTCTGCACACGAACCATTTGCTTGATCTCAAGAAAAAGTTTAGTGTAGCATCCTTATATGATACACATTTACCTAGTTTGAACTTTCTGCTATTATTTACTATTGAGATACGCTGATAACAGATACACACACTCAGGCCAATCGCTAAAAATATGACTTTCTGATTCAGGGAACTTGTGACCTCAAAACGTGTAAATATAAAAAAAAAACTCAAAAAACTGTCTCTACGATATATATGAGTAAGAGAAAGTAATAAATGAACTACATTTAAATTTAAGTAAATTTATCTCAATGTAATATAATATAATGTAAAAGTAACTCTGAATTTTAATTTCCATTAGTTTAAATCTATGTACTGTTATGACTTCAGACTAATGACTTTAAGACTCACGAGATGGCGATGTTTGTTCAGCGCGGTGAAAAGACTTTCGAATTGAAGAGAGACTTTAGTTTGGTTTTTTGAAGTGAATGATGCAACGCCGAGAGCGAATGCCGGATTTGAGTCCCAATCATTTTGTAATGGTGGACCGGAAATTTACAGTTCAAATTTGAATTATGTGAAATATTTATGTTTACTTTTTATGTTAAATGTGTCTGTATTGTATCGTGTGTGTAAAGCGAGAAGTAAATAAATTTCTCGAAAGAAAAAGCTAGGCTTCTTTATGATTTCCAGCCTTCGATACATCACAGTCTAGTATTATGGTGGCAGCAAATGGAATACGATCGACGCTACAAAGATGCGCTACTAAAGGGGTAAGTACCATTTTCTGTATGAAACAGTGCCTTATGATTTAAAAATAATATACCTCAGTCTTTGTATCAGGACGTGAGAAAAAAAAAAATAAATAAATAAAAGGTAGTTTAATTTACATTAGGTATTTAATCGTGAAGTATATCATATAGCATTGCTTATTCCTATTTATTTAGTAAAAGTATTATTTTAAGATAAATTATTATTTGTAGAGAAAATATATATATTAAACTGATTCATCCGTTGTTTAAAAGAAATAAAAAAGAAGAAAATCTCATTTTTTTTTTTTTTTTTTTTTGTCGATGTATTTCGAAAAAGGGAAAATAAATTAAAGTTGATGAATCAGCGAGAAATAAATGATTATATATATATATATATATATGTGTGTGTGTTTTCTTTTGTTTAATGGTATATTCCTAATAAAAAACCTTACTGTAGGTAGAGTAACTAAATGTTAGTACATTTTGCAAAGAATTTAGGTTTTACAAGGAATTGCAAATTTTGAGAACAGCTGTAAATAATGTATCTGTTCTGCATTTAAAAGAAAAAAAATATATATATATATTCTTTTTTAGAGCTTTGAGAGAAAAAAAAAAGAATGTATTTATTATCGAATGGACCTTATGCACTGCACGTCATTGCGGGTATATAAAAGTTTCTTTGCTAATCGCTGAGCTCGAAACATTTGTTTACTTCTATATCAGCCAATAGGAGCCGCTTAAATCGATAAATACCCGCAGCCGTTGCCACTCGTGCATAAGGTCCATTAAAAAGAATAAAAATGTTGAATGATTCATAAAGTATAATGTGCATTTCAAGTCATTTTTATTCTGGTATGGACAATATTCCTGTGACGTCACCGTAGGTAAAATCGCCGAACACGTGGCCGATATTTTGTAAACAAATTAGATTCAACATGCCATTTTATTGTTACGCATAACATTTTCGTAAATATTTCTGCAGTGAAACTTAATAATAATGTTCAAACAAGAACAAAAGAGAAATGTAAACAACTGAATCGAATGATAAAGTTAAGACTATTCCATATCGTAAAATTGAAGAACATTTTATGTATACACACACACACATATATATATATAATGAATAAAAGATTAATAAGAACATTTTATACACACACATATATATATAGAAATCAAAGCTTAAATAATTAGAATTTCAATCACTTTAATAAAGGAATTTATTAAATGGAACATCCATTTAAATTTATTAACATCGCCACAGTTCACATTGCAACTTTTAATATTACATATGTTGATTAATATTAAAGTATATTACTAAAACTGGATTAAAAACAAAACAAAGGTACCACTAAATCACTCTTACTTCAATTTCATATAATCTGTAAATCTTATAAATAATATTTCAAGATAAAAATTTGCAAGCCGCAATGCTTTGCTATGGTGGAGTTGAGAATTGTTTACCGAAAACAGCTGATATTTTATAGTCTCGAACCCAAAGGAGGAATATGGTCCATTTTATTGATTTGTTGAATTGGATTTATTTTTCTTTCGATCTCTTTTTACTGATTTAATATTTCTTTGCTTAATAATACAATAATAATAATAATAATAATAATAAATAGATAGAGAGTGAATGAAGGATAAATAAAAAAGAATTTGGTTTTCATTTCATGTAAAATGAATCTGTTTTTGTTTGAAACAAAATATTTTAGTTTCGTTTTGAGGTAAAATGGTTTGGATTTAAGTTTCAAATGAAATGTTTAATGATTAGATGTTCATTTTATATATTAATATTAATTACTATGGTAATTTATGTTACTTAAATCTAATTTTGTTGAACTTACTTTTTTTTGATAAAGCAAAAGAGTTTCGGTTTAGAAACGAAACTATTGTTTTTTTTTTTTTTTTTTTTTTTTTTTTGGTTTGAAGAAAAATAGTAATTCTGTTCGCTGAGAGATATTGTGTGTGCAAAAATAATTTTATGAAAGAAATATGTATATATAGAAGTGTTCTTTTGGGAAAAAAAAAAGGGAAGTTTGAAATTCTTTTAGACTTGTATTTGAAATAGTATAATATTAATTTATGCAGTACATTTCAGATGTTTTCTTTTTTTTGCACAAGTGTTCTTTAAAATAGAGAAAAATAAATTATTTTTCATAAGTTACAGATACCATTAACTTGATTAGATATTATTATTTTTTTTATTAATTACAAAGGTTAATTACCCTTATTATCTTATTTTTTGTGTGTTTGATTTTTTTTTTTTTTTTTGTTGAGGCTTTGTTTGAGGTTTTCAAATATGGCGTTTTCAGCTAAAGCCAGGAAACATGAATTGATTCAAATTTGCGAGGAAATCGGGGTAGAAGTAGATACTTCCAGTAGAGTTATTGACATCAAGAAATTAATTTTATCTAGCAAGTCCTATAATGAGGACGAAGTAAAATTAATATTGAAAAGGCTTCTTGAAGATAAAAAAATACAAGAAGAAGAGAGAATAAGACGAGAAGAAAGAGAGGAAAGAATGACCCGAGAAACTCAACAATATGAGATTGAATTAAAGAAATTGGAAATTTCTAAAGAAAATCCTGAAAGAATATTAGAACCAGAAAAATTGGCTGAATCTGTTCCAAGAATACAGTTAACTCAAATTACCCCAAGATTTGATGAAAAACATGATGAAATGGGTTTATATTTAGTAAACTTTGAAAGAAGAGCGGAGATGGCACAAGTTCCGAAAAAGGATTGGGTGGCCTACCTGTTAGCAGTTTTACCGCCAGAACTTTCCAATATGTTGGCCAGAGAGTCGCCAACCGATGCTACAAATTATGATTTTGTAAAGAATCTCATTATGAGAAGATATAAAATAAATAGTGAAAAGTTGAAACAAAGTTTTTATAAGCACCACAAATCGTCCGAAAAATCTTGGAGAAATTATGCCCAAGAACTTTCTAGTTATTTTACAGAGTGGCTCACAGAATTAAAGATAGAGAATTTTCAACAGCTGAAAGACCTAATAGTGACTGAGCAGTTGAAGTTTCGAGTGCCTGTTGATGTGAGAGAACATTTTTTAGATAACTGGCTTACATTCACGACACCTTTAGACTTAGCTGAAAAATTAGATGAATTTGAAAGTATAAGAGAAAGTTTCAAAAGAAGGGATTTGCCCAAAAAGAACTTTTTCAGCTTTCCAAACCAAAGTGGAAACTTATGTGATGACAAGTCTAGGGATAATAATAAAGATGTTAAGCCGAAATTACATGCAAAACCCGAAACATCTCAAGAAAATCAAAGAAATGAAGAATTTGATAAAAGAAAAATTGCTCGTTGCTATGAATGTGGTTCTGCTAATAATCTTAGACCTCAGTGTGATAAATTAAAGAAAAATGAAGAACTTATCTCACATATTATAACTGAGGCAGGTTCTGAAGAATCAATGACACCTTATACTAGTTTAGGTAAAGTGAATGGTGTTAAGATGAAGCTAATTCGAGATATTGGTGCTTCATGTGATCTGATCAGCAGCAAGTACGTGAAACCACATATGTACACAAATGAGAAAGTGTATATTAGAAATCCATTAGAAGTGGATCCTGTCTGTTTACCACTTGCAGAAATTGAATTGGATTGTAAAATGGGACACTTAAAAACTAGAGCAGCTGTCCTACAAAATTCCTTTTATAATAACAAGTATTTGTTAGGAAATAAAACTGCTGCAATGTTCAAAAATTGCAAATCAAAAGAAAATGTACAAGTGTCTAAGCTAAATTCAGTACAAACAAGAAATCCTAATAAATTTTTAAAGATGAAGAAAAATATTCAAAATAAAGAGGTTGCTCATTTTGCCCAAAAGTTGATTGAGAGCAAATCTGAAGATGAAAAGAAAACTGAAGAGGTAGAAGAAATCCTGCCAGACTTTTCATGGCCAGAATTCAATAAAACCTCTCCAAAAGTGTTTGCTAAAGAACTGCAGGATATCAAAGAAAATCAAAATAAAATAGAAAATGAAGTTGTTCTTAAAGAGAAAATAAATTTTGACCATCTCAAAACTGAAAATTTCAGATTGTTAAATGAAATCATATGATTGAAAGGGGAGATGGAAGAAAAGAAAATTAAAGAACAAGAACTGTCTCTTGATAATAAATAACTTACTGAAGAGTTGGAACATGCTACCAAAAATTATTCGGAACTAAATAATGCCTTAAAAGACCTTAAACAGAAAAATGAAGACTTTAATTTTGTGATGGAAGAACTAAAAGCCGAAATAGATGCTTATCTGAATAAAAAATGCTTAGAATATGAAAAGCAGATAAATTAAGAAATTCGAGAAAAAGAAAAGTTTGAAAATCAGTTAAAAACTCTTCGTCTTGATTCACAAAGTGAAAAGAAGAATTATCTAAATCAGTTAGAATTCTGAATACTGAAAAGAATAATTACAAACAAGAACTTGAAAATACTAAAATTGAAAATCTTAAGCTGTCTAATGAAATTAACATAATGAAAGAAGAACTCTTAAGAATGAAAGGTAAAGAAAATGAAATTTGTCTTAAAAATGAAAAGCTTGTTGAAGAAAGAAATGAAATTAGTACAATTAATTCCAAATTAGATTACCTGTTTAATATTCTAGAAGAGAAAGAAAAAAATTCTAATGCTAAATTTGATCAGTTGACAGCTGAATTGCAATAATAAATTAGATCATATGCTATTGTCTGAAAAATGCTTAGTTTATGAAAAACAATTGAAGGAACAGAATTACTTGAAGAAAGAACTTTCTGCGACCACTTTGGGTCCCTTGAAAAATCTACCTAAAGATTCTAGTCAACTAATGGCAAATTTATTGAAAGACCGTGAAAAGTGTCCAGTGCCATATAGTGAGAAAGTCGCCAATTTTCCTAAAACAAGGAAAAATCACGTAAAACACCTAAAAGACATTTCCTTCAAGATAAGTACTACTAAATTGCACATTAAACCTTCTAAATGTCAACCTACTCGAGCTCATATGAAAATTTCTGGACATTTAGTGGGCCAGAGATTGAGAACTCCAAGTGAAAAAAGGTTCGAGTCAAAAAAGATTCTTCGTCTCATACTACCATAACTCATGTGACAGACTATTTGAATTTAGCTGAATGCTATCGAAAACGCATTCCTGAATTTTCTGAAAATGCAGCTCTATTATCAGTCTTACAAAAGGATTGGACTCTAAAATCCACTGACTGGAAAAGCTCTTACCAAAGGGCATTTGAAGAACTAAAGGAGAATTTATCTCAAAGTCCTGATTTATTTAGTCGTAATTGTATAAAGCTATTCATGTTCCTGATAAAAGAAATAAAAAAAAAAACCAAATCCCAGACTTTTACTTTGGGAACTCTATGCAGTATTATTTAATTATGAGGTTGTTTAGTGTATAGAATTACAATCTCAGAATGCTGATAGATTAAGTATTATCCCTTAGTTTAAAAAAAAAAGTGTTTATGTATTTGTTTAATTATTGCTATATATATCGTATTTGTTTAATTATTGCTATACAGTACTGGCCAGAATGGATGACTCACCACAAAAAACTGTGATGTTTATGAATGCACAAGAATAATTGCATTTAACTAAGTATTTATTTTATGGGAATTATTAATTTAGTTATTTAAGCAAAGTATACATACATAATTGAGAAATGGTTCAATATTTGGTGTGGAAACCTTTTTTTTTTTTTTTTTTCAATACAGCTTGGATACGATCAGGCATGGAAATACATAATTTTTCGCAATAGTTTTGGTGTAATTTCTGTAATCCACACTTGTTTTATAGTTTCTCTTAAGTCCGAAAGTGAAGTGGGGTTACGCTCAGCAACTTTGCGCTTTAAAATTACACAAGAGTTCTCGATTGGGTTTAGATACGGGGAATTTCCGGGCCACGGCCCAAGTATCTGAAACCCGTGCTTTGCATTCCGTATCTTAACAGATTTAGTCTGGTGGCAAGGTGCTCCATCATGTTGGAAGTGTGTGCACTGGTTGATATTCATAAACGGTGGTAACTTCTCTTTTAGCACATCGAGATAAACAGATCCATTAATTGATGAGCCACATTCCACATCTTTCTTTGGCTCAAATGGCTCCCCAGACCATGAGGTTTGCAGCATTCTTCAAAGTGGGAATAATGTAGCGTTGACAGTCTCTTTTATTAGGAGGCCGTTGTATGTTTCTGCAAAATGCATAAAACTGCGATACTTGAGTCTCGTCTGAAAGCATCACATGTTTCCATTGCTCCGCAGTCCAACCGTGATACTTTTTACAAAATGCCAGTCGGTCAGCAATGTTTTTGGGAGACAATTTAGGCTTTTTAGGAGACTTGTAGGACTTAAATTGGCATTGAATAGCCTCCTGCGGATTGTCCTTTGGCTAGAGATATTAACATCTTTTGGTAAACCAGCTGGGATTGCTTTCGCTGATTTTCTGGGTGACTTCTTCGCTGTCAAAATTATGGACTCCTCCATGCGCTTGCTTATGCTCTTGTGACGACCTTTTGGCTTTGAGTATTCATAAATTCTGGTTATTTGAAATTACTTATAGACCTGGAAACTGTCTTTTGGGCCAATTGTAATCTTTCAGCAATTTCCCGAGTACTATAACCTTCTTCGCTCAGAATCTTTATTTGTGCATGCATTTTGCGTGAAATTCTTTTACCAGGCATTTTTATACCATTTCACCCTTCTGCAAAAGTTTGTACGTCAACACATTGCGAACACAACTAATAAACTAACGAAATGCCAAGCAAGAACACCTGCACTTTGGCAGACAGCCAAAACGAACATCTGGCGCCAATACATCACTATGAATGGGAAAAAACAAGTGAGTCATCCATTCTGGCCAGTACTGTATATATATGTGTGGTATATAAGCATTCGCAAATATATGTTTTTGCTATCTATATTTTACTTTGCATATCTATTTAGTGTCTCTGGTATATTGTGTAATAATATTTAATTTTCTATTTGGTATATGTTTTTTGTATATTTTAAAATAAGTTAAATAGTGTATTTAATCTAAAATAGGGATAAGTCTGGTGCATTTAAATATAACCAGGTACTGTTTCTGCATAGAATTGGTGCTTGCTTGTAATTTTTTATTTACTTGTTTTAAATTAATTACGATATCTAGAAAATGAACTAATATGTTGAACATTGTGAGTATTTTATTTGAATATTGACTTATCCTAATCATCAAGTATTATTTAGCCAAACTTTTCCCTTTACGACAGTGAAAAGTTTTCCCCTTGAAGGGAGGAGGTCTGTAATGACTTCAGACTAATGACTTTAAGACTCACGAGAGGGCGCTGTTTGTTCTGCGCGGTGAAAAGACTTTCGAATTGAAGAGAGACTTTAGTTTGGTTTTTGGAAGTGAATGATGCAACGCGGAGAGCGAATGCCGGATTTGAGTCCCAATCATTTTGTAATGGTGGACCGGAAATTTACAGTTCAAATTTGAATTATGTGAAATATTTATGTTTACTTTTTATGTTAAATGTGTCTGTATTGTATCGTGTGTGTAAAGCGAGAAGTAAATAAATTTCTCGAAAGAAAAAGCTAGGCTTCTTTATGATTTTCAGCCTTCGATACATCACAGTACTATTGAAATTGTATGTATAAAATTAATTAAAATTTTAGATATAATATAAAGAAATTACGGCACATTTAGGAATTAAATCAGTTTGATACATCTAAATGGCATTAATTAACAAGTTCTTTGGCATTAATTAATGAGAAAATATTTTTGTGATTTTTCTATTTTGATTCAGAAACTATAATTTTACCAACGAATTAAGTATAAGTTACACTAATTTTTTTTAATTTTTTTAAGCCAATTTGAAATTAGCACTTGAATAAATTTACTAGTTAGACATATAGTGTATATAGAAAAGTCGCGTAAAAAAGGAAACAAAAATACGTTTTTCCAAATCATTACAGATTTTAACTCTTATGGGGTAACAGATTATCATATGCGGTAACAGATGTTTACTCTTCTAGTATGCAAAAAAAAAAAAAAATAAAATAAAAAAAAATAAATAAATAAAAAATAAAATAAATAAATATATATATATATATGTATATATTATATACAATGAGTAAAAGTATCCCATAGCTTAATT
Organism: Salticus scenicus; assembly: GCA_963930645.1. Classification (NCBI taxonomy): domain Eukaryota; kingdom Metazoa; phylum Arthropoda; class Arachnida; order Araneae; family Salticidae; genus Salticus; species Salticus scenicus. Next base: position 103,109,180 of record OZ005655.1, read on the forward strand.
AACTGATGCACGAAATTTCAGCATTGGATTTCTGGTGCATTACATTTTGAGAACTGTTTCATAAGTTCCGAATAATAAAATTCATTGATATCACGTGGTGTCATGAATTTATAATGCAAATTCCAAACAATTACACTTAGTAATAGCTGAGAAATTAACTTTTAATTTTGGTGAGTAGAATTTGCGCCATACTACAGAACATGAAAGTAGTATCACCTTCTATTTTATCATAATATTCTTTGATTGTTTTAAGAGACGAGTTGGTTTTTTTTCATAATCCCCTTTGTCATTTTCTTCATAATGCATTTGAAATTCAGGCTACTGTTTTTTACTTCGTTGTTAGAAGAAAAAAAAAAAAAAAAAAAAACTGTATAATTTCCCAATCTGCTCCCCCTGAGGGGGACAGGCTGGGGCACTAACAAAAAATATTTTAATGCATACAAATATTAAATAAAATTAATTACTATGTATTTATAAAATTCAAAACATTTTTATGGAGCTATTTCAGGAATAGAAGCATGGAAAACAAGGAACTTCCAAATTACTTTCTTGGATCTTTGTTATTATTGTTTACCTGAAAAAACTTAAAAGCATTTTATGATTAAAATAGTCATTTTTCTCCTTTAATTCAAATGAAAGCCATAATAATTGAAAATACTATATGTAAATGTGTTTTCTTTGCATTTGCATAGCGGTGAGACTGTTTGTCATAGTGTTCCAACCTTCTTCTCTACTGTGTATCCAATCCTGTCCATTTGAATCATTATCATGTAACAGCATTTACAAATTTAGGCATAATAATGTATTTTAACAAATTAATAGAAAAATAAATGATTTCCTTATCACATACTTCTTATAAAAAATATTTTCTTTTCTGAATAAAAGTTCGGTTTATGAATAATATTTTAATGTATTTCCGTATATTTCAAAATAACGAAAATTAAATAAATACTTTCCTGGAAATGTATGATTCCAAAATTCAGTAATGTACAGGTGGTTCTACCTTTTACTATCTCTATATATTAAAAAAAAGTAACTCTCGCTGGCGTCAATAATTTTTGTCTGCGACAGCATCTCCTCGCGGAGGGCAAAGTGCTTTGCATCATGAGAGATATCAATGTGTTCCGTATGCTTCAAGGAAGGCATTTCAGGTAATTAGAAATCTGTATCATCTAAATTAACGAAGTTATTAACTGAAAACGTCAAGTTTATAAAGGTACTCTATTTGCCACCGTAGAAAAAGTTTCTCTTATGACGTTGTTCTTCTGTCATGACATCATTTTCCACGGAAAAATTAAAATATGATCCATGGTGTAAAAAATAAAATAAATGTCAATGCTACTATTAAGAAAAATATTTCTAAGTGCATCTTTTTCCAAAGAATATCATTTGTCTTTTTCATTTAAAAACATATTTTAAAATACTTCGGATATATTTTGGCATACAAAAATATTTAGATTTAAATTCAAACTGAATTATAAATGAAAAAATCTTATTTAGCATTGGTAATTTTTTAACATTACAGAATTAGACATTTCCATGATACATTTCATATTTCCAATTATAGCAAGAAAAAAATTCATCACCTAACATTCTTTTAATGAATCGAGCAGATTTTATTCTTCGTTAATGTATGAAGTAGATAGGAGAGAAGGTATTTTTCATTTCGCCGGCGCAAATCTCATGGATTAAAAGTAATTTGTAACTTAGTTTTTTTTTTTTTTTTTTTTTTTTTTTTTTTCAAATTTAAAGTTTATTTATATACGTTATTAAGGATTTGAAAAAGTAAATGTTATATTTTTTATGGGGCAACACTTTTAAAAGCTAGCTTTAAGCAAAACTTCAGAAAATTTAATTCTTAAAAATATAAAATAAAATAAAATAAGTAAACGGTCATGTCTCTTTAATTTTTTACTTCCTTATACAAAGTATAAGGAAGTATAGTAATCCCGATTTGCGAAATGGATTTTGTATTTCACATTGCTCGAAAACGAATGATCGCTGAATGTTGCCAATTTATACGTGTGACAGTCATGATGTCTAGTTGCACACCTGCAAGTTTCGTCTTAACACGAGCTCTCGTTTTAGAGATATAAGCGACTTTACACGATTTTTCGTGACGTCTGTATGTATGTGTGTGTGTGTGTGTGTGTGTGTATGTCGCATAACTCAAAAACGGTTGGACGTAGAAAGTTGCGAATTGGTACATAGGTTTGTTATAACATCTAGTTGTGCACCTCCCTTTTTGGACTTTATATGATTTTCCGTTTTGGAGATATTTAGGAAAATTAGGTTCATAATGGGCAAAATGTATCAAAAAACGGTAATAGCTCAAAAGCGGTTTGGACAAATCTTGCAATTTAACTGGCTTCTCGACTAGCTAGACATTTGAAACTTTCAGAAAAGTTCAGAACACGTTGACATGAGTCCCCCCCCCAAGGCACAACTTTGACATGAGTCCCCCCCAAGGCACAACCTTGACATGAGTCCCCTCCCCAAGGCACGACTTTGACATGAGTCCCCCCCAATGTACAACTTTGACATGAGTTCCCCCCAAGGCACAACTTTGACATGAGTCGCCCCCCAAGGCAGGACTTTGACATGAGTCCCCTCCCCAAGGTACAACTTTGACATGAGTCTCCCCAAGGTCCAACTTTGACATGAGTCCCCCCCGAGGCACAACTTTGACAAGAGTCCCCCCAAGGCACAACTTTGACATGAGTCAAGCCCCAAGGCACAACTTTGACATGAGTCCCCCCAATGCACAACTTTGACATGAGTCCCCCCCCAAGGTACAACTTTGACATGAGTCCCCCCCAAGGCACAACTTGACATGAGTTCCCCCCAAGGCACAACTTTGACATGAGTCCCCTCAAGGAACAATTTTTTTTTTTTTTTACGTATGCATGCATTTTTTTAAAATATTTTTAGCCAACTGTTTCGGGTCCAGTGACAATGTTTTTTAACATTATGTATATTTTTAAAAGTGTATAAGGAAGTCATGTGGTGCCCACATCAGATTTTTTCTTATTGTTATTCGAAGTGTGGTATAACTATAGTATCTCGCCACAACTGGATTTGGCGATTTTTCATTGGCGCCGTTTTGAACGATAACGATGTCGTTCTGGATTCTTTGCAATATAATATGGCAGCCTGCATGCTGTTTATTTTAGATTTGTGATTTATGATTTGGCTTATGATTTATCTTTTATGATTTAGCCATAACCGCCAAAAATATATCGCCAAATCCAGTTGTGGGGAGATACTACTATAGTTGTTCCCGAAGTGCTTTGAAACAATTATTCTTTCTTAGGTGCTTAATGATTGGCGTCGGTTACATCATTCTTGGCAACTTTATCGCCTCGCCGGCAAAATGGAAAAGTACCGATTATATACTGTCATAAATTAACTAAAAAAACTCAACAGTAAAAAGTACGGGCATTATAAAAAATAGATTCTAATTTTTTGAAAAGGTTAGTCTAATTTAATTAAAATGTTCTTTTTTTTTTTTTTTTTTTTTTTTTTTTTCTTTAAAGTGCGGAGGACTTATTAGTCTCAATACACAGATAAAATGTTGTCGCCAGTTCTACGATGGTTGGACATACATCGAAATCGAAAATTTACCAAAAATATAATTGAATAATTTGAAAGCGGTGTTATAATTTGTAAAAAAAAAAAAAAATATTAGTTCTCCATGCTAAACTAAATTCTGCTTTTCCCAAAATTTCATCAAAATCTTTTTTTTTTTATTTATTTTTATTAATTAATTAATTAATTAATTTTTTTTTAACAAGCAATTCTACCAAAACATCCATCTCCAAATAGTGACAAAAACTTAATTGTCGCCAAGGGGTTCATATACTATATCTGTAACACAAAATGATCTAGATATTACGAATTTCTTTCTTTTCTGAAAAAATATTACTGACTTTTAACATATTATTTCATAAAAAAATGGTATTAAATATTATGTATCTCAATTTGACATTAAATATGGGTATTTCCTTTTCCTTTTTTTTTTTTTTTTTTTTGCAGTATTAATTTTCCTATCCAGTGAGAGGTAAAGAAGCGAATAGACGGGCAAAGCGCCATAGGGGTTAATAAGTGAAGCGAGTCTTGGGACGCGAAGCCTTCCTCGGGGGTTGGTGAGTGGAGCGAGCAGGGAGCAGAGCCCCCTAGTGCTCTAAAAAATTAATTCCTATTCTCAAAATTAAAGATAAAATTTAAGGTGTTGGAAGTAAGTCCTCCCTGTGTGTGGCAAAAAGTTAATATTTTTAATCCTAAAATGCGCAATTGTACCGTATAGGCGAGAGAAATGTACCATGAAGCAGAAACTCTCTTCTTGAAACGTGATTCGGGGAGTGTTAGATTCTAGCCGTTAGGAGCTGTATAGATGTATCGGGCTGTATAGATGTATCTCGTCGATGGTATAGATCGAAGCTGTGAGCTTCATAAAGATGTTTTTGAACCGTTTTCTTTACGAAAGCAGTGTAATAGAACTTTTAATTGATACCAGCATCTTAAATTAAGGTATTCTAATAACTTCTTCCCATTTCGAGTAATTCGATAGATATTTAACAAGATAATATAACAATATTTAAATTTGTTTATTCGAAAATATTTCTAAAAAATGTGTTTAGGAAGATATTTATCTTTTTACGTACTTTATATATTTCTAATGTAAATATTTCTTTACATTTTATAAACTTTTTTAAATATTCCAAGTCGTTCAATTATTTAGTACTAGGTCGCTATTTTTAAATGAATCACTATACTTAATGAATTCTCAAAATTGCATTAAATTTTATCATGCGACAAAAAAAAAAAAAAAAAAAAAAGAGAGAGAGAGAGAGAGAGGGAAAAAATTCTGATTTGAAAAAATGCCGCACCTGGTTCCCACTGCCTTCGGCGGCGTGGACCATTGTGCGCTGCGCGCGCGCATTTATGTTCGACACTCTATGCGTTGATGAGTCAGTGAGTGAGTCAGTCAGTCAGTGAATGAGTGAGTGGAAGTGCTCTTTTATATGTATAGATTATTAATTTCAAGTTATTTTCATAAAATACATATTTTTGTAATTTTATACCACCGATGTACTAATATGATGATAAATTATTTTTGAATGAAAACATTCTTTTTTGCTACACCATTCTTTAGAGGAGCAAAAGTGCAAAAGTCACAAGCTTTCCATTTTTCTCTCGTATAAGTAAAATTTTAGTTTTTACAGATTTCGTTACTGTTGTTAGTACTAATTGTACTAATTGTACTAATATATGAAACTGTTAAGTAAATGTACCTTTTTAAATTTTTATGTAGACAACTGCATGAGACCTTTGGGTCTATCATCCGGAGAAGTGGAGGATGGATCCATATCATCTCCTCTTGGAGAAGTTTCCACTCCTGCTGCAGGCCGATTGAACGGTGAAAAAGGAGCATGGTGCTTTACCAATGATTCAGTTGCATTGCACAATGCTATTTTATTCGTTGACTTGGGATACAAGAGATTTGTGAGTGGTTTCGCAGCTCAAGGTCCTCCAGAGAGTATCTGTCCAAAGACTTACAACCATTTTATAGCATTTTCGGCTTCTTTTAGCTCCGATAAAAAAACATGGGATGAGTTTAACGCTGGAAATATAGTAAGTCGAATCAATTATTTTTGTCAATAGTTACTGCTCTTAACACCATAAATGCAGCGTTACCTATTAGTTTATTGTAGAGCCCCTTAAATAAATAATAGGCCGGCGCATCACCGCCATTTTTTTGCCTCGTAAGAGGACAGCATTTCCGCTTGGCGATTTTATCGCTTCACTGGTGGTTTTAAGAAATTTTCATCTAAAAATAAAATCGACCAAAAATGATAAGCAACACAAGTAATATGTTTCTGTTTCTTAAATAATTCATAACATTTGAAAGGGGGAAAAAAAGAGCGTACCAATTAAAATTGGAAAGTTTTTTCAACGACCTAATACTATCAGGACACGGAAACAAGACAACTTTGGCGAATCAAAAAAACGTCGCCAAGACTCTACAAACACACAGTAAAAAAGCGTTTCTTAAAATAATTTATGGTTATTAAAATATATATTTAGATTTTAATAATACTTTTTTTTTTTTTAATTTTTTACTTTATAAATGTCAGAAATGCAAAGAAAAGTATAAGTGAATAACAATAAAACTTACTATGCAAAGCTGTGCATTAGGTCCCGGGATCCAAGAATCTGGACGACAATTCGCAGCCCATTTTCTCCTTCTTGCATTATCCGAAGGTAACCTAAACATTTTGTATCCTTTTCTGGAGTGTTTACAGCAGTTTATTGCTGAACAACCTCCCATATTGCAGTTTATTTCACTAAAATTACGAGCAAGACGGTAGAAACAATGGATGCCGTTTGTTTATCACGCTGGATACATGCGGCAACCCTAAGGCAAAAAAATGTCGGATGCGCCAGCTCATATATATAGGAGCCTTAGTTTATTGTGATAAGTTTGTTTTTCGGGATTCGTGATTCTCTGATGGGTCACAGTTAAAGTCCTTGTTAGCCAGACTTCCTCTTTCTTCCTTCCCACGTAATGAAACGGGATTTTTGTTGCTTCATATTATCAAGATGACTCGTTTAAAAAAAATTTTTTTTTTTAATTCAACCTTTTCAACATAAGACTTTTTATCTTTAGAAAGAACTAAAAATAAATAAATAAATATTTCTTTTAGAGATTGAAAATTAGACCCTTGATGTCTGCTTAACGAAATAAAATATTTAAATTTATTTAAAAAATAAGATCCTCCCTAAGAAAAAAAGTGAAATGCTCGAGGATTAGAATTATATATATATATATATATATATACAAATTTCGCTTGAATAGGTTTTTGCCTTCTTTTACTTGGTTCCATGCTTCCTGGCCATTTTGTACAGACATTATATGTATTTTATTTCTTTTTATTTTATTATTTATTCATTTTATTATTTATTCATTTTATTATTTATTCATTTTATTTATTGATTTTATTTTATTTATTTAATTTTTCCATTATTTTCATAACATTACTGTAGATTGCAGCACTATTCATGTTACAATAATTATGAATACTAATTTACTATAATAATCTGAATCCTTATTTACGTTAGGATTCTACCTGAATAGCTTTGTGAATTCTTTATTTTACTCCATGTTCACTGCTATTTTGAACTGACTAACTGTGCTTTTAACTGATATCTGCTTGTTAAATTTTTACATGTGTTTCGTTTATCATAACTTTCAGTTGCCTCTTTTTAAATAATAATTTTTTAAGTAATTTTGTATTATTATTTGTAGTGGTGAGTTTATTTTGATCTACGATTTTAAATGGTTATTAGATTATCATTTTTAGTGAGGTGTTTTATTTTGATCTTCGTTTTTTCTGGTTTTACTATGGGTGTTTTAGGCCTGTGAACAAAGAAATTCTTAGCTTTTGCTTTCTTTGTGACAGAAAAACATCCATTTTTTAGCATATTTGCATTCTACCAGGCCCTTGAAAACGTTAGAATACAAATAATGTTTTTTTCTCATTCCAATTTGCTATAATTCATTTAGATTTTACTTTATTTCTTTTTTGGTTTGATTTGGGTGGTCTTCGTTTTTGATCAGAATAATTGTTTGAATACTGAAATTAAATCATCTTTAAATTTCAAATTTTTGCACTGATAATATTATATTACTATATGTATATATATATATATATATATATACATATATATATATATATAAATTCGAAAAAACTTTACTTTTGAACAAGATATCCTGATAACACTGCTCGGCATGAAAATTGCCCCCAACATCCTTTTGGCAAATTGTTATGTAAAATGACCTCCTGAATCCGAATATGACATCCATTTTGCCCTATCACCCACCGTTTTTTAGGGACGGCCCCTATTTCTATCACTTTTCGCTAATTTTATGGCTATAATTTTTATTTTTAAGGGGGGGGGGGAGGATTATTTTAACTGTTAAATATCTTCTGAGGGGCTACAAAGTTGAAAAAATTCTAAAACATCAACATTTGTGGCAAGGGGAAAACTTAGGGGGGAAAGGATTTGCCACTGAAATTATGTACAGTCGGTAACAAAAGTCTCCGAACACTAGCAAAAATTCCTATATAAAAAAAGTACACTTAATACAATTTTGTTAAATAAATCCTTGTCGAATCTTGTTTTTTGACTGACTAAAAACACGATTCGACAAGGATTTATTTAACAAAACTGTATTAAGTGTACTTTTTTTATATAGGATTTTTTTCTAGTGTTCGGAAACTTTTGTTACCGACTATATTACATTTTTTATATCTTTTTAATCTATTATTATGTTATTTATTAAACATTATATATTTTTTTGTTTTAAGTGTTAAGATAATTCTTTTTCATTCTCCAAATCAAATTTATGGCAATAAAATTACCGAACAGTGATAAAAATTGGGGGAGGGGGTGGTGTCTCGAGGAAACTGTGGCTGACTGGGCAAAATGGTAGTCATATTCGGATTCAGGAGGTCATTTTTCATAAGAATAAGCAAGAATGGTATCACGAGTCGAAAAAAAATTCTTTTTTTTTTTTGGAGCGCAGTGTAATGCAAAGCAGGGAGGATACAGGGACCCCAAACCATTCCCGAAGCTAATCGCCTTATCGGGGAAGAATCATGGTCCGGCGATGGCCATCCATCATTTGTAAAACTACATTTACAAAGCAACAAAAATCCAATTGAATACATGTGGAGGGAGGAAAGGGGGTGTCTGACTCCCAAGTACCTAAAAGGATTCTCTACTTATCGTCGCCGGAAGCCAAAGCCAGTGTTATTCTATGGAAAATTTTGTCCCGCTTTTTAACTCATTAACTAATATATATTTTTAAATTTTATTTTCACATTCAGAAAATTCACAGTTGTTAAACGGTTTAGCGCTTCCTAAAAATTGATTTTTTAGAATATTAATGCTTTATTTTGAGTTTGAAAAATGCGAATTTTCAGAATGTGAAATTTTTCTTTTTTAAACTTAAAAATGAAATATTAAAAATTGAGAAAATCAATTTCTAGCAAACGGTAACCAGTTTAACAGTTGTGAGATTTTTTAATGTGAAAATGGTATTTAAAAATATGTGTTAGTTAATGTGTTATTAACGGGGCAAAATTCCTCACAGATTTTAACATTGTGGGCTCTGTTATTATAGCCAGTCATATTATTTTAGAAAATGATTTTCTGCGCCCATGTTTGTATTAAAAATAAATATACATTATATCCTTTCTAGTCAGCGTGTTTGTGTCCTCATATTTATTGTACGAATACGTATATTGGGTTTAAAAAACAATATAACATTCAAATTGAAAAAAAAAATCTCTTCGAGTTAATCGAAATAACCTGAATCAATTTTTTAAAAAACAAAACGAAATAAACACACACACAAAAAAGAAAAAAAAAAAAAAAAAAAAAAAAAAAAAACATATCAAAACCTTAAAAATTTTGTTGAGGCTATACCAATAAAAAGTTGATTAAACAAAATTTTTGTTGTTTCAACAAACAATTTGTTAATCAACCAAATTTATTTTGTTGGTATATCCCTCCCCAAAACATTGTTTTTTCAACAAAACATTTTCTTTTGTGCATAAAATAATAATAATAATAATAGATATAATGCTAATTTATAAATAAAACGTACAATCTGGAGTAACCTATCGGTGAATCATCTCGCCTGTACACAAATTAAGCATAAGAAAACGTATTTTTTAATAGCATTTTTTTCGTATAGCAAGAGCTAATACTTTTGAGAGATCAATAAAATTATTGCGGCCCGCTCATTCTCCCTTATACATATCGGCAGTAAATGCGTTTATAAATATTTTTCATAAAAATTTTCGAATCAATTTATCATATTTTCTTAAAATCAACATTATATTAAAATTAAATTATTTATCAAATTATTTATATTAAAACACTAATTTTAAAAGGTGTGAATCAAAACAAAATACCATCTTCTTAAGCCACAGTTACACAAAGCTTAAATATAGTAAGTACCATTAGCATAGCTGATCATCCTGATATTTTGACGAATCACTGTGGAAGATAGCATGCAATTGTAATTGTTGTTACTGTATGAATTAAAAATTAATATTTTCAGAACGATTTATTTTTCAATTTTCTTCATATACCATAGTATACGCATGATGCAATATCATACAAAACTTTAATATATGGATTTTAAAAGGAAAAATACAGCGAACAAGCTGTGCAACTTTTATTTTAAGCAAGCTAATAACTATGCTTAGTTCCATTTTAAAGATAAACCAATTATTGGTGGAGTTTTCATTTATACAAAGTTTTTTTTTTCATATGTAACATTATAAATATGCATATATATATATACATGTACATAGATATATATATATATTGATATATACACTATATAGCACAACCAGAGCCTGATTAAGGGGGAAGCACACATTATATCTGCTCTCACCGGAATATTTTTACAATTATTTTTTACTTCATGTCATAGAAATTCCACGCTTTGACGAGGAAATATTTTTTATAAAAAATGAACGGTGTAAAACAATCCAATTTACTCACCGTTATTAGACACCAGAATTCTTTTAAAATAATTTTTAATGAGAATTTTCTGTTTATTATAGGAGGAAAGTATTTGTTAAAAAATAACGGTGTAAGTATAAATAATGTGTGCTTCCCCCTTAATCAGGCTCTGAGCACAACTGCATTTATGCATATACAGTAGGTGACCTCAAATCCGCAGTGCCCTAAAATCCGCACAATCCTTTTGGATGTAAACAAACAATTTTAAATTAAACAAACAATTTGTAAATGTAAACAGTGAAAGTTACAGTTAATTTTTTTAATTATTAACAGTTATTTTGCATTTAATATTTAAGTAATAAACTAATAAATGAAAATATACATTTAATTAGTAATTATTTAATGCAATTTTAAAAATATCAGTAAATTTATTTTGATAAAAATGTTATGTTTTTATATCACCACCAAATAATGAAAATTATATGCAAAATCTGGTACCACAATTTACATTTCATAGATCTGGCAACACAATTACTATTATAAGCTACAAGCATGTGCTAATGTTTATGTAGTACTAATTGTTAATTACTAGTAGTATATGTTGTATTGATTAGTTTTTTTTTTCATATGATTAATTTCTGGGATATACTGTAAAAATCCTGATGGCAAGCAAAAGAAAATGTGGTGATATTGAAACCACAAATTCTAAAAGAAAACATGTTGCTTTAACAGTTTTGCAAAAGGTTGAGATCCTGCAAAAACTGGATAATGGAGCAACTGCAAGTCATATTGTTAGTGTTTATAAGATTGGTATTAGAACAGTATAAGAAATAAAGAAAAATAAAGAAAAAATTTTGAAATTTTATGCTGAAAGTGATACTAATAAAGGAATCGCAAACCGGAAGACTCTACAGTCAGCTCACTGTGCCAGTCTTGATACAGTAATTTATGAGTGGTTCAAGCAAAGTCTGGTAAACCTACTTTCTTGCAACGGGCTTGGGCTTCTTTTAAAAAAATATTTTTAAATCAATCAACTGTCAATTCTTGGGTCATCCAAGCTGTTTGATTACTTTTATAAATCACAGGTAAAGAAGATACATTTTTCAAAGCTCGAGGATGGGCACTTTTACCTACTACAAGGGGTGTACATTTATGTGTACCAGCTGCATTACTACACAGCAAAACTGTGACTCTTTCTTTTGATTCATAAAAAACGACTACTTTTTAGATATTCGTAACAATATACACTGATATATTCTGTCACTCGTGGTAGAATGTATTGACCTTTATAAAAATAATTCTGCAATAAGGTGTCTTATGTTTTCTAAAATTTTATTTCAGTTGTTCTTTTAACTTTGCTATATGCTGTCTTGCTAGTTACAATGTTTCATAAATTATTCTCTTTTTCTGAAAACTGCAAGGTATGATAGATACGTTGTACATGCTTGCAAGTATATTTTGCGTTGCTGCTAATGGCTTTATAATATCCGAAATTTTCTCTTTATATCATTATTTTCCCAATTATTTTCTTGCCGATGCATATTTAGCAAATTATATTAATAATAAATTTTTCAAGTAGTGTAAATTTTTAGAGAAGGTGCATTCCGATTATGTAAATGCCATGTTTAATATTTATTTTTGATTTTTATGTAACTCTTCCATTTTGCAGTTTTTTCATGCGGACTTGAATGACACGAGTGGGATTATCAAGTATTACACAAGCAGTACTGTAGAATTCACACAGTATGTGAAGATAAATGTGACTTTGCAAGTATCAGGTCCAACAAATATATGCCTAAGATTGGAAATATATGGATGTGATACAAGTAAATACATTCTTTTTCTTCTCTTTTATTTGGAAAAAAAAAAAAAAAAAAAAAAAAAAAAAAAACCTCTCTTTTTGTTTTAAAATTAGATAACATTTGAGCTTAAGCTTTCATTCTGTCATTAAATTAGCACTGAAAGTTTTTATTCTCAAGAAATAATAAGAAATAAAATATTATCAAGTAATTAAAAGTTATTGGAAGAAGTAGCTAAAAAGATTTTGTTATTTATTCCATACATTAAAACTCGTTTTTTTAAAACATAGCAGTTTTCTTAAATATAATTTTGAACATCTTTAAAAACTTTTAAGGATAAGTAATTATAACACTTTATATAAATACAAATTGTAAAACTTGATTGATAGGAAGAAATTCTGTGTTTCTCTTTCTTTATAAAGCAATACCGGTGGAATTCTACAGCTTCCCCCCCCCCCCCCCCCCCCCGAAAAACTGTAGGGTTTTTTAGATAGTGGGTTGTATTATATCTGCCAAATTTAATCCTAATCGAATACAGCGCTTAGAAGCTATCATGTTCATTCACAAACACATTTATATATTAATATAGTCTAAAATCCCTCACACACACTCACACAAACACACAAACACACACACAATATATATATATATATATATATATATATATATATATATTTCAAAACCTTTCAAATTAAAATAAAGCCATTCTATGACTTTCCAATATGCCGAGTCTACATATCAATGTCGAAATCAGATTTAAATCATCACAAAATAAACTTTCGCAATATTGATTAAATAAAAGTAGATTTGCTTAATATAAATAAGACAAAATAAAGCACTAATTGTATTTTTTCAGAAATTGTTATGTCTATCAAAATTCAATGGTTATTAAAATGTAGGTGAAAGGTAAATGTATCAGATCAAATATTGCATATTGATATCTAGTTTTGCAGTCTCATTGATTAAGATGTTTATAAATGAAATTCTATGGTTTGTAATAAAATATAAAAGTAGATCAATACATTTGTTTTTAAAACTACATAATAAACTAATTTAACATCATATAAAATGAAAATTCAGAATATCAAAACAAGTCAATCATTAATAATATTAATTTTTTTATTTAGCTGTTACACCATCTACAAAGGTTCAGGCTTTAACAACTACGAAGGGCAAGATAGAAGTTAGTTGGGAGAAGCCAGTAGTAGAAATGAACTTAGAACCTGGTACTGTGACAAATGGTGTATTAACACCTGTTGGATATGCTGTTCTATACAGACCTAGTGCATCGCAAAGTTCTGCAACAGTGGCTACAAGTAACAGAACGGTATCCCTAGAAGACGTCAGGCTTGGAGCAACTTACGCCATCCAGCTGCAATGTGATTATAAAGACACTAGTATTAATTGCGGGTCAACTGAAGTAGAAGCATGTAAGAAGTTTTTAACATATGAATTTAAAATGTAGAAATTTAAGAAAATGCAAATGACTGTTTTATTCATCACTCAGGCGCAATATTCATAAGTTAGAATTATGCTTTTATTTTAATAAATTTAATTTTAAAAACTAAAGATTTCTGATCAGCGAGAACGCCTAATATATATGTGTGTATTACATGGGTTGGTCGTAGGGTTTAAGGCCGATTGACTACACTAGGGTCCTAGACACCTAGGGTCCTAGGGTCCTAGAAATAGCCTCCGTGGAGGTCTTTCTAAGGGGTCCTAGCCCACATTTACGCGAGTGTAATATATGGGGAAACAGTCATGTTACCCAATAAAGGTACTACACTGGTTCTCATAATTATAAGGACACCCGTTTTTCTATATTAACTACACACTGAACACTATTATTTAAACAAATATATTTTTTATTAATTTGAATTTCATTAATAGACGATATTTAAAACGTTTTATCGTTTTTCTATCCTAAAAAACTTTAAATACAGTAAAAAAAAATGATTTTTCAGATGTTCACAATTATAAGGACAGCTCGAATCTTAGTAATTTTTTTCAGTTTTTCTTTAAATTAATAATTTATGGGGTCTCTTTTTAGGGTAAAACAGTCAGACATTCTCTCTGCTATATATATTAATATTCAGTTTCAATACCATTTCATACAGCATAGATGATATTCTGAAAATATTTAAACTATTTAAAATTGCTTTCCACTTGCATGCACTTTTCTAATATAATAAGTTAAGGTTTTATACAGAAGTTTCTTTCTTCAAACTATTTAGAAGGTTTTTAATTGAAATTGACTTTGTCATCGTGTCCTCGTGTCACGCTAGTAAACAATGCGCCTTCATTTTAAAGTAAATATAAGCTGTTTTGTTTGTCGCTCTGTGGCTCGGTTGGTAAGAGCGTCCTGTTAATAACGCGGTGGTTGTGAGTTCGGTCCCTGGAAGGTCCAGCGTGTTAGTTTTTGCAGATAATTAGTAGAAAAGGTCTTAATTGAAACAAGAAAACTTTTCGTTGCTTGCACTAAGAATTTTTTGAGGAGTTTTTTTAAGAAGCATTTTTTTTTATTTAGATAGTGGAAAACACAAAACATTTTAGATATTAAAAAAGCACAAAATAAAATGTTTTAAGTAAAAAATACATTAAAAAATATTTTTAGAGGCTTTATATATATGTATATATAAACATTATATATTACTATTATATGAAATTGGATTTGTCATCGGCTTTTTGTCACGTTAAAAAACCAAGACGCTTCCATTATATATATTAAAAAAAAAAAAAAAAAATGTAAGCAACTCATTGTATTTCTTAATGAATCAGCTGGTTACAGCGTCATGTTGATAATGCGAGAGTCGTGTGTTCGCTCCTCGCCAGGCCGAGGTGTTTTTTGCAAATAATTAATAGAAAAAGTGTCAATTAATAAAAGAAAATATTTCGTTGTGTACACAGTATCCTAATAATTTTTCAAAAGTTTTTAAACGGCTTTTTATCTAGTTACAAAAAGCATAAAATTAAAATGTAAGTAAAAATAAATAAATAAATAAAATTTTTTAGAAGCTTTTTATTAGTTAGAAGCTTTTTATATGAAATTGACTTGGTCATCGTGTCTTCCTATCACGCTAGTAAAGAATTAAAGTAAATATAAACCGTTCCGTTTGTGGCTACGTGGCTCAGTTGGTCAGAGCGTCAATTTAATAACGCCGTGGTCGCGAGTTCGGTCCCCGGGAGGTACGGAGTGTTATTTTTTGAGGATAATTACTAGAAAAGGTGTCAATTGATAAAAAGAAATTTTTCGTTGACTACACAATATCTTAAGAATTTTGCGAAAACAATTTTTAAGAAGTTTTTTTTTTTTTTTTTTAATATTAGAAAACACAAAACATTCTTAGATGTTAAAAAAGCTCAAAATTAAAAGTTTCAAGTACAAAATACATAAATAAATATTTTTAGAAGCTTTATATATATATATATATATATATATTATATTATTATATGAAGTTGAATTTGTCATCGCGTTTTCTGTCACGATAAAAAACAAGACGAAAAAAAAAATGTAAACAATTCATTGTATTTCTTAATGGCTCAGTTGGTTAGAGCGTCGTGTTAATTTTTGCAAATAATTAATAGAAACGGTGTTAGTTGATAAAAGGAAATATATCGTTGTGTACACAGTATCCTAATAATTTTTGACGAGCTTTTTTTAAATAGCTTTTTATCTAGTTACTAAAAAGCACAAAATAAAAATTTAAATAAAAATAAATAAATAAATAAAGTTTTTATAAGCTTTTTATTGAAACTGGATTTCGTTATCGCGTCTTCATGTCACGCGAATAAATATGGCACCGCAACTTTAAAGTAAATGTCAGCAGTTCTTACAGTCGCTAGTTGGCTCAGTTGGTCAGAGCGTCGTTAATGCGATGGTGGTGAGTTCCATCCCCGAAGGATCGATGTGTTAAATTTTGTAGATAATTAATAGAAAATGTGTCAAATGATAAAAGGAAATTTTTCATTGTCTACGCAGTATTCTAAGAATTTTTGAAGAGTTTTTTTAAGAAGCTTTTTTTAGATATTAAAAAGCACAAAAAAAAAAAAAGTTTTATATATATGTACATATTCTTTTAGAAGCATTTTATTGAAACTGGATTTTTATCATCTTGCCTTTGTGTCATTCTGAAGAAGAAGGCGCCTCCACTTTAATATAAATTTAAACAACCTTTTTCGTCTTCGTTAGCGCATTTGGTTAGAGCGTCATGGTGATAACGCGATGCTCGTGGGTTCGACCCTTGCAAGCCGATGTGTTGCTTTTTTGCAGATCATTAATAGAAACTATGTCAACTGATAAAAGAAAATCTTTCATTGTCTACACATTATCATAAGGAATATTTAAAGAAGCTGTTTTTTGAGTTACTAAAACGCACAAAATAAAAATTTTAATAAAAATAAAAATAAAAATAACACTGAAAGCTTTTTTTATTATTATTGTGTAGCCCTAACAAGCCCAAAATAAAAATTTATTCTTGCAGAGACATGCTATAAAATCATAAAAGTGTCAACAACAAGAAAATTTTAAAGAAAAATATAGATATTTCACTTTTGCAAAAGGTGAAAAATTTTAAATATTCTAAATATTTTAAAAAGCATTCGAGAACAATGTTCCTTTTGTATAAGTATTTGTGAGATTTTTCTAGAATGTTCTATGGTTTTTCTTGACGGTTAGACTTTTGGTTAGAACGTCATGCTGATAATGCAATGATCGTTGGATTCGGTCCTCGAAAGACGATATAGTACTTTTTTTCCAGATAAATAATCGAAAAAAAAAAAAAAAAAAAAAAAAAATGTCAATTGATAAAAGACAATCTTCCGTTGTCTACAAAATATCCTAAGAAATTTTAATTAGTTTTTTTTTAAGAAGCTTTTTTCTTTTTGTAACTAAAAAGCACAAAATAAAATTTAAGTAAAAAATCATTTTTTAAAATTAGAAGCTTTTTATTGTGAAGCCCTAAAAAGCATAAAATAAAATTTATTCTGGCAAAGACATGCTACAAAGAAATGAAAGTTTCAACACTAAGAAAATTTTAGAGAAAAGTATAAGTACTTTCCTTTTCAAAAGATGAAAATTTTTTAATGTTCAAAATATTTTAAAAAGCTTTCGAGACATTTGAAATTTCTGGCCAAACGAACGATTATATAAAAACTAATAACTAAGAATATTGGTCTCGAAAGGTTTTTAAAATATTTTGAACATTAAAAAATTTTCATCTTTTGAAAAGGAAAGTACTTATACTTTTCTCTAAAATTTTCTTAGTGTTGAAACTTTCATTTCTTTGTAGCATGTCTTTGCCAGAATAAATTTTATTTTATGCTTTTTAGGGCTTCACAATGAAAAGCTTCTAATTTTAAAAAATGATTTTTTACTTAAATTTTATTTCTATTGCTCTAGAAGTAGAGCAAAAATGTAAGTCTTGTTGAAAAAAAACTATAACCCCCCCCCCCCCCCTCTCTAAAATGTGAGAATACCACGTTTAAAATTTGCGGATATTCTCTTGATGTTCATAATAATAGAAAAAATTACTAAATTCATTCTGACTCCCCAGAGCATCATAGATCCACCTTTAAAATGCCCGATTCATATCTGCCTTTAAAAAATCTGCTCTGTCTTTCGTTATCTTCAGATCGTGCCAGTAACTGTTAAAACCATTTGGTTAATCAAGAATAAAATGTTTTTCTTTCGAAAATGCAACATTTTACCATTTAATATTGTCTTTATTCAACTTTAACACAGACGTTCTTCCCCCCATTAAATGCTTATTGATTATTACAGGTTTTTTATTCATTTTAACATAGTATTAATTATTTTAAACATGCATAAATGCGGACCCCAACCTTTCGTTAAAAATTACGATCAAATTCAGCAGCAGTCATTTTGAGTAGAACAGTAACAGGAATTATGAGTCTTCGATCTCTGTAAAACAACTCTGATTTTGCATCAGATCTCTCTCCTATCGAACCAGCAGTTCAACTTTTGCTCACATTTCCTTCGGCAATTTTAGATCGTCGAATTTCATTAGAAATACGACGGATTGAAACTATCCCTCCCCTTAAAAAAGCACATTTATCATACTTCACTACATGAACGTTCTTTTTTTTTTTTCGAGGAATTATCAGTAATGTCCGTCCAAGAAAATTGAAAGCTTATATATGAATTAATCTAGCCCAGTAGTTAACAAATTCGCATGTCAACTGTAATTTATCCGCTAGTAAGTTACATAAAACGAAAAAATCTTGATTGTCCCTATAATTATGAACATCTAAAAATGTGGAGAAAAAAATATTTTGCACTATTTTTTATTAATTTTGTTTCATATTAAAAATATATATATATATAGCAGTTTTGGTTTTTAGTATACTAGATATATTAAGTGCACTTAGTATAATCTTGTTCACAATTATTTTTACATTGGTTATTTCAAAACATAAAGTGTCCTTATAAATATGAGAATACATTATTTTACAAGTATATTATTCTTTTTTAATGTGTATCGAATGTGAATCAAGGATTGAGTGCCAAATCATTTTTTTTCTATCGATGGGTTATCGCTTTTTATAAAGAAGCTCTCCTGTGGATCTGCTGCTAACTAGTCAAATATCATGGAAAAGCTTGCTCAATGGGTTTGTAGGGCCTGTTTATTCAGTAAACTTTTATTTATTGTTCAGATGGTGCTTAACTACTTTATAGGGTTTTCTTACTTTATATTGTCAGTGGATATAATTTTTCTAATTAATCGAGTCAGATAATTGCGAATGGCTCTTAGGTAAATATTTATGAGTTCCAATAACAGAAATTAAAAATTATTTATTATTAACATCAGCTATTTCCAATTTGAAAACTCACAAAACATTTATGTATTATTTTCTGTGTAAACATCTCTAATTTAATTACATGATTTATTCATTGAATAATTTATTAGTTTGTATATATGGTATTGCATTATTAAAAAGAATTTATTAAAATGTTTACTTTATACAATCATTAAAGGGTTTATCTGTTGGGTAATTTAATTTCGCTTTTGTGTGACGTTTAATGAATGTTGGTTAAAAGTAATTTATTAACTGAAAATTTTAGAAAACATTATTTTCTTGTAAATAGAAATTAAATCTTTTTCATTCTTTCATGTATAAATGGTAATTGATATCTTTTATAGATCCGCCGTGTCCAAACGGTTTTACCGGAGGCAACGAAAACCATTGCTTTCTTTACCTGAATCCAGTGTCAACCTTTGGTGAAGCTAGATTGTCGTGCCTTAATTCTCAATTTGATCAGCAACTTGGAGGTTTGGGATACCTTGTTGACGAAGAAGAAAGAAAGTTCCTAGCAACTAGAATTCTAAACACTCAGGATGATTCAGAGCTATGGTTGGTTGGAGACACGTGCCAAGAAAATGGTACAGTTTTTTTTCTTTTTTTCTCTTCCATTTAAATAGTTCATTGTGTAAGTTCGTTGTATTTGTGTAAGATTCTTTCTTAAAAATTTTCCTCCATTCCCTAGCTTTAAAAGAAATTTTTAAACATGAAAACGCTTTGCATAGTTTCTTAAACAAAAATGTGATATTATTTAATGTAATGAACTTCCATTTCATATTAATTTAACAGACTTTTATTCTGCCTTTCTGCTTATTAATTTTCTCTCCGGAGAAAGAGGCAGGTGGTTTCATAAGAAATGCTGTTTACAGTCATGTTACGGGATTAAAATTCTTTTGTTGAACAGTAAAACATTTTAGTTCATTTAAAACCGCAAAAGGGATCTATATTTTGAAAATTACAATTATTCAAAATTTTCAAGATATGAACAATGTTTTATGTGAGATTTTAATAAAAATAGTCGATTTAGTGTATAAGTTGACAGGAGAGATATTCAGATAACAAAAAGAAAACATGCAGTTGCCAGCAAAAGTATCCGAGCACTAGCAAAAATTCCTATGTAATAAAAGTACACTTAATACTGTTTTGTATAAATCCTTGTCGAATCATGTTCTTAGACTGACTAAGAACAGGATTCGTCAAGGATTTATTTAACAAAACAGTATTAAGTGTACTTTTTTTACATAGGAATTTTCGCTAGTGCTCGGATACTTTTGCTAGCGACTGTGGACATTAAAATGATTTATTGTTTTATAAAAGAACAACCGTTTTAATTAATTTTCTTTTAAAAAACGTAATAATATTTATTAATTATTACTATCGTATAAAAAGGGTGTTTCAGAAAGAATCACCCCAGTTTTGAAATTACATAATTTTGAAACAGTTATAGACATAACGATGAAACAAGTGGTATTTAGATAGGAAAATCTCAAGTTTTCAGTACATCGATTTTCAAAATTATTTACAAGATTCACCATCAGAGGGCGTTGCAATCTCAGTGCAATAACCTATAAATAGTGAGCCAAGCTATTTTTCATAGTAATATGAATCAAATCACGTTACAAATAGATTAGATATGGCAACCGTCCGTATCAATAATATGATACAAGCGGAAGGTGAAGATTGAAGTCACCTTTTACGATTACTCTACCGAAATAGATACTGACTTCTCACAGATGAACTCTACAGCCTGAACCAAATGTTGAGGATTCGTACTGTAAACAGTGTATCTCAAATGGCCCCAAAGAAAGATTATTTTGTTTTCGCGTATTTTCTATCTTCAAATTTTTTGGAATTGTCCAAAGGTTAATCGCTCTCATTTGTAGAGACTGGCAACGCTACTTGCCAGCATCACTTGTAAAATTTGACTTCATTAAATTTCACAAGGTAACTCCTCTAATGCAACTTCTTGTCGCGTTTTGACAGTAGACCAGATAGAAGATTGAATGATCTAAGTATTATTTAAAGAATAATAATTTGTGAGCATTATTTAAATTTCCCTGTGTTTCCATCGCCCTCTAGTGGAGAATCTTACCACTAATTTTACAAACCAGTGTATGTAAAATTCCAGATTTGCCTATCCAGCATACCATTTGTTTCATATTTTTATCAGTCACTGTTTCAGAATTATATCATTTTAAAGTTGGAGAGTCTTTTTTGAAATTTCCTATGTAAAAAGTATATTTTTCCCTCGATATAAAAAGTTGAGTTAAGAAAGTTGTTAAAATTGACATATTTTTAATTCGATATCGTTGTTTGTTCATAATATTTTTGTATTTTTCAAAAATACTAGTATTTATATATAGCTGTAAAAATTTGAAACTTTTCAGAGTAAAACTGGATAAATATTTATAGTCTACATCGCTATAAATATTTATATGGCCATATATATGGTTCAATGAGCAAAATAATAGATCTGGGGTCGCAGATCCTAGTCTAAAAGAATGATGTAAGCAATCATTGCCATTTACGTTGGTGATATCACGTGAACGTTGAATCTGTCAAGGGCACAGGATCTAAGGAGCTTGAATTACCAGTCTCTACAGTAAGCAACAATCCTATTCTTTGTCACCTTGATCGATTCAGACCAACATATGTTCCGGTTATATACCACTACTTAACATGTTTTGTTGTTTTGTTTCACATACACGTTTCTAAACGAAAAATTCGACCCCTTTAACCTAGCGCCTCCATGATATAGTTAGATCTGCGATCTCGCTAGGAGATAGAGCAAAGTTATAATAATAATAATAATAATAAAATCTATAAATTCTTTATTAAAAACAAAGTAATTGATAATAATTTAGTTTTATATAAGAAAATTGTTTTATTTATTTATTTATTTATTTTATTTTATTTATTTTTTTAACAAAGCGCATATTTAAGTAATTTCCATTTGTAGAAAACTGCTGCAAAATTTTAAAAATCCAAGATGAAACGACAATAGAAGATGGAGAATGTTCAGACAAAGCTTTATCTTCTGCTTTATGTGTGAGAGATCACAAGGGTAATATATTGTCTTTCTTCATATCAGAGATTTAATATTTAATCATTTTACATTTTATGCCTTTATGAAATCAGCTTAAACTATTTTTTTCTTGTTTCAAAAATAAAAATATTTTAAAGTATTCCTTTATCTTAAATAAAATTTTATAACCTGTAAAATTTTGTGAATTACTTAATATACACAAATTTGTGCAGTCATTAATTTTATGTAGTCTATGATCATACAAGCTGTCATGACAACAATTGAGGCGTTGACAATGAAAATGAGGTAAGTGCCAAAAATTAAATTTTACAGGGGAAGCAAAAGAAGTTTTGATGGTCCAATATCGAAATGAATACTCACGTTCTTAGCTACAAATGGTTTATCGAACCAAAAGACATAACATAAGACATAACAGGTAGGTGTGAAAAGAAAAAAAAATATTTGCAAACCTCCTTATAGAAGTTATGGTACTTTTCATCGAGATATTCAAGCATTGCTAGAAAGTCTTTCTTCTTTTTTTCGTTCAGCGTTGGTATTTTTTCGTTAGAAGGAAATGTAGCCATTTGTTTGAATCCATTAAATTTTTGCTTCTTGAAGATTGTCTTCTGTTTCCAGTCCTCAAATTCATTGAAAGTCGTTTTGGTACTGATGAGAGGAAGCGTTGAATTCGATACGCGAATCCAAGAAAGTTCAGAAATTTTTAAAGCAGTAGTGTTCAGGAACAAATCGCAAATACGTCCAACATCGAAAAAATCACCTTTTTTCATTGGAATCACTTGGAACGGAGTTTCGAGTCTTGCAGATCTCACCATTCTTCAATCTCTTCTGGAACTATCCACTTGCTCACTCTCTTCCGTTTTTCTATAACACCGAAGTCTCTATCAGATGGCAGGTAGGAATGGCCAGAAACAAGAAATTTAAGGCCGATTATTTCGTAATAGCCTTTCAGGACAAAAAATTTAATCATTATTAGCACCATGCGATTCTTATTCTGTCCGGCGCAGTTGTCACACCATATTTCTAAATGTTTTCTAGGAGTGAATCCTGACGCCAGAACTTTGAAAAGACACGAACTTACTTCATTTCTAATGAAATTTTATTTTTCCGACTGAGTGAAAATAATGCCTGGACCGGGAGTCGAACCCCGGATCATTGACTTACAAGGTCAAGGCTCTACCAATTGAGCTATCCAGGCCGACAACCGGTAAGCATTACTCACTCAGACAACCTTTAGGCAGAAACATCTGGTCTATCATTTAGATAGCTCGACAGAAATAAGCCGCGGGTAAAGGAAAACACCATTAAACAATGGGAGAAAAAAAATACAATTTTTATTAAAATCACAATCAACTGATTGGAAGAAAATCATATTTAATGAAATTTTATTTTTCCGACTGAGTGAAAATAATGCCTGGACCGGGAGTCGAACCCCGGATCATTGACTTACAAGGTGAAGGCTCTACAAATTGAGCTATCCAGGCCGACAACCGGTCAGCATTATTTTCACTCAGTCGGAAAAATAAAATTTCATTAATTATGATTTTCTTCCAATCAGTTGATTGTGATTTTAATAAAAATTGTATTTCTTTCTCCCATTGTTTAATGGTGTTTTCCTTTACCTGCGGCTTATTTCTGTCAAGCTATCTAAATGATAGACCAGATGTTTCTGCCTAAAGGTTGTCTGAGTGAGTAATGCTGACCGGTTGTCGGCCTGGATAGCTCAATTGGTAGAGCCTTGACCTTGTAAGTCAATGATCCGGGGTTCGACTCCCGGTCCAGGCATTATTTTCACTCAATCGGAAAAATAAAATTTCATTAAATATGATTTTCTTCCAATCAGTTGATTGTGATTTTATTACAAATTGTATTACTTCATTTCCTCCACGTCCGGCAATCGCCTCATGCCTAATACACATGTAACTTGTTGAACTGCTTTCTACATGTATACAAAGGTTGTAATTTGATAACTGCCTTGAATAAAACATGTTACTGTGGATGAGGGTCGGCGTAAACAGCACTTGTGGTATGTCAGTAGCAA
Source organism: Salticus scenicus (assembly GCA_963930645.1). NCBI lineage: Eukaryota > Metazoa > Arthropoda > Arachnida > Araneae > Salticidae > Salticus > Salticus scenicus. The sequence goes on from OZ005655.1 coordinate 103,133,427, forward strand.
CTGCGCTAGAAGGATACTGACTGTTAAGAAACGAAACAGAGAGCAAACGCAATGCTCTGTCAGCTTTTCGTTGATGAAGTTCAATCTCAACTATTAGCGACAGTTTTGCAACTCCGGGAGCTGCTTTTATTTGTGCATTGAATTTGTCACATATACGGCAAGTATCGGTTAGTGGCCTCTTGAAACTAAGCTTTGGGAAGTCCTTCTTGAAAACCCTTCGGTAATATCTTTCATCTATTTGAACTACAGGGTATTTTTTTTTTTTTAAATGATACGTGCATTAGGTATATATTCAAATCTGGGCTTAAATATTCCTTTGATGATGTGTTGCGGCTATATTGGCTTTCCTCACGAGGAAATGAAAGGATGTGATCCTTTATCAAGCCCCTGTCATCATTTGTATATTTCAGGCGACGAGATTTTGCATTTTCCCCGCGACCATCCCTGAATACAATATCTCTTTTTTTAGGCGATTCAAAATGCCTTCATTTCTCTTCTTGGAAATATCAAAGATTGATCTAAAAGTATTATTGCAAACCTGAATAGAGCCATTGGCTGATGGAACAGTATATGTCGACAGAACATATAAAATGGTACCATTCACGATCAAGTTGTATAGCATCCGAATGGAGAAATATCACTTTTAAGGAAGAATCTTACTTTTATTTAGATATTGATGACCTCCTTATACGTGTGGAGAGACGAAAGTTTGGCAGTCGAATTCAACATTCGGTACGGAGAGGTGCACAGCGATTATACCTAGTGTGTCTGTAAGGAGAAAAATCTTTTGAGATAACTGCTCATCTTTAATCATTCTGCGAGATACTATATTGTTCGGTGAAAAAGAAAAATAATCATAAAATTTTAATGACAACATTCTTTACTGTAAATTTACAGCACATTGTTTTTTACACACATACATAAAAAAAGGAGAAAAGAAATTGTTATATTGGAAGAATGCCACAAAGATTTTATTAACAAATTATGAAATTTGCAATATATATATATATATATATAATACATACTTTTATTTACAAAAGGATTAAAATTCATTAAAAACAATTAAAAAATACCTTACATTAAATCCTTAAAAAAAAAAAAAAAAAAAAAAAATGAGCTTATATATTTCGGTTCCGACCGGAACCATCTTCAGAGCTCGACGACGACAAATGCTCGGTGGCTCATTCTCTGTCTTCATTGTCTCCGTCCGTCATTTCTTCACTTTTTTTCCTATACTTAAAAAGCTGTTGCCATTCAAGTGGGATCAAACTGTGTTCAACGTCATTTACTGCGTCACTGGTTGTCAAAATTTCAAGGGCTTCTCTTTTAAGTGCATATTTATGTGAGTTGAAAGGAGCAATTTTATGAAAGTTAATTGAATCAATATTAATGGGTTTAGTGTTGTTAGTTCTTGAAAAAGCAGTGGATGGTTTGTTGTGTTTAAGGTCGGCAAGGTGTTCAGAAATCCTGTCTTTAATTTTGCGTTTAGTCATACCGATATAACTAGCTTTATTTTTATCATAGTCTTAAAAATTTATTTTGTACTAGCAGGCTTTACCCGCTTCACTGGTCACTGAATTTAAAGGACACACTTTTCTATAAAAATAAAATAAAACAAAATACTAAAATTGCTCAAAAGCTCGCTTCAGGTCCCTGCTGACTTCGGCAGCGATTTGGTCACCCGCTAAAACTCAGGCGCCTGTCCCTATTACCTGCGACATTGGTTTACCAATAGTCTTCCATTTAGGTGCTTATTAGATAACAGTTTCGAAATAGATAGTATCGAAAAAAATGAAGTATCCCTTTTATATTTGAGTCCCAGTTACATATGAACAACACTATGCGTGGTGCACATAATATTTGCTTTTACGTTATTTCCTATGTTTATTTTGTTTATCTAATCAACCATAAAATGACAGCAATTTCACGCCAAGTATTACAATATGCTATGACCGGCTACGTCTGTCGCATGAGACAATTAATTTTTGTGTTATATATAATTCATGGTTTGTAAACCTGATCATAGTACAGCCTTAATATAGTTCTTTTTGTCACCATTTTAGACTTAATCCCTTCTAACAATATGCTATGAGCGCTATTTCTGTCGTATTTTAGACAACTAATCTTTTTATGGTAAATATATTTCCCATTAAACATATTTTTATTTTTATTTATTTATTTAAATATTAATTTGAATTAATCAAATATTTCTGTTCGACGGCATGCAAGTGCAGTCACATACAGAGGCTCATTTATTTGTATGATGAATTAGCATAGTGATTAGTATATAACAAAATAAATAAATAGGTAAACATTATCGTGCTACACAACTTTATTATGTTGCTCTATTGGCAGCTTTTGACTTTTTGTCGCCATATTAGCGATAGAATTTTTTTTTTTTTTTTTTTTTTTTTTTTTAATGAAAAGGGGTTTTTAGGTTTAAAATAGGTTTTTAGGTTTAAAATAGGGTACTTACGTATTATCGCAACCACGCCAAAATTCGCATAAATCGCCAAATTTGGCGACCCTACTTACGGCAACCCTACGTGTTATACATGGTTTTTCGTAAAGAAATTATTTTGCTTACTGGTTAGATTGAATGCCGTGAAATACTTTAACTAATACTAATAACTTAACTAATAATAATTTAACATTTAATAATAATAACTTAACTAATGCTTGCTGAAATAAATTTGCTATCTTTAAAACTGCATTTTTTCTATAAACTCTTTTCTATAGTCGCCAAATTTGGCGCCAAATTCATTACCTGCCTATTGGAGCTTTTTAATGCGTTTTAAAGGGAAGATTAAGCTATTTTAACGCGAAAAAGAGCTAGAAATGCAGAAAATTGACATTTTTATCAACTTACTAAGCCTCTTTGAAAGAATTTATGCAAAAATAAATACAATTATTTACAATTTCGTAACAGTACGCATTGATAAAGTGCTAATGTAGTTAGTTCTATAGCTGTGATTCTACAGAAAATTTAAAAACATGGTTTATAAAAAGTTCTTTATCTTATAATTATTTATATTTTTGTTGCGCTACCACAAAAATTGCTTCTTTCATTTGGTATCCTTTTTTGTAACGATACGACTGATATTTCTAATTTATTTTCTAATTTATATAATTTACTTTCCTCGTTTTAAATAAATGTACTTTATCTTTTCTTTTTTTATTCTGTCCAAAAAAAAAAAAAAAAAAAAAAAAAATTGGCAACAATTAAATTATGGATAAAATTTAAATGGCTATTTTATCAGAAATTAGAAGGTTATTTTTTTCACATTTTAATTAATTAAAAGAAAACTGATAAGAAATTCGAAAATCCGGCTTCGAGGTGCATCAGGGGAGGTCATTACGAACCTCCATGCAAATTTGTGTAGCTTTGCGATCTGCCGTTTTCCTAAAAGGCTCTGGATATACATACACAATGACACACACACACACAGACACACAAACATCTTATTTTATTATATGTATAGATATGCCTGTGGTTTGATTAAAATAAATAGGTTCTTTTTCATTACGGATACGTTGGTAAATATTTTTATTTGGTCTAATCGGAATGTCAACATTATATTTTTCAGCTTCGTTTTTGATTTTGATAGAGGCGCCTTTACAATATGGAATCGCGGAAGTGAAGGAAGGTTTTGTTTTTTGTGCATTTGTAATATAATTAAGGGATTTAATGCGTTTCTTATAGAATTTATCCACGATTTTAGGGTTGTAGTTGGGTTTTTTAGCAATACTTTTAATAAATTTTAGTTCGGTATTTAAAAGGGTTTTATTAGAACAGATGACAATTGCGCGGTTAATAAAAGAGCGTAAAGCGGCGTATTTATAAGGAAGTGGGGTGCGACATTTAGTGTTAATAATTACGTTATTATTTGTAGGTTTACGGAAAACAGTAGTACCAATGGTATGGTTATGGGTTTTGGTAATATAAACGTCAAGAAAATTTAAACTATTGTTATTTTCAGTTTCATTGGTAAATTTCATGAGAGGATCGAGTTTATTAAGTTCAAAAAGGAGATTTTCAGGTTTAATATTTTGGGGGATAACAGTAAAAATGTCGTCCACGTAACGAACCCAGAGTTTGCAGTTATATTATGAGCGGTATTTTCAAAGTTACTCATTTTTAGTTCAGCTATGATTCCCGAAATCGGAGATCCCATAGGGATTCCCTGAGTTTGTTTATAGAAAAAACCCTCAAAAAAGAAAAAAGATTCGTTAAGTAAAAGATTACTGGTACGTATTAATGTTTCACTTATTTTATTATCCCCAAATTGGCTGATGATTCTAGACTGAATGATATCGCTGATTTCGGTAGTGTTAATAGAGGGATACAAATCTTTAACATCGAAACTATTAAGTGTGTATTGAAAAATGATTTTAGTTTCACGAAGTTTTTGGATAAATGATTCTGTGGAATTAATGGAGTAATTAGAGGGGGGAAGTAAAGACCTATAAATATTTTTCATATAAAGTTCTAGACAATAGGTCGGGGGGGGGCTTCAGATTTGTAGACAATGGGGCGAAGAGAGGGAGGATTTTTATGATCTTTATATTTTCCAAATAAAACGGCGGATAATAGAAGCATGGTTATTAAAGACGGGAGGGGTCTTTACTTCCCCCCTCTAATTACTCCATTAATTCCACAGATAATACCCCTTCCGTCTTTAATAACCATGCTTCTATTATCCCCCCGTTTATTTGGAAAATATAAAGATCATAAAAATCCTCCCTCTCTTCGCCCCATTGTCAACAAATCTGAAGTTCCCACCTATTGTCTAGAACTTTACATGAAAAATATTTATAAGTCTTTACTCCCCCCCCCCTCTAATTACTCCATTAATTCCACAGAATCATTTATCCAAAAACTTCGTGAAACTAAAATCCTTTTTCAGGACACACTTAATAGTTTCGATGTTAAAGATTTGTATCCCTCTATTAAAACTACAGAAATCAGCGATATCATTCAATCTAGAATCATCAGCCAATTTGGGGATAATAAAATAAGTGAAACATTAATACGTACCAGTAATCCTTTACTTAACGAATATTTTTTTCTTTTTTGATGGTTTTTTTCTATAAACAAACTCAGGGCGTCCCTATGGGATCTCCGATTTCGGGAATCATAGCTGAATTAAAATTGAGGAACTTTGAAAATACCGCTCATAATATAATTAATAACTGCAAACTCTGGGTTCGTTACGTGGACGACATTTTTACTGTTATCCCCAAAAATATTAAACCTGAAAATCTCCTTTTTGAACTTAATAAACTCGATCCTCTTATCAAATTTACCAATGAAACTGAAAATAAGAATAGTTTAAATTTTCTTGACGTTTATATTACCAAAAATCATAACCATACCATTGATACTACTGTTTTCCGTAAACCTACAAATAATAACGAAATTATTAACAATAAATGTCGCACCCCCCTTCCTTATAAATACGCCGCTTTACGCTCTTTTATTAACCGCGCAATTGTCATCGGTTCTAATAAAACCCTTTTAAATACCGAATTAAAATTTATTAAAAGTATTGCTAAAAAAGCCAACTACAACCCTAAAATCGTGGATAAATTCTATAAGAAACGCATTAAATCCCTTAATTATATTACAAATGCACAAAAAACTAAACCTTCCTTCACTTCCGCGATTCCATATTGTAAAGGCGCCTCTATCAAAATCAAAAACGAAGCTAAAAAATATAATGTTAACATCCCGATTAGACCAAATAAAAATATTTACCAACGTACCCGTAATGAAACAGAACCTATTCATTTTAATCAAACCGCAGGCATATACAAAATAAATTTTCAGGACTATTATAAAAATAAAGCTAGCTATATCGGTATGACTAAACGCAAAATTAAAGGCAGGATTTTTGAACACCTTGCCGACCTTAAACACAACAAACCATCCACTGCTTTTTCAAGAACTAACAACACTAAACCCATTAATATTGATTCAATTAACTTTCATAAAATTGCTTCTTTCAACTCACATAAATATGCACGTAAAAGAGAAGCCCTTGAAATTTTGACAACCAGTGACGCAGTAAATGGCGTTGAACACAGTTTGATCCCCCCTGAATGGGAACAGCTTTTTAAGTACAGGAAAAGAAGTGAAGAAATGACGGATGGAGACAATGAAGACAGAGAAGGAGCCACCGAGCATTTGTCCTCGTCGAGCTCTGAAGATGGTTCCGGTCGGAACCGAAATATATAAGCTCATTTTTTTAAAGGATTTAATGTAAGGTATTTTTTAATTGCTTTTAATATATATATATATATATATATATATATATATATATATATATATATACAATTAAATAATTTATTGTAAATTATTTAAAACGCAAGGTTATTATCTCATTAGTTAACGAAATAGAAGTTATGAAAGCACCAAATGAAAGTCTTTTGCCTGATATCATTAACTGAAATTTGTTTCATGAGCTGTTTTTCAGCTAAATAGCCTGACATTATTAAAGAAATGCCACTCTGATGACGTAAAGGACAATTTTAGTAGTCAGATGTTTAAACAGGATTTCGTTACAGGTCTGTACATAATATTTAATTCGTCTTATAGCGATTCAAACACATCGTTATTCGTCCATTGTGATTTGAAAATGATAAATTTTAGTAAAAAACATTTGTCGATCATCTCAGGGTTACAGATGAATTTAAAGAGGCGTCCAAATACTTGGGCGAACTTATAAAAAGGTTCACGATATCTTCCTGAAAACTTTTAATATTACCATTATGGAGACTAAGAATTAAGTATAGAAATATTTTTAAAAATGAAACATATATATTGTAATATTCTGTATCATTGTCTTTATGAAAAACAAAAGTAAGTTAATCTATGGCTTATAAATGGAAAATGTATTCCTTAAGGATTCCTAATTGTGCTAACAAATATTATGCATCTTTAGGTGAAGGTGCTGCTTTACGAGTATCTTCAGTGGAAGCTTCAGATGATGGTTCCTCTGCTTTGTTTGCATGGAGATACGAAGGTATTGGATGGAAAACTGATGAGCTTCAAGTACGAATATGGACTTCCAATCAAGAAACTAATCCTTACACTTATACCTTTTCAACTTTGACTAATAGTTTTGAAATAAAGGCTAACGTTGGTGTCATGTATTCAATGTTGCTTAGTCCTGCTCCAAACATCAGGACCGAAGAAATTGTGTATGAATTTATTATTAGTGAGTATAATTTTATTATAAGACAAAACATTTTGTGAAAATAAAAGCGTATATAATAAATTTTAATTAAATAATTACCTGAAACTTTCTTTTTTGTTGCAGTTGACTTCCAGACAGATACAGCAAAATATGGTAAGCCTAATATTTATTTAAAAAATTTCTAAATATTTTAAAGTTTTTAATGCATTTAAATAATAATAATTATAATAAATACTATAATAGTTAAAACTATATAAACTTGAAGCACTTAAACTAAAATTAAAAATAGAAAAACCTTACTTGCTTCAGCATGTGGTCGTAATATTTTCGGCAGGGTACCCTGCTCTCCTAGGCGGCATTTTTGGTATTGAAACATTTCGCTCTTATGTTAAAAAAATGTGGCGCAACCTGTTAGGAAGATCTACTCAGTGTGCTGAACATAGAGCACAAGAGTGAAAAGCTTCAACACCGAATGTGCGGGCGAGGAGAGCAGGGTACTCTGTCGAAACTACTACGGCCACATACGGCAAGTAAGGTTTTTCCATTTTTAAGTTTTTTTTTAAACAAATACTATTCCTTACGGTAAATACAATAAGTTTTAAAGTATTGTCTTTTTACGACGAAAGTATTTTTTAATTTTTTTTTTTCAGAAAAATGGACCATATGACAATGATATTTCCCCCCTTTATTTAAGTGAATGATACTTAACACGGAACGCAAACATTATAGAAACAGATTTTCTTATGACAGCTTCAAAAACATGACTGATGCCAGACCACAGAATACATATTATTATATATATATATACATGTATCTGATTTCTTCGTTTAGTTCACATGACAAGTGGTTAATAGGAGAAAAACATCCAATTAAAGGTGTTGAAGCCACCAGAAATTTCCCCAATTTATTTTTTGAAATTGTTAAAATGATCTACAAGTTTTGGATTTTGGCGGCCCAACTGAGGAAAAGGAACAATAACCTTAGTAAAATCAATTTTTTTTCTTTAAATTTAAAGTTTCTAAGTTACGGAATCCTTGATCTGTAGAACAAGAAGAATTCCGAATTGCCCATATGGAAATTGAGACGCTTGAATATCTAAAGTCAGATTCTCACGATTTGAAGAAATTCGACCCGAATCTGTTGCAGCAAAAGACTACTCCACAGACAATTTTTCTATAGAAATATACGTTTGCTCTCAGATCCCACGAAATTATAGAGTAATTTTTTTCATTGTTTTCTTCAGAATTCGTGGAATGTTCCAAATGTACTCTGGAAACAGTTTTTATTATTAGATCGGTATGACTTTTTCACAGTTGGGGAGCTACTTTAATTTCATAATGAGGTTTTCTTCTATCGCAATATTTCGTCCAGTTGCGTACAGCAATTTTCTAATCAATTCTAAATTTTATGAGCTTTTTAGAGTTTTGTATATATATATATATATATATATATATATATATATATATATTCTATTTATTTTGAACACTTTCTTTCACTCATTCACACAAAACAGTAATAAATGTAGTTTGGTTTTAATATGTTTTTTGTCCAGAAATAAAATTGAATAGCTTTCTCCTGACGTAATATGGCGTATCTTCTAGTAGTGAAGAAGAAAATCATTTAATTTATTTTGCAGATTATCCGGTGCAAAAGTTAAAGCTTTTAAACCTCTTTTAAAAATTTGAACATATCTTATCGCTTGTTCATTAAGTAGCCGGATGATATGAAACACTTCAGAAATGTTTTATAATTTATACCTTTACTACGCATAAAAAAAAAAAAAAAAAAAAAAAAAAAACTCCTCTGAAGTGTTGTGACAAAGTATAATCAGGCCTAGTGAAAAATGAGGAGAGGCATATAATTATATTCGCATAGTAGTCCTTGGCATAATAAAAATTTCTAGCCACTTACTACGGGAGTTTATAACGATGTAAAAAATATTGTCCATAATTGGCAAATATTACCTATGTGGATCATTTGATACTCCAATTAATTTTCTAAACCAAGTGATAATGATATCTAGTGGGCGAAATTTACGTTTTTTGACACGGTCATAGTGAAAGTTTGGGCAAATATTTGTTCTCTTTTCACTTGCGTCTAACATAATATATATAAAAAAAACGTATTTTAAAATACAACTTTGCTGAATTATTCGTATTCAATATCAAGTAAAATAACTGAAACACATAAAATAACAGAATCTCCCCCCCCCCCCTCTTTCAAATAAATATTAAATTAGTTTTTTAATATCTTCTTTCAGCGCTAAAGAATAATTTTATAAAATGGAGAAGAATTACGTTATTTGAAATAATCTTAAAGAAACTTAACCATTGAATTAATACCAATTTTTGTAGTCACATGGAATGAGTTTAGACAGCAGCCAACACAAGTTTTTGAGTTTTTTGTCTGACTTTTGGAAAAACTTCGAAGCATTTTTACAAAAACAGGAGGCCTTTGGCAATAAATTAAAATCTGTAAAGAACAAATTTATTATGACGAAAGAACAATTTCTTCCAGACAGTAAAAAACAGCGCCGCCACCTTTTGTGGTAGACCACCTTGAATAAAGAAGAAAATCCTACAGCATCCAGAAAAATTAATAAAATCCTATCGTCCAAAACTAAATTTTGTTTAAGTCAGAATTTTATTTATTTATTTATTCATTTTTATACTGCATTCATACTGTATTTGTTTATAGTATATTTTATACTGTATCTTGTATATCAGGTATGAAGAAAAAATTTATTTTTCCGATAATATTAGAAACTTGGTTATTGTCGCAGTTGACGTATGTTGTGCATGTATGCTATTTTGAATGATTGATGAGAAAGATTACCTGATGTTAATAGATTTCATAACATTGTTAACCATTGCTAGAAGTAAAAAAAAAAAAAAAAAAATAGTACGACAGGACTTATTTTAATCTATTCTTCCATGTAATGGCATGCATTAACTATATTTCATTTCCGAGCATTGCGATTACTATATTCCTTTATTAAAATGTCTTTCGTATAGCTTTAGCAAACCTTTGCGGCTTTTAAATTTTTGTTGTCATTTTGGCGATGAATTAAAACGGCTATCGAAATTGCATAAATAAATATTTTGGTGAGAAATGTCCGGGTTACTTCGGTGCCAATTTTCAAATTTTACCCCGGGGATTCTATACTGAAGCGGTTCCATTTCTGTAGCACAGCTTTTCTCAATTTTATTTTAATTATTTGAAAAAAGTGTTAAAATGCTTACAAGTTCCTTTTTTTCGACATAACAAGAAATATATTTGCTTACTTTTTAAATTATTTATATTTATTTATTTATATTTTTATATTTGTATTTATTTACTTGTTTATACATAGCATTTGACATAATATTTTTAGGTAGTTTCGAAAATTAAATGGTAAAATTAGATATTGGCAATTATCCTGGCATATGTAAGGTGGAACAATACACTGTAAAAAATATGTCCTATTTGCCGCGAGAAATTTTCTGTAATTTGAGAAAATACGCGTAATTTACGAAAAGATTACGTTGTCAGAACGTATTTTCTCGAATTACAAAAAATTTCTGGCAGCAAGTAGGACATATTTTTTACAGTGTACGAATGGTGATAACGCAAAATCGCAGATTGAAAGAAATAGTCCTGTCGTACTGAAGAAAAAAAAAAACAGTTTGAAAGATTATTGAATAGTTTCCAGATATAAATATCTAATATATATATATTTTTTTTTCGATTCACAGATCTGAAAACTCGATAGTATGACAGCACTGTAAGAAATATGTCCTGTTTGCTTCCAAAAAATTTCTGTAATTAAATAAATGCGTTCTGACAACGTAATTTTTTTCGTAAATTACGCGTATTTTCTCAAATTACAGAGAATTTCTGGCAGCAAATAGGACATATTTTTTATAGTGAGGTTACAGATTTTTGCAAAACTATTTATTCTCGTCAATTTTCTCGTTAAGAAAAGGAAATCGTACTTTGATAAAATAATTCTATAGATATAGTAAAATACTTTTTAAAAAAATAATTGTATAATTAATATTTATCTTTCTATAAATTCTCCAGTTTGTCTAATGTTTAATTAATTTCTTTCATTTTTTTCTTTCTTTGTCTGTTTTATTTTTGCTGCTCGTAAAGAAAGAAAGAAAGAACAATGTTAGGCAGGCATACTATTGTAACAATCGCAGCTATCGTAGATCACAAGTCGGATCGTGCACTCCACAGCAAAAGTATCCGAGGACTAGCAATAATCCCCGTCTACAAAAAGTACACTTGATACTGCTTTGTTAAATAAATCCTTGTTGAATCATGTTCTTAGTCTGTCTAAGTAAAAGTCTGTCTGTAAAAAAAAAAAAAAAAAATACGTGTGGCACTCGAGGACTGCCGCGGTAAAGCTATTGCATACCATTTTTTATCAACTTATGCAATTATAATTATTTATTTATTTTATTTATACAGTATTTTTTTTTCTTTGATATTAATTCAAGTTTTTTCTTTGATATTAATTCAAGTTTCACTTTTTGAGCATGATGACCGATAAGAAAACAAATTTTTTTCTTTTATTGAATAAATGAGAATATATCCGCAATAAGAATATATCAAAAATATCCGCAATAGATTTGTAGGTATCGAAAACCTCGATGTACCAAATTTGAATGATCTAACTCTATTTTTTGAGAAAAGGTATCTTAATAGGTTTTTAAAGGCCTGCAAGTCGAATGGGTATATTCAAGTTTTTTCTTTGATATAATTTCAAGTTACACTTTTTGAGCGTGGTGACCGATAAGAAAACAAATTTTAATAGAGAAAAGGTATTTAACAGGTTTTAAAGGCCTGCAAGTCGAATGGGGATATTCAAGAATTTTTCTTTGATATTAATTCAAGTTAAACTTTTTGAGCGTGGTGACCGATAAGAAAACAAATTTTAATCGAGAAAAGGTATTTAATAGGTTTTAAAGGCCTGCAAGTCGAATGGGGACATTCAAGAATTTTTCTTTGATATTAATTCAAGTTAAACTTTTTGAGCCTGGTGACCGATAAGAAAACAAATTTTAATAGAGAAAAGGTATTTAATAGGTTTTAAAGGCCTGCAAGTCGAATGGGGATATTCAAGTTTTTTCTTTGATATTAATGAATAAGATAACAATAATGATAAGAAAACAAATTTTAATAGAGAAAAGGTATTTTAATAGGTTTTAAAGGCCTGCAAGTCGAATGGGGATATTCAAGTTTTTTCTTTGATATTAATTCAAGTTACACTTTTTGAGCGTGGTGACCGATAAGAAAACAAATTTTAATAGAGAAAAGGTATTTAATAGGTTTTAAAGGCCTGCAAGTCGAATGGGGATATTCAAGTTTTTTCTTTGATATTAATTCAAGTTACACTTTTTAAGCGGGGTGACCGATAAGAAAACAAATTTTAATAGAGAAAAGGTATTTAATAGGTTTTAAAGGCCTGCAAGTCGAATGGGGATATTTATATGGGGAAGTTTTTTCTTTGATATTAATGAATAAGATAACAATAATGATAAGAAAACAGATTTTAATAGAGAAAAGGTAGTTAATAGGTTTTAAAGGCCTGCAAGTCGAATGGGGATATTCAAGTTTTTTCTTTGATATTAATTCAAGTTACATTTTTTGAGCGTGGTGACCGATAAGAAAACAAATTTTAATAGAGAAAAGGTATTGGTTTTAAATACCTGCAAGTCGAATGGGGATATTCAAGGATTTTCTTTGATATTAATGATAAAGATAACAATAATGATAAGAAAACAAATTTTAATAGCGAAAAGGTATTTTAATAGGTTTTAAAGGCCAGCAAGTCGAATGGGGATATTCAAGTTTTTTTTTTTTAATATATTAATTCAAGTTACACTTTTTGAGCGTGGTGACCGATAAGATAACGAATTTTAATAGAGAAAAGGTATTTAATAGGTTATAAAGGCCTGCAAGTCGAATGGGGATATTCGAGTTTTTTCTTTGATATTAATGAATAGGATAACAATAATGATAAGATAACAATAATGATAAGAAAGCAAATTTTAACAGAGAAAAGGTATTTTAATAGGTTTTAAAGGCCTGCAAGTAGAATGGGGATATTCAAGTTTTTTCTTTGATATTAATTCAAGTTACACTTTTTGAGCGTGGTGACCGATAAGAAAATAAATTTTAATAGAGAAAAGGTATTTAATAGGTTTTAAAGGCCTGCAAGTCGAATGGGGATATTCAAAGTTTTTCTTTGATATTAATGAATAAGATAACAATAATGATAACATAACATAAATGATAAGAAAACAAATTTTAATACAGAAAAGGTATTTAATAGGTTTTAAAGGCCTGCAAGTCGAATGGGGATATTCAAGTTTTTTCTTTGATATTAATGAATAAGATAACAATAATGATAAGAAAACAAATTTTAATAGAGAAAAGGTATTTTAATAGGTTTTAAAGGCCTGCAAGTCGAATGGGGATATTCAAGTTTTTTCTTTGATATTAATTCAAGTTACACTTTTTGAGCGTGGTGACCGATAAGAAAACAAATTTTAATAGAGAAAAGGTATTTAATAGGTTTTAAAGGCCTGCAAGTCGAATGGGGATATTCAAGTTTTTTCTTTGATATTAATTCAAGTTACACTTTTTAAGCGGGGTGACCGATAAGAAAACAAATTTTAATAGAGAAAAGGTATTTAATAGGTTTTAAAGGCCTGCAAGTCGAATGGGGATATTTATATGGGGAAGTTTTTTCTTTGATATTAATGAATAAGATAACAATAATGATAAGAAAACAGATTTTAATAGAGAAAAGGTAGTTAATAGGTTTTAAAGGCCTGCAAGTCGAATGGGGATATTCAAGAATTTTTCTTTGATATTAATTCAAGTTAAACTTTTTGAGCGTGGTGACCGATAAGAAAACAAATTTTAATCGAGAAAAGGTATTTAATAGGTTTTAAAGGCCTGCAAGTCGAATGGGGATATTCAAGAATTTTTCTTTGATATTAATTCAAGTTAAACTTTTTGAGCCTGGTGACCGATAAGAAAACAAATTTTAATAGAGAAAAGGTATTTAATAGGTTTTAAAGGCCTGCAAGTCGAATGGGGATATTCAAGTTTTTTCTTTGATATTAATGAATAAGATAACAATAATGATAACATAACATAAATGATAAGAAAACAAATTTTAATACAAAAAAGGTATTTAATAGGTTTTAAAGGCCTGCAAGTCGAATGGGGATATTCAAGTTTTTTCTTTGATATTAATGAATAAGATAACAATAATGATAAGAAAACAAATTTTAATAGAGAAAAGGTATTTTAATAGGTTTTAAAGGTCTGCAAGTCGAATGGGGATATTCAAGTTTTTTCTTTGATATTAATTCAAGTTACACTTTTTGAGCGTGGTGACCGATAAGAAAACAAATTTTAATAGAGAAAAGGTATTTAATAGGTTTTAAAGGCCTGCAAGTCGAATGGGGATATTCAAGTTTTTTCTTTGATATTAATTCAAGTTACACTTTTTAAGCGGGGTGACCGATAAGAAAACAAATTTTATAGAGAAAAGGTATTTAATAGGTTTTAAAGGCCTGCAAGTCGAATGGGGATATTTATATGGGGAAGTTTTTTCTTTGATATTAATGAATAAGATAACAATAATGATAAGAAAACAGATTTTAATAGAGAAAAGGTAGTTAATAGGTTTTAAAGGCCTGCAAGTCGAATGGGGATACTCAAGAATTTTTCTTTGATATTAATTCAAGTTAAACTTTTTGAGCGTGGTGACCGATAAGAAAACAAATTTTAATCGAGAAAAGGTATTTAATAGGTTTTAAAGGCCTGCAAGTCGAATGGGGACATTCAAGAATTTTTCTTTGATATTAATTCAAGTTAAACTTTTTGAGCCTGGTGACCGATAAGAAAACAAATTTTAATAGAGAAAAGGTATTTAATAGGTTTTAAAGGCCTGCAAGTCGAATGGGGATATTCAAGTTTTTTCTTTGATATTAATGAATAAGATAACAATAATGATAAGAAAATAAATTTTAATAGAGAAAAGGTATTTTAATAGGTTTTAAAGGCCTGCAAGTCGAATGGGGATATTCAAGTTTTTTCTTTGATATTAATTCAAGTTACACTTTTTGAGCGTGGTGACCGATAAGAAAACAAATTTTAATAGAGAAAAGGTATTTAATAGGTTTTAAAGGCCTGCAAGTCGAATGGGGATATTCAAGTTTTTTCTTTGATATTAATTCAAGTTACATTTTTTGAGCGTGGTGACCGATAAGAAAACAAATTTTAATAGAGAAAAGGTATTGGTTTTAAATATCTGCAAGTCGAATGGGGATATTCAAGGATTTTCTTTGATATTAATGATAAAGATAACAATAATGATAAGAAAACAAATTTTAATAGCGAAAAGGTATTTTAATAGGTTTTAAAGGCCAGCAAGTCGAATGGGGATATTCAAGTTTTTTTTTTTTTAATATATTAATTCAAGTTACACTTTTTGAGCGTGGTGACCGATAAGATAACGAATTTTAATAGAGAAAAGGTATTTAATAGGTTATAAAGGCCTGCAAGTCGAATGGGGATATTCGAGTTTTTTCTTTGATATTAATGAATAGGATAACAATAATGATAAGATAACAATAATGATAAGAAAGCAAATTTTAACAGAGAAAAGGTATTTTAATAGGTTTTAAAGGCCTGCAAGTAGAATGGGGATATTCAAGTTTTTTCTTTGATATTAATTCAAGTTACACTTTTTGAGCGTGGTGACCGATAAGAAAATAAATTTTAATAGAGAAAAGGTATTTAATAGGTTTTAAAGGCCTGCAAGTCGAATGGGGATATTCAAAGTTTTTCTTTGATATTAATGAATAAGATAACAATAATGATAACATAACATAAATGATAAGAAAACAAATTTTAATACAGAAAAGGTATTTAATAGGTTTTAAAGGCCTGCAAGTCGAATGGGGATATTCAAGTTTTTTCTTTGATATTAATGAATAAGATAACAATAATGATAAGAAAACAAATTTTAATAGAGAAAAGGTATTTTAATAGGTTTTAAAGGCCTGCAAGTCGAATGGGGATATTCAAGTTTTTTCTTTGATATTAATTCAAGTTACACTTTTTGAGCGTGGTGACCGATAAGAAAACAAATTTTAATAGAGAAAAGGTATTTAATAGGTTTTAAAGGCCTGCAAGTCGAATGGGGATATTCAAGTTTTTTCTTTGATATTAATTCAAGTTACACTTTTTAAGCGGGGTGACCGATAAGAAAACAAATTTTAATAGAGAAAAGGTATTTAATAGGTTTTAAAGGCCTGCAAGTCGAATGGGGATATTTATATGGGGAAGTTTTTTCTTTGATATTAATGAATAAGATAACAATAATGATAAGAAAACAGATTTTAATAGAGAAAAGGTAGTTAATAGGTTTTAAAGGCCTGCAAGTCGAATGGGGATATTCAAGTTTTTTCTTTGATATTAATTCAAGTTACATTTTTTGAGCGTGGTGACCGATAAGAAAACAAATTTTAATAGAGAAAAGGTATTGGTTTTAAATACCTGCAAGTCGAATGGGGATATTCAAGGATTTTCTTTGATATTAATGAAAAAGATAACAATAATGATAAGAAAACAAATTTTAATAGCGAAAAGGTATTTTAATAGGTTTTAAAGGCCAGCAAGTCGAATGGGGATATTCAAGTTTTTTTTTTTTTTATATATTAATTCAAGTTACACTTTTTGAGCGTGGTGACCGATAAGATAACGAATTTTAATAGAGAAAAGGTATTTTAATAGGTTTTAAAGGCCTGCAAGTCGAATGGGGATATTCAAGTTTTTTCTTTGATATTAATTCAAGTTACACTTTTTGAGCGTGGTGACCGATAAGAAAACAAATTTTAATAGAGAAAAGGTATTTAATAGGTTTTAAAGGCCTGCAAGTCGAATGGGGATATTCAAGTTTTTTCTTTGATATTAATTCAAGTTACACTTTTTAAGCGGGGTGACCGATAAGAAAACAAATTTTAATAGAGAAAAGGTATTTAATAGGTTTTAAAGGCCTGCAAGTCGAATGGGGATATTTATATGGGGAAGTTTTTTCTTTGATATTAATGAATAAGATAACAATAATGATAAGAAAACAGATTTTAATAGAGAAAAGGTAGTTAATAGGTTTTAAAGGCCTGCAAGTCGAATGGGGATATTCAAGAATTTTTCTTTGATATTAATTCAAGTTAAACTTTTTGAGCGTGGTGACCGATAAGAAAACAAATTTTAATCGAGAAAAGGTATTTAATAGGTTTTAAAGGCCTGCAAGTGGAATGGGGATATTCAAGAATTTTTCTTTGATATTAATTCAAGTTAAACTTTTTGAGCCTGGTGACCGATAAGAAAACAAATTTTAATAGAGAAAAGGTATTTAATAGGTTTTAAAGGCCTGCAAGTCGAATGGGGATATTCAAGTTTTTTCTTTGATATTAATGAATAAGATAACAATAATGATAACATAACATAAATGATAAGAAAACAAATTTTAATACAGAAAAGGTATTTAATAGGTTTTAAAGGCCTGCAAGTCGAATGGGGATATTCAAGTTTTTTCTTTGATATTAATGAATAAGATAACAATAATGATAAGAAAACAAATTTTAATAGAGAAAAGGTATTTTAATAGGTTTTAAAGGCCTGCAAGTCGAATGGGGATATTCAAGTTTTTTCTTTGATATTAATTCAAGTTACACTTTTTAAGCGGGGTGACCGATAAGAAAACAAATTTTAATAGAGAAAAGGTATTTAATAGGTTTTAAAGGCCTGCAAGTCGAATGGGGATATTTATATGGGGAAGTTTTTTCTTTGATATTAATGAATAAGATAACAATAATGATAAGAAAACAGATTTTAATAGAGAAAAGGTAGTTAATAGGTTTTAAAGGCCTGCAAGTCGAATGGGGATATTCAAGTTTTTTCTTTGATATTAATTCAAGTTACATTTTTTGAGCGTGGTGACCGATAAGAAAACAAATTTTAATAGAGAAAAGGTATTGGTTTTAAATACCTGCAAGTCGAATGGGGATATTCAAGGATTTTCTTTGATATTAATGAAAAAGATAACAATAATGATAAGAAAACAAATTTTAATAGCGAAAAGGTATTTTAATAGGTTTTAAAGGCCAGCAAGTCGAATGGGGATATTCAAGTTTTTTTTTTTTATATATTAATTCAAGTTACACTTTTTGAGCGTGGTGACCGATAAGATAACGAATTTTAATAGAGAAAAGGTATTTTAATAGGTTTTAAAGGCCTGCAAGTCGAATGGGGATATTCAAGTTTTTTCTTTGATATTAATTCAAGTTACACTTTTTGAGCGTGGTGACCGATAAGAAAACAAATTTTAATAGAGAAAAGGTATTTAATAGGTTTTAAAGGCCTGCAAGTCGAATGGGGATATTCAAGTTTTTTCTTTGATATTAATTCAAGTTACACTTTTTAAGCGGGGTGACCGATAAGAAAACAAATTTTAATAGAGAAAAGGTATTTAATAGGTTTTAAAGGCCTGCAAGTCGAATGGGGATATTTATATGGGGAAGTTTTTTCTTTGATATTAATGAATAAGATAACAATAATGATAAGAAAACAGATTTTAATAGAGAAAAGGTAGTTAATAGGTTTTAAAGGCCTGCAAGTCGAATGGGGATATTCAAGAATTTTTCTTTGATATTAATTCAAGTTAAACTTTTTGAGCGTGGTGACCGATAAGAAAACAAATTTTAATCGAGAAAAGGTATTTAATAGGTTTTAAAGGCCTGCAAGTGGAATGGGGATATTCAAGAATTTTTCTTTGATATTAATTCAAGTTAAACTTTTTGAGCCTGGTGACCGATAAGAAAACAAATTTTAATAGAGAAAAGGTATTTAATAGGTTTTAAAGGCCTGCAAGTCGAATGGGGATATTCAAGTTTTTTCTTTGATATTAATGAATAAGATAACAATAATGATAACATAACATAAATGATAAGAAAACAAATTTTAATACAGAAAAGGTATTTAATAGGTTTTAAAGGCCTGCAAGTCGAATGGGGATATTCAAGTTTTTTCTTTGATATTAATGAATAACATAACAATAATGATAAGAAAACAAATTTTAATAGAGAAAAGGTATTTTAATAGGTTTTAAAGGCCTGCAAGTCGAATGGGGATATTCAAGTTTTTTCTTTGATATTAATTCAAGTTACACTTTTTAAGCGGGGTGACCGATAAGAAAACAAATTTTAATAGAGAAAAGGTATTTAATAGGTTTTAAAGGCCTGCAAGTCGAATGGGGATATTTATATGGGGAAGTTTTTTCTTTGATATTAATGAATAAGATAACAATAATGATAAGAAAACAGATTTTAATAGAGAAAAGGTAGTTAATAGGTTTTAAAGGCCTGCAAGTCGAATGGGGATATTCAAGTTTTTTCTTTGATATTAATTCAAGTTACATTTTTTGAGCGTGGTGACCGATAAGAAAACAAATTTTAATAGAGAAAAGGTATTGGTTTTAAATACCTGCAAGTCGAATGGGGATATTCAAGGATTTTCTTTGATATTAATGAAAAAGATAACAATAATGATAAGAAAACAAATTTTAATAGCGAAAAGGTATTTTAATAGGTTTTAAAGGCCAGCAAGTCGAATGGGGATATTCAAGTTTTTTTTTTTTATATATTAATTCAAGTTACACTTTTTGAGCGTGGTGACCGATAAGATAACGAATTTTAATAGAGAAAAGGTATTTTAATAGGTTTTAAAGGCCTGCAAGTCGAATGGGGATATTCAAGTTTTTTCTTTGATATTAATTCAAGTTACACTTTTTGAGCGTGGTGACCGATAAGAAAACAAATTTTAATAGAGAAAAGGTATTTAATAGGTTTTAAAGGCCTGCAAGTCGAATGGGGATATTCAAGTTTTTTCTTTGATATTAATTCAAGTTACACTTTTTAAGCGGGGTGACCGATAAGAAAACAAATTTTAATAGAGAAAAGGTATTTAATAGGTTTTAAAGGCCTGCAAGTCGAATGGGGATATTTATATGGGGAAGTTTTTTCTTTGATATTAATGAATAAGATAACAATAATGATAAGAAAACAGATTTTAATAGAGAAAAGGTAGTTAATAGGTTTTAAAGGCCTGCAAGTCGAATGGGGATATTCAAGAATTTTTCTTTGATATTAATTCAAGTTAAACTTTTTGAGCGTGGTGACCGATAAGAAAACAAATTTTAATCGAGAAAAGGTATTTAATAGGTTTTAAAGGCCTGCAAGTCGAATGGGGATATTCAAGAATTTTTCTTTGATATTAATTCAAGTTAAACTTTTTGAGCCTGGTGACCGATAAGAAAACAAATTTTAATAGAGAAAAGGTATTTAATAGGTTTTAAAGGCCTGCAAGTCGAATGGGGATATTCAAGTTTTTTCTTTGATATTAATGAATAAGATAACAATAATGATAACATAACATAAATGATAAGAAAACAAATTTTAATACAGAAAAGGTATTTAATAGGTTTTAAAGGCCTGCAAGTCGAATGGGGATATTCAAGTTTTTTCTTTGATATTAATGAATAAGATAACAATAATGATAAGAAAACAAATTTTAATAGAGAAAAGGTATTTTAATAGGTTTTAAAGGCCTGCAAGTCGAATGGGGATATTCAAGTTTTTTCTTTGATATTAATTCAAGTTACACTTTTTGAGCGTGGTGACCGATAAGAAAACAAATTTTAATAGAGAAAAGGTATTTAATAGGTTTTAAAGGCCTGCAAGTCGAATGGGGATATTCAAGTTTTTTCTTTGATATTAATTCAAGTTACACTTTTTAAGCGGGGTGACCGATAAGAAAACAAATTTTAATAGAGAAAAGGTATTTAATAGGTTTTAAAGGCCTGCAAGTCGAATGGGGATATTTATATGGGGAAGTTTTTTCTTTGATATTAATGAATAAGATAACAATAATGATAAGAAAACAGATTTTAATAGAGAAAAGGTAGTTAATTGGTTTTAAAGGCCTGCAAGTCGAATGGGGATATTCAAGAATTTTTCTTTGATATTAATTCAAGTTAAACTTTTTGAGCGTGGTGACCGATAAGAAAACAAATTTTAATCGAGAAAAGGTATTTAATAGGTTTTAAAGGCCTGCAAGTCGAATGGGGATATTCAAGAATTTTTCTTTGATATTAATTCAAGTTAAACTTTTTGAGCCTGGTGACCGATAAGAAAACAAATTTTAATAGAGAAAAGGTATTTAATAGGTTTTAAAGGCCTGCAAGTCGAATGGGGATATTCAAGTTTTTTCTTTGATATTAATGAATAAGATAACAATAATGATAAGAAAATAAATTTTAATAGAGAAAAGGTATTTTAATAGGTTTTAAAGGCCTACAAGTCGAATGGGGATATTCAAGTTTTTTCTTTGATATTAATTCAAGTTACACTTTTTGAGCGTGGTGACCGATAAGAAAACAAATTTTAATAGAGAAAAGGTATTTAATAGGTTTTAAAGGCCTGCAAGTCGAATGGGGATATTCAAGTTTTTTCTTTGATATTAATTCAAGTTACACTTTTTAAGCGGGGTGACCGATAAGAAAACAAATTTTAATAGAGAAAAGGTATTTAATGGGTTTTAAAGGCCTGCAAGTCGAATGGGGATATTTATATGGTGAAGTTTTTTCTTTGATATTAATGAATAAGATAACAATATTGATAAGAAAACAGATTTTAATAGAGAAAAGGTAGTTAATAGGTTTTAAAGGCCTGCAAGTCGAATGGGGATATTCAAGTTTTTTCTTTGATATTAATTCAAGTTACATTTTTTGAGCGTGGTGACCGATAAGAAAACAAATTTTAATAGAGAAAAGGTATTGGTTTTAAATATCTGCAAGTCGAATGGGGATATTCAAGGATTTTCTTTGATATTAATGATAAAGATAACAACAATGATAAGAAAACAAATTTTAATAGCGAAAAGGTATTTTAATAGGTTTTAAAGGCCAGCAAGTCGAATGGGGATATTCAAGTTTTTTTTTTTTAATATATTAATTCAAGTTACACTTTTTGAGCGTGGTGACCGATAAGATAACGAATTTTAATAGAGAAAAGGTATTTAATAGGTTATAAAGGCCTGCAAGTCGAATGGGGATATTCGAGTTTTTTCTTTGATATTAATGAATAGGATAACAATAATGATAAGATAACAATAATGATAAGAAAGCAAATTTTAACAGAGAAAAGGTATTTTAATAGGTTTTAAAGGCCTGCAAGTAGAATGGGGATATTCAAGTTTTTTCTTTGATATTAATTCAAGTTACACTTTTTGAGCGTGGTGACCGATAAGAAAATAAATTTTAATAGAGAAAAGGTATTTAATAGGTTTTAAAGGCCTGCAAGTCGAATGGGGATATTCAAAGTTTTTCTTTGATATTAATGAATAAGATAACAATAATGATAACATAACATAAATGATAAGAAAACTAATTTTAATACAGAAAAGGTATTTAATAGGTTTTAAAGGCCTGCAAGTCGAATGGGGATATTCAAGTTTTTTCTTTGATATTAATGAATAAGATAACAATAATGATAAGAAAACAAATTTCAATAGAGAAAAGGTATTTTAATAGGTTTTAAAGGCCTGCAAGTCGAATGGGGATATTCAAGTTTTTTCTTTGATATTAATTCAAGTTACACTTTTTGAGCGTGGTGACCGATAAGAAAACAAATTTTAATAGAGAAAAGGTATTTAATAGGTTTTAAAGGCCTGCAAGTCGAATGGGGATATTCAAGTTTTTTCTTTGATATTAATTCAAGTTACACTTTTTAAGCGGGGTGACCGATAAGAAAACAAATTTTAATAGAGAAAAGGTATTTAATAGGTTTTAAAGGCCTGCAAGTCGAATGGGGATATTTATATGGGGAAGTTTTTTCTTTGATATTAATGAATAAGATAACAATAATGATAAGAAAACAGATTTTAATAGAGAATAGGTAGTTAATAGGTTTTAAAGGCCTGCAAGTCGAATGGGGATATTCAAGTTTTTTCTTTGATATTAATTCAAGTTACATTTTTTGAGCGTGGTGACCGATAAGAAAACAAATTTTAATAGAGAAAAGGTATTGGTTTTAAATACCTGCAAGTCGAATGGGGATATTCAAGGATTTTCTTTGATATTAATGAAAAAGATAACAATAATGATAAGAAAACAAATTTTAATAGCGAAAAGGTATTTTAATAGGTTTTAAAGGCCAGCAAGTCGAATGGGGATATTCAAGTTTTTTTTTTTTATATATTAATTCAAGTTACACTTTTTGAGCGTGGTGACCGATAAGATAACGAATTTTAATAGAGAAAAGGTATTTAATAGTTTTTAAAGGCCTGCAAGTCGAATGGGGATATTCGAGTTTTTTCTTTGATATTAATGAATAGGATAACAATAATGATAAGATAACAATAATGATAAGAAAGCAAATTTTAACAGAGAAAAGGTATTTTAATAGGTTTTAAAGGCCTGCAAGTAGAATGGGGATATTCAAGTTTTTTCTTTGATATTAATTCAAGTTACACTTTTTGAGCGTGGTGACCGATAAGAAAATAAATTTTAATAGAGAAAAGGTATTTAATAGGTTTTAAAGGCCTGCAAGTCGAATGGGGATATTCAAAGTTTTTCTTTGATATTAATGAATAACATAACAATAATGATAAGATAACATAAATGATAAGAAAACAAATTTTAATAGAGAAAAGGTATTTAATAGGTTTTAAAGGCCTGTAAGTCGAATGGGGATATTCAAGTTTTTTCTTTGATATTAATTCAAGTTACACCATTTGAGCGTGGTGACCGATAAGAAAACAAATTTTAATAGAGAAAAGGTATTTAATAGGTTTTAAAGGCCTGCAAGTCGAATGGGGATATTCAAGTTTTTTCTTTGATATTAATTCAAGTTACACTTTTTGAGCGTGGTGACCGATAAGAAAACAATTTTTTTTTAATTGAATAAATGAGAATATATCCGAAATGAGAATATATCAAAAATATCCGCAATCGATTTGTAGGTATCGAAAACCTCGATGTACCCAATTTAAATGATCTAACTCTATTTTTGAGAAAAGGTATTTTAATAGGTTTTTAAAGGCCTGCAAGTCGAATGGGGATATTCAAGTTTTTTCTTTGATATAATTTCAAGTTACACTTTTTGAGCGTGGTGACCGATAAGAAAACAAATTTTAATAGAGAAAAGGTATTTAATAGGTTTTAAAGGCCTGCAAGTCGAATGGGGATATTCAAGAATTTTTCTTTGATATTAATTCAAGTTACACTTTTTGAGCGTTGTGACCGATAAGAAAACAAATTTTAATAGAGAAAAGGTGTTTAATAGGTTTTAAAGGCATGCAAGTCGAATGGGGATATTCAAGTTTTTTCTTTGATATTAATGAATAAGATAACAATAATGATAAGAAAACAAATTTTAATAGAGAAAAGGTATTTTAATAGGTTTTAAAGGCTTGCAAGTCGAATGGGGATATTCAAGTTTTTTCTTTGACATAATTTCAAGTTACAATTTTTGAGCGTGGTGACCGATAAGAAAACAAATTTTAGTAGAGAAAAGGTATTTAATAGGTTTTAAAGGCCTGCAAGTCGAATGGGGATATTCAAGTTTTTTCTTTGATATTAATTCAAGTTACACTTTTTGAGCGGGGTGACCGATAAGAAAACAAATTTTAATAGAGAAAAGGTATTTAATAGGTTTTAAAGGCCTGCAAGTCGAATGGGGATATTTATATGGGGAAGTTTTTTCTTTGATATTAATGAATAAGATAACAATAATGATAAGATAACAATAATGATAAGAAAACAAATTTTAATAGAGAAAAGGTAGTTAATAGGTTTTAAAGGCCTGCAAGTCGAATAGGGATATTCAAGTTTTTTCTTTGATATTAATTCAAGTTACACTTTTTGAGCGTGGTGACCGATAAGAAAACGAATTTTAATAGAGAAAAGGTATTTAATAGGTTTTAAAGGCCTGCAAGTCGAATGGGGATATTCAAGTTTTTTCTTTGATATTAATGAATAAGATAACAATAATGATAAGATAACAAATTTTAATAGAGAAAAGGTATTTTATTAGGTTTTAAAGGCCTGCAAGTCGAATGGGGATATTCAAGTTTTTTCTTTGATATTAATTCAAGTTACACTTTTTGAGCGTGGTGACCGATATAAAACAAATTTTAATAGAGAAAAGTTATTTAATAGGTTTTAAAGGCCTGCAAGTCGAATGGGGATATTCAAGGTTTTTCTTTGATATTAATGAATAAGATAACAATAATGATAAGATAACAAATTTTAATAGAGAAAAGGTATTTTAATAGGTTTTAAAGGCCTGCAAGTCGAATGGGGATATTCAAGTTTCATTTGATCTACTTTATACACAAATTTTATGCGTATAGCTATTCACTGTTGTACATAGATGATAGATACCTATACACCTATATACTTTCTCACAAACAGCTGCTTACTTATTCGTCCGATTTCGGAGCAGCTCGTCTCGATCCGTGCGAGCTTCGTACAGCCGAAGTCTACCGAAGTCTGCCGAACTGTGTTAGGTTTTTTTTCGTTACGGAATTTTTTGATTCGGTCGCCGCGCTCAAAGCCCGCGATAAAAGCTATACAATAGCTTAAAAAAAAAAAAATCAATATTCGACCGAGACAGGGATTGAACTGAAGACCGTCTTGCCTCAAGTCTAACACACTGGCACTGTGCCACACTTTCTTTCCGCTACTTCTGTGTTTCGTTAATTTTAATAAGAGCAGCTAAATTTTCTAGGGTCTTATTTTGACCCTTGGGTTAGTTGTTGCTAAAAATTTGCACTTTACCCTATGTTTTCGATCACGTTCTTTAATTTAAGCTTGGTTTGGTTTCAAAAAGAAATTTACTGATTAATACTTCTTGGATTGTATAATAAATATTTCTCATTTCTTAAAAGGATATACTTCAATAAACTTTCTTATAGTAACATCTGGTTAGTGATCAATTGAATAAGGAACTCTTTTTTTCTTGTAATGAATATTGGTTTTGAATGACATAATCACACTCGATTTCACCTCACAGACTTTATTTTAACCCTCCGGTTTACAGCCGGGAAAACACACTTTTTTTAGCGCGCTAGTGGCGCCATCTCCCGAATACAAAGGGAATTACAATTGCATGTACGCCTAAACACTTTCCTTGTGAGTAGATGTATGGTAGCTCCATGTTTTGGTGGAACCGAAATTCAATCGCAAGAAGTAGAAAACTAAAAAGTGAGGTTGAACCATATTATGGTATTGCTTATAACTTTACTCCATATAGTGGTCCAATTTTGAACTGAAATTTTTAACAGTGTACACTACACAATAATATAACTTCTTTTTAGCTACTTTTGCAATTTTCTATCTAAAAGTTTTATAATCTTTCATAACACCAGGAGATATCGTAGCATTTTGAAACTGCAGGTCACGATATTATAATTTTGTCATTTAAAGTGACAATTTCCCGATGAATTTGAGTGCAATTTAAGCGTTTCTAAAACTCTTATAGTTTATTTTACTTCCAATTCGGAATATGGATGCAGCTGATGGGAAATTACTTGTCTCCAAACAAACTAACTAAAAAATACCACTACTACCTTTTCTTCTGTAGCTCTCTAATCTATTTTTAAGCTGCGGGAACCACGGAGTAAAAAGACAGGAGAAGAAGGTAACGCTGAAATTTTGTGATGTTGTTTTCTAATGTTTACAGAGGGCGCCAGCGTGCAATCCTTCCTTCTTTCCAGCTTCCGCAATGTTATTCAATGGGGAAATGTCTCGTTTTAATTATTTTTTTAAAAATAATATCAAGCTGAAAAAATTTCGATTGAAAGCAAATTTCATTAAATAGAGTATTCTAACAAACATGTTTTTTTTAAGAGCCATTTTATACTAATTTTACTTTGAAAGAAAGCTTTTAAAAAATGACGATTCTTATGAACCGAAGCTAGCAAAAACAGACAATTGGGAGGAAGGAGAATGGATGAAATTTTGTAAAG
Organism: Salticus scenicus; assembly: GCA_963930645.1. NCBI lineage: Eukaryota > Metazoa > Arthropoda > Arachnida > Araneae > Salticidae > Salticus > Salticus scenicus. The sequence continues at coordinate 103,160,726 of OZ005655.1, forward strand.
AAAAAAAATAAACTTACTTTAGGTGCAGAAAACACGAACTCGGACTTTATTTTTCTCCTAGGGCTTTTTTTTTTGTTTTTCTTATCACTATCATAGCCTGTTTTACAACTAGGAACGAAGCATTTATTTGAAACATCTGAATTATGCAGTTTTAAGAACTTACAAAGAAATTAAATTGCTTAAAATAAAAAATTTTAAATGTACTCCAGCAAAATTCTATTGAGAACAACAGTATATCCGCGCCGAGGTAGGGAGGAATGACAAGTGGCGCCCTCAATATTTACCAAAAATTTAGATCACAGTTTCGTAGCTTTCTCCCATTGGACCTTCAACTCCTAATAATATTACTCCGTGGCGGGAACTTACTAGAATCTGTTTATCTGTATATATATATAAATTACGTGTCACGATGTTTGTCCGGGGTAAACTCCTAAACTAAGGAACCGATTTTAATGAAATTTTGCACACTGTGTGCAGTTTGGTCCAACTTGACAGATAGGATAGTTTTTATCTCAATTTATTGTCACAATATTGTTTTATTGCAATTATTTGTTAATTATAGACCTTTATTAAAGTTGCTCCAAAATATCTGTGAGTTCCATTAATTTAATTGTTGCCAAAAAAAAAAGAGTGCATTTTTTTTCGACATAAAAATAAATACATTTAATCAAACGTGAACGTTAAAAAATTAAAAAAAGTTAAATTATGCAGCTCACGAAAATTGACGTCATAATCAATTGAAATATTTTAGACAATTGATAAAGTGCTAATGTAGTTCTGTCATAGATATAGTAATATATATATATAGATCTATCATCTCCATGTTATACGCAAGCGAAGTGATGACGTCACTGGCCGTTCATGGATGCAATAAAAATAATTCCAATGTTAAAAGCCCATTGGATTTTTTGTAAAAAAATATTAAAAATCGAGGAAAATTATTTCCCGATTTTAATCCCCATATTTAGGTATAGATATGTATTAGTTATGATCTGCATGCGTTAAAGTAAGTTGTTTTTGTTGTAAAATTGATAAAATTTGAATTTTAAATTTCAAAACTAGAAAAAAAAAAAAAAAAAAAAAAAAAAAAAAGGCAAATTTCCATAATCGATTGAAATCATAAACATTTTATTTCAAAAGGTGATATTTACACAATAAATATCCAACTAATATACTATTTAAAAGGAAAATGGTAAATATTCTATCATAATTTGAAGTCAAATTTGTTTTCAAATGTCTAAATAAAGTATCTGATATAAGATACTAATATGTTGCAGCGGAATAGATTTGATATCGGTCATCCTTGGTAGAAAAAAAAATCGAAAAATTATCTGGCGAATTTAATTCCTTTCAAAAATCATGGTTATTTTAACAACTTATATCAAGAGAGTAATGAATAATATGAAACAATATTTCGTACAATGCATATTAATAAAATATACATCTGGCATGTATATTTTCGTATACATTTTTGATCGCCAAATACAAAAACGCCAAGGACAACAGAGTTTTGAAGTTTAAAATTAAAATTTTGTCAATTTGACAGCAAAATAACTCAATCTAAAACATGCACATGATAACTAATACATATATATACGCAAATATGGGGATTAAAATCGGGAAATAATTTTCCTGGATTTTTAATATTTTTTTACAAAAAAATCAATGGGGAACATAGGAAATAATTTTAGGAATTTTAACATAGGAAATTTTAACATAGGAAATAATTTTTTTGCATCCACGGACTGTCAGTGGCGTAACACTTCGCTTGCGTATCGTGCAAAGATTTTTGATGCCGAAAAAAAAAAGCTTTGGAATCAGCCTTTAAGAGGTATTGGGAAAATATATATATATATATATATGAATTTGAAATTGTATCTGGAGTTTTTCATTCACCTTTAGTAAATAAATTATTCATAAATTTTATTTGCTAAAATATTCGTATGTACTCCCGTGTGTATGCACTCGGGGAAAGTCGGCCATATTTTGGCAAAAACGTCGTATTTTCCCAAGTGAAAAGGAATCACTTTTTTCTCCCCAATGATCACTCTATATATACTACACTATATCTATGAGTTCTATACGCAAGTGACGTGTGACTCAGTGACCGTCTGTGCAGGCAAGAAAAAGATATCCTATGTTAATCGCCCATTGGAGTTTTTGAAAAAAATTATTAAAAATCGAGAAAATTTATTTCCCGATTTCAATCCTTATATTTTGGTATAGATATGTATTAGTTATCGTGCGAGTTAGATTGAGTTATTTTGCTGTCAAATTGACAAAATTTTAATTTTAAAATTCAAAACTCTGTCGTCCTTGGCGTTTTTTTTTTTTTTTTTTTTTTTTTTTTTTTTATTTGGTGATCAAAAGCGTAACACGACAATATACATGCCAGATATATGTATTGTACGAAATGTAATATGTTTTATTCATTGTACGTATGTATGACATGTAATATGTATTGTACGAAATATTGTTTCATATTATTCATTACTCTTTTAATATAAGTTGTTGAAATAACCATGATTTTTGAAAGGAATTTCGCTAGATAATTTGGCGATATCCTTTTTTTTCGCCAAGGATGACAGAAATGAAATCTATTCCGCTACAACATCTTAGTATCTTATATCAGATATTTTATTAAGACATTTGAAAACAAATTTGACTTCAAAACATGATAGAATATTTATCATTTTCCTTTTAATTAGTATATTATTACTATATTAAGATTTAAAAGCATGGTATATAAAAAGTTTTTTTTTTTTTTTTTTAATCTTATAATTATTCTTATATTAATCCTCAATGTTTTTCATCTCTATTAACTTGAATTTACTATTAAAACTTTAACATACTCAAAACCTTCTCATCAGTTCGTTAAAATATACTAAACTTTTCCAAAATCTTTTTCTATTTAAAGTGATACATGTATTTACTTTAAATGTCTAATATTTCATAAGATGTCCTATTTTAAAGTTTTAAAATATTTATCAAATTTACTTATTTTTCTGGTTTAGCCATATAGTTTTCCTTTTTATAACTATAGCTGTTGCCATCTTTAAAATATTTAAAATGATGAGGTCATTTTATAGTAAAATTATCCATTACGGCGTATATTAAATTTCACTCCTCCATAAAAATTTCTGCTTCTTTTGTACTTTATTTTAATAGAATTTTAACAAAAATGAAATTACATATTAGTCTTTTTAGCATTTTAATCTAAAATAGCTTTAGACATATTATATTTCACTCATCCATAAAAACGGATTTTTAAAATCGTCTGCTTCTTTTATGCTTTTATTTTAATAGAATTTTAATATAATTTAATTTATATATTAGTCATTTTAGCATTTTTATCCTAAGTAGCAAAAGAAATAATATATATCACTTCTCCATTAAAATTTATAAGAGCCTACAATAAAATTATTTTGTGCTTAATATCAACTGTACGAAAATTTGTATCAATCGCATTCAAATTTTGACCTTAGCTTCAAATCTCAATCCTGTGGGTTTTTAAATCGGCTACAACGTTTGCGTCTTTATTCGTAAATAGTAATTTGACTGTATTAATAAACTTGCTGCAATATAATTCAACGTATAACTTAGCCACAGCAACGCGTGGCCGGGTCTGCTAGTATACTGTAAAAAATTTTGTGTAAGAATACACAACATTATTGAGGGAACTTATTTTTCTCAATCATGTTGAGAAATGTTATCAGTTATAGCTGTGTAACAGAGGCATACAGTGGAATGTGTTACATAGCTATAGCTGATAACATTTCTTAACATGGTTGAGGAAAAAAAAGTTTTCTCAATAAGGTTGTGTATTCTTACACAAAATTTTAAGTTACTACAGAGCACAGAAACACGTACAGTCGGGGGGGGGGGGAAACGCAGCACTCGATGTAACTTCGTTGATAATCGATGCACAAAAATGTGATAGGTACCATTCGACGGGGAATTGTGAGTAGTTTCAGAAAATGAACTCAAATTTTGAATTGGGGGTCATCTAAATATTAAAACGCGCACCAACTTTGATTTTTTCAATGGTAATGCCCCATTCTTATTTTATATTTGAATTCCTGGGATCGCGACAACGCGAAAAAGTATATTGGTTGTATATTTTACTTATTTTTTTCACAGATTTATAAGCGTTCAAAGTTTGAGGGTGCTAATGTTAAATTCATATTTCAAACTTTTATTAATATCTTCACAAAAAATAACTTGATCGATATAACTCTTTTTTTAAGAGATACAGTGAAGAAATCCAAACATAATCCATCATTACTTTTGATTCTGAAAAATATTTTTAATTATGAAAAATATTAATAAATTCATATTCATAAAAATTATGAATCATGACCTATATTAATTTTTGCCTAAAATGAATCCTAATGCTGAAAAATATGGGTGTGCAAATTTGCAGCTCATTTCAGTTATTAGTTTTCGAGATATAAACACAACTTTCTTTTGGAGTGGTTTAGGGGGCCGTCTCTTATAAAGTTTTGCATGAGATAACGAAATCAAATCTTAAAAAATAACTAAGAAAATTAAACAAAATATGTTTTTTTTTTTTTTTTTTAATTTGCGGGTAAAATTATATAACAACGTCAAACGCAAAGAAACAAAACAAAATAATTATTTTTAGACATTAGTGTTAGCATCAAGAATTCCTGTTTTCTAAAGAAAACAGGAAGGCCTGCCTTTTAATCGTTCTTCAAAACAAAACGATAGAGAATAGAAAAGTAAATGTGATTTTGAGTATTCGTTTAAAACCACTTATTTTAAGTTGACCAGGCCTTTACTAACGCCAGGTTAGCAATGCGGGGCAGCGGGCCTAGGCCCTCCTTTTGGAAGGGTCCCCTAATAGACATAAACAGAAATTTTGTAACCTAAAGACCTCTTATTTATGCCACTGCAAGGGGGCCCACCTAAGCTTGCCCCGGGGCTCCAGGAAGTCTAAGTCGGAACCTGACATTGGCACAAATATACACAAGTAGTATTTACATCATCGATTGCTGGTGATAAATTTTGAATCCTTTAAACGAACACTAGAAGAAAAAAATTAAATAAATAGGCGGGGTTTCCTATTTAAAATAGAAAAATAGATTAATTGTAAAAATTGACAAAAAAAAAAAAAAAAAAAAAAGAGGAAGAAAAAAGAATGGAATTGGAATGCAAGACAAACTTGTAAAATTGTTTCTTAAAACTTTCGCGACCGCATGCTTTTTTCTTTTTGACACTAAGGTCCGCGCCTGTAGGTGTAGGCGTTAATCTACGAAATTACAATATTTCAGAACAAAATTTTCTTTATTCACATTTATATTAAAAATGAATATACATATGCTATGTTCTTTTTAATCAAAATATTTGTATCCATGGTATATTGCATTATAAAAATACGAATATTGGTTATATACTTAAGATATAAATCCATACAAATTGCGAAAGAAACGCCCACTGGCGAAGTTATAGATTTTCAAACAACGTGAATTAACGTCAGCAATCGTGAAAGTGTTAACTACTGTCATAGTTAAAGGCTTAATTATTTACTTCATATATCGCTTTATTTTTATATATTTATATATTTATTTATTTTATTATTATTATTACTTTTTTTTTTTTTTTTTTTTTTTTTGGAGGGGGGAAGATTATTATTTTAAGGATACTTTAGTCTTTAAAATTTCATCAATATATTTTAATTTTATATATTTTTAAAATATACTTTAACTTTTATAAATATATTTTAACACTTTTGCGACCTCAGGATTTTTTCTTTTTGACAGTAAGGTCCGCTTACGGGCGTTATTCTCTCAAAATAAAACATTTCAGAACGAATTTTCTGTATTCACAGTTATATTACAAATGGATATACATTATAATTTTATTCTTTCTAATCAATATATTTCTATCCATAGTATATTTTGTTGGAAAAATATGAACACTGGGTTACATACTTAAGCTTACCCTCCAACATCCTTACTAATATTCCGTAGTTCTGCTAGACCCGCCCTTTTTTTCACACTAATAAATTTTTAGAATAATATTCTCTAAATGCAAAAACGATTAAATAAGAAGAAAAATACCCTAAAAATATTCCGGTGCAATAAAGAAGGCGGAGCTAACAATACTACGGAATATTAATTAGTATGTTGAAGGGTATGCTTAAGAACACACAAATTGCGAAAGAAAACGCCCAGTGAGAGAGTTACAGATTTTCAAATGACGTGAATCTATGCCAGTAGTCGCGAAAGCGTTAATTAAGAAATTATATTTTCATAGAAATTACAAAAACAAATCGTACAGTTCAAAAGAGTTCAACTGACCCAAACTGGTAAGAGCGATTAAAATTGTTTAATATTTACTTCATGAAACTTCACAATAATTTATCCGAAAGGATTTAGTTTATGCATTGTTGTATATATATACACAGCTATATTATTTCAGTTCGTATATTACGTTACGCCTACGAAAGAAATTTTAAGCTTATCCCTTTGCGGCGCTTTAACCCTTTGTGGATCATTAAAATTATACTGTCACCGGAATTCATGAACTAAATTAAACTAAAAGAAATTTTAAATTTGAAGGTTAAAAAAATTGTCCTTTTCTGCTATGTTATAAACGTAAATTTTTGCTAAAAAATTTCCGGGATGAATTTTTGCAGATGGATCTTAAATTTTGCGTCCTCGCAGCGAGGACAGTGCGCGTTAAGTGGTTATTGGTGATCAGTAAAGCCATAATAGACACTTTTTAATTGAAAAATATTGAACTTTTTTTTTTTTTTTTTTTTTTTTTTTTTTTTTAAGAGTATTGTCTGACCAATCATAAGTGTAATGTATTTAAATATACCTAAAATTATCTAAAACATCACTGAAGTATATCAATATCTAAAAACGGAATTCAGGAAAACTAAGGTACTAATTAATAAGAAAAAAATTCAAAACTGGCGTTTCAAATTATTACTTAGAAAACTTTGAATAAGACCCATAAAATACAATAATCTCGCAACAAGTTGCCTCTTTGACTGCAGTACTTGACGCCAGGGGCCTTGTTATTCAAAATCTCCAAGCAACATGCAATTTAACAATCATCAATGATCCATCAAACGAATACACATTTAACATACACAATTCTTACGGTAATCCTGACTTGACACTCTGTGGCCCAGGGATCCTCCCTTTCGTCGACACATGGTTTGCAGATCATGATAATGATTCACAAAGCGACCATGTTTACATTAGATTCAAATTAAACTTAAAACCAGAGAAAAAATATGACTTCAGATACAACACCAAATACACGAATTTCAAAAACTTTAATAACAACTTTAAAACACATCAAGTAACACTACTGGATTCCCTTAGGCGCGCACATGATTATGAGAAATTAAACGAATGGACTAATGAATTAATACACATAATAACCTCAACAATGAATGCCACATTGCGAAAAAGAAAATTAGAATACAAAGTTAATGTTACCTGGTTCACATCATCCCTCAAAATTCAGAGAAACAAAGTTAACGCCCTATACAAAAGATCAAAGAAAAACCCTGATAACGAGCAATACAAGTTAATTTACAAAAGAGAAAGAGCGAGGTACAGGAAGAACTTGTTAAAGGCGAAAAAGGATTCCTGGGTTACATTCTGTCAAAAACATAAAGAAACATTTGGGAAAATATTTAAAATTATCAGGGGAAAAAATCTCAAACATACTGATTTAGTATACACACAACTCTCAACATCCAATATTGCAGATACTTACATAGAAGTTATTAACACACTCATAGAATCTCACTACCCGTCATTACACAGAACACTTCACAGCACACAAATTTTAACTAATGACTTTAATAACGATGAAAAAATTCACCTAAAAGAATTACACTACTGCACTAATTCACTACCACCAAACAAGGCCCCTGGGGTTGATTTAATAGATTCAAAATTACTAAAAAATCTTGTCAAAAATTACCCGTCTCTCTTTATAACTTTCTTCAATAAATGTTTCTCACTAGGGTCCTTTCCAACGATCCTGAAGAGAGGTCTAGTCATCTTCTTTTCAAAGAAAAACAAAGATCACACAAATCCCAACTCCTATAGGCCTATCACACTTCTGCCCACATTAGGCAAACTAATAGAAAAAATCATAAAAAATAGAATTATGACAGCTCTGGAGAACTCAAAATTTTTTGACGAATCACAACATGGTTTTCGTGAAGGAAGGGGCACCATCTCAGCGATCAAAAAATTCAAACAACTAAAATCAGAAATTCAGGAGAAATTCAAATATTGTTGTGCAGTCTCTTTCGACATTCAAGGGGCTTTCGACTCCCTGGATTGGGGGCTTCTCACTGAAATCATTGGGGCCTTACCCATTCAAAACTACTTAAAATTAATCCTGTTAGACTTCATCAGAGATAGGGTCTGTGGAGTGAAGATCGCGGGGTCGATCCAATGGCGGGATGTCGGGAGGGGGTGCCCTCAAGGGTCTTGCCTTGGACCGATGATGTGGCTTTTCGTCGCAGACCGGATCCTCAAACAATTCAAACTTCATGATAATAACATAATAGCCTACGCAGATGATTTTATAATTTTGGTTGGAGAAGACACCAGGGCCAAACTAGAAAATAAAACGAACGATTTAATCAACATCTTTAATAACATTTGCAATAATTTAAAATTTAAACTCTCAACGAACAAAACGACCTCAATAGTTTTTGGCACTGGGGTTTTCGTTTCTAGAACACCAATTTTTAAATTGAACAATAAAAGCATTCCTGTTAAAAATACTCTTCAATACTTAGGCCTAACAATTGACAAATCATTTTCCTGGATCCCTCATCTACAAGCTATAAGAGAAAAAATTTTAAACAGCACTAGTGGCCTATCATATCTAAGAAATAGAGATAGGGGTCTTCAATCAGACATCTTAAAAATCTGGTATCTAACAGTTTTTCAAAAACAGATTGAGTATGGCTTCGAGATTTGGTGGGAGGACCTAAATTGCCACGGGGTACGAAACCTCAAGTCTGCACAACGTCTCGCTCTCTTGAGCGTTATCAAACCCTTCAAAAGCATTTCAAGTGACGCCCTTTGTGTCCTGGCTGGTGTCCCTCCGATCACGATCTACATAGCAAACAAATTCAGACAATATAACATTCTCCATGGAACCTCATCTATACAAATACAAAATACAAATATTTCAAAAGAAAATTTAATGCTTCCCATTCCTACCTTCACTTTTCCGAACTACTATAAACATAACAAAATTAAAGTAATAGAGAACCCACCATCTTCAGAGCTACAAATTTATACAGACGGATCAAAAATGCCTGGCGGGACCTCATGCGCTTTTGTAGTCTACTACAAAAACAATATTATTCACACATATCAAATTAAACTTCACCACCTAAATTTAATTTTTCAGGCTGAACTCTTGGCAGTAATACAGGCAATTAAATGGCTCATAAATTCATCCTACAAAAATTTAAACCCAATAATATTCACAGATAATCAATCAACAATTAAAATCCTAAATCAACCATATCCAAAATACGAACTTATTAGAGAACTATATGAAAGCATAGATCAATACAAAGAGCAAATAATCCTATCTTGGACAAAGGCGCATGTGGGAACGGCAGGCAACGAAATGGCAGATTCACTTGCAAAACAGGTTATTTCACAAAACATCTTCGATGAACAGATCTCTCTTCCTCTTCCAGCTTCACTAGTAAAATCATCCATTAATAATAAAATTATCACAGATTGGCAAAGAGAATGGGGGCACAGCGATAAGGGTAGGGATACGTTTTCAGTCCTTAATAACGTAAGCAAAAGTTTTATCAGTCCAAATAAAATAGTTACATATTTTATCTCAGGCCATGGCAGCTTCCCTACATTTCTACACAAAATTAAAGTATTAACATCAAATAAATGCAAATGTAACAACAGTAAAATAGGATCCCCTTTTCATTATCTCTTTGAAAAATGCAATTTAATCCCAATTAATTTCAGATTCAACAGAAACCACACAATTCGTAAAAACATGCAAACAGTTCTTTTAAACACAAACAACTACAATAAATTAAAAGATATCTACAACATTCTAATTCAAAACTTTTCCACCATCAAATATAAGATTTAGCATCGTTCACTGGCAGCTGGCTTGCCTTTTTTTTTTTTTTTTTTTTACTTTTTAGTGTTTTGGTTTTAATATGTGTTTGATCCAAAATTTGTAAAAAATTTGATTTCTAAATAAATTAGGGAACTCTTCCACTTTGATCCCCGGGCCTGTCGCCCGGGATGCGGAATCGCTAGATAGTGGCAGTCAGGTTCGCCTGCCTGCCTAAGATGCATTTTTCCCCTGCGGGTAGATGTGTCTTTGCCGTGGTCACTATTGAACTCAGTGGCGACGGTAAAGACATGTCTATGGCACTAAATCGTGAGATGTGCCGCTCCATGGTGGAAGTTTTCCTTTTCCTTTCCTCCCTACTTTGCTCACCTGACGAAGGGTCGTGTGCTCTTTTCCGTTGTCCCGAAACAATTGCTGTGAAATTATTGCATTATATGGTGTTTACTCAAAGATTTATAAGCAATAACTAAGGTACTGGGAAGGAATTAATGTTTTCATTAATTTTTAAAACTCTTTCTTTTTCTTGAAACATTTCCGGTGTGAAACCGTAAATTTTTCTGTAATTCTTGTAGGATCTAAATTTTATTTTTCTACATTTAGAGATAACCCCTAACACATTTTTGATAGTAACTCTATGAATACTAAAGATAAAGTATACAAACAGTATACTTTTCCGCACTGCCGAACTCTCAGAAATTCGAATATGAAGTCAAAATTTGGTGTTGCTATTGAAAAAAAATCAAAGTTGGCACTCATTTCAATATGTAGATAACCCCTAATTCAAAATTCGGCAACATTTTCAGAAAATGCATTTAATTTCTTGTTGAATGGTGTCTATTAAATTTCTCTGAGTCAATTAATAACGAAATTACAGCGAGTGCTGCGATTTTTTTTTTCCCCGACTGTACATTCAAAAGCCTAGCTGAGATAAGATTACAAAATCTATATATATAAAAATGAATGTTTGTCTGTATGTTACGAGGGTTGCTATTTATATTTCTGGCCTAATAATGAAAAAACAAATATGTAGGATTGAAATTGGTTTTATTGTTTTTCAAAATATTCTCCATGATGATCAATACACTTTTGCATGCGTTTGAACCAATTTTCAAAGCACTTTTTCCAGTCCGATTGAGGTAACTCCAAAACATGCGTTTTGAATGCATCAACCGCTTCTTCGGGGGTCGAAAATCGTTGTCCACGTAATTTATTTTTGATGTGTGGGAATAAGAAGAAGCCATTGTGTGCCAAATCAGGGCTGTACGGCGGATGACCCATCAGTTCGATCTTTCGCTCATTCAGAAATGCATTTGTTTGAGTCGATGTGTGAGAGCTCGCATTGTCATGATGAAGAATGATTCGCCTGTTCTTCTGCTTTTTTCGAATTTCTCCGATGACTTCTGGCAAACAAATAGTCGTGTACCATTCAGAATTGACCGTCCTGCGTTGCTCTAACGCCATTGTTGCCACATGACCGTTAATGCCGAAGAAACAGGCAATCATTTGTTTCGATGTGCTTCTTCCTCGAACAACTTTTGTTAGTTTTGCCTCGCCTTGGAAGACCCATACAGTTGATTGCTGTTTTGTTTCCGGCTCATATGCATAGATCCATGATTCGTCACCTGTGTAGATGTTATACACAGCCTTTGGTGTACCTTGAACGTATTTTTCCAACATTTCCTTGCACCAATGGACACGAGCCTTTTTTTGAGCGTTTGTCAGATTATGCGGGATCCAACACGAACAATTTTTTTTTACGCTCAAATGTTCATGCAATATTTTATTGATGCTAGTCATACTAATGTCCAAAGACGCCTCAATCTCACGGTATGTCACATGACGATCTTGCTTTATCAGTTCACGCACAGCATCGATCTTTTCTGGCACAACAACGGATTTTGGACGACCTGCACGGGATTCGTCCTGGATTGAACATCGACCACGATTAAATTCGTTATACCAATTTTTTACAGTGCTGTGGATGGCACTTTATCGCTGTATAAAGAATTAAGTTCATCGAAGCACTCTTGTCTTGACAATCCACGTCGAAAGTTATGAAAAATAATCGCATGAAAATTTTCACGATTCAATTCCATTTTTTGAAAGAGAAGAACTTTTCAATTTACTGTCAACAACACAAATAAAGCTATAATGGTAAATCGTCTGCTGAATTTACGTTTAAAAATGTCAAACTTTCGATTAAAATCGTCTGCGGTCGCCTAGCAACACTTACTGTTGCTAAGGCCAGAAATATAAATAGCAACCCTCGTATTTATAAAATCGTAAACGGCTTGACCGATTTCGATCATTCTTTTTTTGTTTTTTTCCTTATAGGTCAGGGATGGTTTAGGGAAAAAAAAATTGAAAAAATCTTTAAAATTAATTAAAATATGAAAATAATAAACTTATTGACTTATATTGACTTAATATAAGCCATTTAAATTTTTAATTGTTGCCAAAAAAAGTTTACGAGATATGTTTATTTATTGTTTTCAGCATAAAATGAAATATGCTTTCATGCGAAAAATAAGAAATTACTAAATGTTAAATTGGTCGATGAGAAAATGACACATTATAATCTATATATATATAAATGAATGTTTGTCTGTATGTTATTTATAAAATCGTAAACGGCTTGACCGATTTCGATCATTCTTTTTTTGTTTTTTTCCTTATAGGTCAGGGATGGTTTAGAAAAAAAAAAATTGAAAAAATCTTTAAAATTAATTAAAATATGAAAATAATAAACTTATTGACTAATATTGACTTAATAAAAGCCATTTAAATTTTTAATTGTTGCCAAAAAAAGTTTACGAGATGTATTTATTTATTGTTTTCAGCATAAAATGAAATATGCTTTCACGCGAAAAATAAGAAATTACTAAATTTTAAATTGGTCGATGATAAAATGACACTTTATAATTTTAAAATAAAATAATAATATTACAAATCTAACATATTTCTTCTGAATTTTATTTCACAGCATTTTTTTATATACCTCAACTTCAGATTTTTTTTTTTTTTTTTAGTATGGCGGATGAAACACGCTTGGCATAAACGCTAATTCAGCAATATATTAAAGGTATTTTCTTATTGATAATTCTTGACAATTTTTTATAATTTTGATGCTGAAGTAGATCGGGCATTTTTCGCCAAGGAAAAGATAGAAAGAAATACGCAAGCGAAGTGATGACGTCACTGGCCGTTCGTGGATGCAAGAAAAATATTTCCTATGTTAAACGCCCATTGGATTTTTTGTAAAAAATTATTAAAAATCGAGGAAAAATATTTCCCGATTTTAATCCCCGTATTTAGGTATAGATATGTATTAGTTATCATGTCCATGCATTAGATTAAGTTATTTTTGTTGTAAAATTGACAAAACTTGAATTTTTAATTTCAAAACTCTAGAAAAAAAAATGGCAAACTTCCATATTCAATTGAAAACACAAACATTTCATTTCAAAGGATGATATTTACACAATATCCAACTAATATACTGATTAAAAGGGAAATGATAAATATTCTATCATAATTTGAAGTCAAATTTGTTTTCAAATGTCTAAATAAAGTATCTGATATAAGATACTAATATGTTGTAGCGGAAAAGATTTGATATCGGTCATTTTTGGTAGAAAAATAAAATATCGCCAAATTATTTGGCGAACATAATTTAATTCCTTTCAAAAATAATGGTTATTTTAACGACTTATTTTAAGACAGTAATGAATAATATGAAACAATATTTCGTACAATGCATATTACGAAAATATACATCTGGCATGTATCTTTTCGTATTACGTTTTTGATCACAAAATACAATAAGCGCCAAGAACGACAGAGTTTTGAAATTTAAAATTAAAATTTTGTCAATTTGACAGCAAAATAACTCAATCTAACACATGCACATGATAACTAATACATATATGTATCCAAATATGGGGATAAAAATCGGGAAATAATTTTCTTCGATTTTTAATCATTTTTTACAAAAAATCCAATGGGCGATTAACATAGGAAATCATTTTTTTGCATCCACGGACGGTCAGTGACGTCACACTTCGCTTGCGTATAGGAACAATAATCGCATAAATTATATTTTGGTCTAAAACGGCAACAAAAATTTAAATGTTGCCAAGGGCATTAAGGCTGTACCAAGATCAAGTTTACATATTAATTAATTTATTTTTTTATATACCAACTACTATTAACTAAGCATGAAGTATATATAACCATAAAATAATAATAATTGTCTCATGCGATAGAAGTAGCCGATCATAGCATATTGTAATATTATATTTGGCTTGAAATTGCTGTCATTCTATGGTTGATCGATTAAATCAAATAAATATAGAGAATAACTTGAAAGCAAATATGTACATCACGTATAATGTTGCTCATATATAACTAGGATTCAAATATAAAGGGCTACTTCAAAATTTTCGATACTGTCCGTATCGAAATTGTCATACATGATAAGCACCTAATTGAAGCCCACGGGTAAGTCATTGTCGCAGGCAATAGGGACAGGTTTCGCAGAATGCGAGGACGAACAAGGCGCTGCCGAAGGTAGCGGGAACCCACAGCGAACTTTTGAGCGATTTCAGTATTATTATTTTCTCTTTTTTTTTTCATAAAACTATATAGAAAAGAGTTTCCTTTAAATATAGTGACCAGCGAAGCGGGCAAAGCCTGCTAGTAAGTATTATAAATACGTAAAATTGCGTAGTGCTGACGGTTAAAAATAAACCTACTATCTCCAATTACCTTTTAAATAGTCTGTTACTTCCATCCAGAATGTAAAATAAGCAATAAAAAATTTTCCGGGTATCAGAAATGGTTTGTTTTAAAATCTTTTTAGTGCGTTACTTCTGAACACTCCAGCCCGGAAATAGAGAGCGGAACCCCATCATTTTTACGGGAGCGAGAAGGAAGGGGTTATGTGATTCTGCCTTCATAATGTACACAAGATATATATATATATATATATATAAAACAGAGCACAAAACCACGTACATTCAAAAGCTTAACTGAGCTAAGATTATAAAATAAGAATTATAAATACGTAAAATTGCATAGTGCTGACAGATGAAAATAAACCTACTATCCCCAATTACATTTTAAATAGTCTGTTACTTCGATCTATGTAAAATAAGAGATAAAATTTTGTCAGGGTATCAGAAATGGTTTGTTTTTAAATCATTTTAGTGCTTTACTTCTGGACACTCCAGACCGGTAATATCACGGGCACGAGAAATAGAGAGCGGAAACTCACCCCATCATTTTCACGGGAGCGAGAAGGAAGGGGTTAATGTAACTTGTTTTTTAATTTGTCCTCGTATCTCTATTTATTTCTTAAAATTTTCAAGTACACGTGCACCCTCAGAATTTTGTTATATCAGCTGATTTTCTATGTAGTTTGTCCTAAACATTAATATTTTACTTCGAACCACTTCTTTTTTTATCTGCACATGTTGCTAATATTACTATTTATCTTGTTGTTAATTGATTGACATATATGGTAGTTACTGTTTTTAAAAAAATGTACGATTACTCTGTAATTCATTGAAATGGATTTCTGTTGCATAATGTACAGTCGGTCAAAAAAAAAAAAAAAAAAAAACGAAACACCCCCACCTATCTCATTACCTAATTATCGCAGAAACACGCAGTAGGCACCAATCGTCAGGAATTTATGTCTACTTTTATTATATGTAGGAAAAAATGACATTGGGGGTCGTCTACATATTAAAAATGGGTCCAACTTTGAAAATTCGAATGTTAACCCACTAATTTGGCAACAGAAAACGATTCTAGAGCATCAAAATAGCCTAGATATAAATTTGTACGAAGATACCAACATTAGTTCCTGAGATATTTAAGGTTTTTCTTTAGGGGGTTATCTCCAAGTTTAATTTTTTTTTTCTTTTAGGTCAGATTCAAAGAATTTATTATAGCTCTCTTCTATTATTCAATGCGTTTCATTCATCTACAAATCTGTAAATACATCAAAAGGAATATAATTTCAATGAACATATTAATGTGGAAATTTCGAACTATAAAAAATATTCTGTCCAAAAAGGTTAACACAGGAGGGTCTGATAACACCTGTGTGTGTGAAGGGAGGGTGGGGGGAGGGGCACCGGGAATCAAAATTGATGTTTTATTATCGCATTTTCAGAAGAATTTTATTGAAATTAGATTTCTGTTACGCTTTTTTCCCCGAGGTATCAGACTATAAACCAACGCGTCTCTAGTTTACTGAAGTGTGTGTGTATACAGATGTTGGGTTTACACGAAAATGATTCTCGGGATTTTGATGAAAGTTTCGGGTTAAGTGTTTTCGGAATATTAGACTTACCACCATCTTCAGAATTATTTACGTTGGCTGTTAACCCCTTATCGGCCAATGGCAACAAATGAAATAAATTCGGTTTATTCGGAAACTGATATAAGGATTTTAATGAAATGAAAATTTTGCGTTATATGCTTCTGAGTATGTTTAAACGAATGGAATTACCCCATCGTCATAAAAATTCGTTGTCGATGTTAACCCTTTAAAGGACAATTGCAACGTTATGACAGAAATCGGCTTTACACGGTAATGGTCGAAGCAAATTTTATGAAAATTTGATGTTAGGGCTTTTTCATGAGAAAAAAAAACAAAAAACAATTGGATTTCATCTTCAGATAAATCAGCGTTTACAGTTAACCCTTTACCGGCCAATTGCAAAACATAGCAAAAGTTGGGTTTATTCGAAAATGATTCTAGGGATTTTGATGAAAGTTTGGGGTTAAGCGATTTCCGAATATTAGACTTACCACCATCTTCAGAAAAATTTGCGTTGGCTGTTAACCCCTTATCGGCCAATGGCCACAAATGAAATAAATTGGGTTTATTCGGAAACTGATATAAGAATTTCATGAAAGTTTTGCATTTAGTGATTTTGAGGATGCTTAAACGAATGGAATTATTCCCATCCTCATAAAAATTCGTTGTCGCTGTTAACCCTTTAAAGGACAATTGCAACGTATGTCAGAAATCGGCTTTTTACGGAAATGGACTAAGCGATTTTTATGAAAATTCGATGTTAGGGCTTTTTCATAAGAAAAAAACAATTGAATTTGTTCTTCAGATAAATTAGCGTTTATAGTTAACCCTTTACCGGCCAATTGTAACACATAGCAGAAGTTGGGTTTACTCGAAAATGATTCTAGGGATTTTGATGAAAGTTTGAGGTTAAGTGTTTTCGGAATATTAGACTTACCACCATCTTCAGAAAAATTTGCGTTGGTTGTTAACCCCTTATCGGCCAATGGCAACAAATGAAATAAATTGGGTTTATTCGGAAACTGATGTAAGGGTATCATCAAAGTTTTGCGTTAAGTGATTTTGAGGATGCTTAAACGAATGGAATTATCCCCATCGTCAAAAAAATTTTCTGTCTATGTTAACCCTTTAAAGCCCATTGCAACGTATGTCAAAAATCGGCTTTATGGACTTAATCGGATATGGACTAAACGATTTTTATGAAAATTTTTAAGTCCGGGCTTCTTCATGAGAAAAAACAATTGGATTTCATCTTCAGATAAATCAGCGTTTACAGTTAACCCTTTACCGGCCAATTGCAAAACATAGCAAAAGTTGGGTTTATTCGAAAATGATTCCAGGGATTTTGATGAAAGTTTGGGGTTAAGTGTTTTCGGAATATTAGACTTACCACCATCTTCAGAAAAATTTGCTTTGGCTGTTAACCCCTTATCGGCCAATGGCAACAAATAAAAAAAATTGGGTTTAATCGGAAACTGATATAAGGATTTTGATGAAAGTTTTGCATTAAGTGCTTTCGGGGATACTTAAACGAATGGAACTATCCCCATCATCATAAAAATTCGTTGTCTCTGTTAACCCTTTAAAGGACATTTGCGACGTATGTCAGAAATTGGCTTTACACGGATATGGACTAAGCGATTTTTATGAAAATTCGATGTTAGGGCTTTTTCATGAGAAAAAAAACAATTGGATTTCATTTTCAGATAAATTAGCGTTTATAGTTAACCCTTTACCGATCAATTGCAATACATAGCAGAAGTTGGGTTTACTCGAAAATGATTCTAGGGATTTTGATGAAAGTTTGGGGTTAAGTGTTTTCGGAATATTAGACTTACCACCATCTTCAGAAAAATTTGCGTTGACTGTTAACCCTTTATCGGTCAATGGCAACAAATAAAATAAATTGGGTTTATTTGGAAACTGATATAGGGATTTTGATGAAAGTTTTGCATTAAGTGCTTTCGGGGATGCTTAGACGAAGAAATTATCCCTATTGTCATAAATATTCCTTGTCGTTGTTAATCCTTTAAAGGCCAAATGCAACGTATGTCAGAAATTGTCTTTATACGGAAATGGAGAAAACGATTTTTGTGAAAGGTTGCAGAGGGGGCTTTTTGATGAGAAAAGACGATTCGATCTCTTCTTCAGACAAATTAGCGTTCACAGTTAACCCTTTACTGACCAACTGCGACACATAGCAGAAATTAATTTTACATGGAAATGGATATAGCGATTTTGATGAATATTTTGGACTCAGATTTTTCGGGGACTGCTAAAACGAATGGTCTTCCCTCATCTTCAGAAAAAAAAAATAACTTTCTCATTTAACCCTTTATCGACCACTTGCAACATATGACAAAAATTGGGTGTACTTGTAAATAGGTGTAAGGATTTTGATTAAAATTTGAGGTTGCATAATTGATTAGAATTATTTTATTCTTCAGAAAGTTTCTTGTTCTCTGTTAAACCTTTAGGCCTCTTGCGACGTTTGCCAGAAATACGGTTTACACAGAAATAGACATAGCGAATTTCATAAAAGCTTGGAGTTACGACTTTTTGATGAGAAAAGGCTTTTGGAAATATCCTCATCTTTAGAAAAAATCGTATTCGTTGTTAACTCTTTATCGACACATGACAACATACGGTAGAAATTGAGTTTATTCGGAAATGGGCAAAGCGATTTTTATGAAAGTTCGGAGTTACGGCTTTTTGATGAGAAAAAATGATTGGACTTATCCTTATCTTCAGAAAAAATCGCGTTCTCAATTAACATTTTACCGGCCAGTTGCAAATTATAGCAGAAGTTGGGTTTATTTAGAAACTTATTGAGGGATTTTGATGATAGTTTGGGGTTAAAGATTTTCTGGGTGCTTAAAGAACTGGACATATCCTCATGCAGTTTGCCATATATCGACCAGTTGTATCAAGTTTTAGAAATAGGCTTAATCGGAAATGGATATAGAGATTTCAAATAAAGTTTGTGGTTAGTGTTTTTGGGGATGCAAAAACGTTTGGACTTATTCTCATCTTTAAAAAAGAAAATGGCGTGTACAGTTAAACCTTTATCTACAAATTGCAACATATCGCCCAAATTCGGGTTACTCGGAAACGGATGTATCGATTTTGATGAAAGTTTGGGGTTAAGTGTTTTCGGAAATGCAGAAAGTTTGGATTTATACAGAAAAATTAGCGTTCGCTGTCAAAATATATGGTAAAAAAGGATTTGGGTTCCAGTTCATGACTTCATTTGTTATTTTGTTTAAATTTAGTACGAGAGAATGTAATCGATTCAGGCATTAGACGCGCTCAACACCGCTCTTCGAGGGGTGAGCGGGGGCTGCACCCTTTTCAATCGATTCAGGCAATATTTGTGTGTATCGAAATATTTGGTAAATAATGAGGCAGGTTCAAGTCTATAACTGTATACTTATTGCGTATCTTGTTTTCTTTCTTTTCTTTCTATTTTATATATAGATATTTAATACGATTTAATTTAATCAAAGGTAGCTGATATTTGTGCGTGTTGAAGTATTTGGAAAACAAGGAAGCAGGATCCAGTCCATCATTGAAGTTATAGCTATATTTTTTTAATGAAAATGCCTAAATTCAAATAAAAGTAGGTGATATTTTCAAATGCCTAGCTAGTCGTTAATTTAGTTAAATAGCGATTGCAAGTATTGTACTGGTAACGCTGCCGAAGGCAGCAGGAACCAGGAACAGTTGGCTAAAAGAATTAAAAAATGCATTTTCACCGTGTTCCGATCTATTCTGAAAGTTTCAAATGTCTAGCTAGTCGGGAAGTTAGTTAAATAAATTTTCTGTCGAATCATATAAACACAGCCGAAGGCAGTAGGGACCTGAAACAGTTGACTAAAAGTATTAAAAAAATGTGTTGTCACCGTGTTCTGAGCTATTATGAAAGTTTTAAATGTGCTAGTCGGGAAGTTAGTTGAAAATCGATTACATGCTTTGTACTGATAACGCTGTCGAAGGCAGCAGGAACCAGAAACAGTTGACTAAAAGTATTTAAAAAATGCATTTTCGTCGTGTTCGGAACTATTCTGTAAGTTTTAAATGTCTAGCTTGTCGGGAAGATAGTTAAATAAATTTTCTGTCGAATCATATAAACGCTGCCGAAGGCAGTAGGGACCTGAAACAATTGACTAAAAGTGATAAAAAAAATGTATTGTCACCGTGTTCTGAGCTATCCTGAAAGTTTTCAAGTGTCTAGCTAGTCGGGAAGTTAGTTAAAATCGATTGCAAGATTTGTACTGGACAAACAAACAAACAACAATCGAAGTTAATAAAAATAATTACAAGATAAAAAGAACTTTTATATACCATGTTTTTAAATTTTCTGTTGAATCATATAAACGCTACTGAGCGCAGTGGGAACCCGGAGCATTTGGAAAAATGTATTAAAAAAATTCCTTGCTATCGTGTTTTGAGCTATTATAAAAGTTTCAAATGGCTATCTAGCCGGTAAATTAGTTAAAAGTTGATTGCAAGTTTTGTACTGTTAACGCTGCCGAAGACAGCAGGGTCCCGAAGCAATTGCTTAAAAATATTTTTAAAATGCATTTTCACCGTATTCTGAACTATTCTGAAAGTTTCAAATGTCTAGCTACTCGGGAAGTTAGTTAAATAAATTTTCTGTTGAATCATATAAACGCTGCCGAATACAGTAGGGACCTGAAACAGTTGACTAAAAGTATATATATAAAAAAAAAAAAAAAATGTATTGTCACCGTATTCTGAGCTATCCAGAATGTTTCAAATATCTAGCTAGTCGGGAAGTTAGTGAAAAATCGATTGCAAGCTTTGTACTGGTAACGCTGCCGAAGGCAGCAGGAACCCTAAACAGTTGGCTAAAGGTATTTAAAAATGCATTTTCACCGTGTTCTGAACTATTCTGAAAGTTTCAAATGTCTTGCTAGTCGGGAAGTTAGTTAAATAAATTTTCTGTCGAATCATATAAGCGCTGCCGAAGGCAGTGGGACCTGAAATAGTTGACTAAAATTATTAGAAAAATGTATTGTCACCGTGTTGTGAGCTGTCCTGAATATCTAGCTAGTCGGGAAGTTAGTTAAAAATCGATTGCAAGATTTGTACTGGACAAACAAACAAACAAACAAACAAACAAGAATCGAAGTTAATAAAAACATGGTAATATGGTAAAATATTACAGGGAGTTCAAGTATTTTCTCCCCTTGCTTAATTTTACGCTATTGCACTTCATATAATTTTAAACCATAAATCGTAATGATATATAATTTTTTGTCGTGTTCCTGTAAAAATCTATAAAGGCTATCTTTACCAAAATCTATACAATTCGTGCGACGGTAATGTATAACATGTGCATGAATTTTCAGTTTAATAGAATAAGGTGTTTAGATACTATCGCATTTTAAATCGTTTGAGCCCATAGACCATAATGACAATTTTTATTTCTGTCCTTGTAAAAAGAAAAAAAAAAAAAAAAAAAAAAAACTACACATGCTAGATTTATCAAAATCTATACACTTTGTACGACGGAGATTTATAACACGCGTATTAGCTCAAAAAAAAAAAAAAAAAAAAGGTGTATAGACGTTATCTCAGTTTGAAAAACTTGGCCCTGTAGGCTATAACGATAAAGAATATTTCTTTTTTGTTCTTGTAAAAAGTACTTTTAAGTGCTAGATTCACCAAAATCAACAGGGATCGTGCTATGGTGCCATACAGTATACTTACTATATTTCAACTTATTTGAACAGAGGATTTAGGCGCTATCGTATTCACTCACACACATACACCCATTCATAATCGAAAACTAGTAAAAATGAATTTAGTGTAATTTAAAAGTATAGAAATCCCATAATCTCAAAGGTCGGATTTTTTGTCACGATTATAGTACTTCCTTTACATACGTATGTTCGGAAAGTAAAAATCTGATCTCTCAGCTATGAAGTTCTGTCCAACTCAAAGAAATAATTTATCTGTAATAATATTATAATATTTTAATTGGTTAATTTATATTTTCAACGCTATTAATAATAGCGACTATAGAAATTAGAAATCACAATTCTTCTAAAGAAAATTACGAAAACATTATATAAAATAGTAAGGAAAGAGATAAATTAAAAAAAAAAAAAATGTTAAACTACATTTTTAAATTGTATGCAATTCTTTAATGTGCTCTTGTATTTCAATTTACACACGTCTAATATTATATAATACAATTTATTTCAGAATTAAATTCCAATTTATTTCAGCTGAAAAAAAAAAAAAAAAAAAAACATTGTTGAAATAATTAAAAATATATGAAAGTGAATTAAAACTTTTTTTTCCTAATATCGTCTGCAATAAAATTCCAAATTGATTGTTGTGAATGCTACTTGAAAATACAGTTTGTAATCGTTATATGGCCCCCAAACTTGATCTTCGATCGTTTTTCTGGAATATCTCGAGATCTATTTGTCTCAATGAGCTGCAAATTTGCATACGCGTATTTTAAGATACTAGAAATCGATATCTGTTAGAAAAATTATAGGTCACAATACATAATTTTTTTAAATATTAATTTAATAATTTTTATTCTATAGATAAAAAATCTTAAAATCTTAAACTCATAAATATGTTTGGAAAACATGTTATTAACATCATAAAAAAAACCAGGTAAAAAAAAATAAAAATGTAGGAGATATGAACATAAATGTGTAATCAGACTTTAACATTAGAAGCTCGAAAGTTTAGACGTGCATAACTCCTAAACTTATACACCATATGACTTCCAAATTTATATCTGGGGATGAAATTGGCTGCAGAATCGATATCCGAAATCAAAATTATATGTTACTATTGAAAAAAATTAAAGTTTGACACGATATCAATATGGAGACGACCCCTTAAGCTATTTTTTTCCAATTAGCTTAAAAGAGAACAAAATTCCCTGACGAATGGTACCTTCGGTGTCTTTCTGCATCAATTTACTGATGAGATAGGTGGGGGTGTTTCGTTTTTTTTTTGACCGACTGTACAATTCTGTAGCATACATTTATATTCTCAGCTATAATGTAATAATGATGTCTCATATTACACAGGTGCTGTTCTTACACCTATACCAATGTCTGTTTACATAATTTGGTCTGGATCAATACGAGTTACATGGGAAGACGCTAAAGCTGTTTCAAAATCTGGAGAGGAAAAATTCCCTAACAAATATTCTGTGACGCATCTTATTTCAAGTCAAGAGTCAGCCTCTACAGAAGTTGAACCCGACAAAAAAGAATTTATTCTTACTCCCATTGTGATGAAGGAAACATACATATTTAAGATATCTTGCTTTTATGTCGGTGTTTTTCATTTATGTGGAGAGATATCTATAACTACAGGTACATCTTTTGAAGAACGTTTCTTTCTACATAAGATTTTTGATGGATACTTTCTACGCTGTTAAACATTTTGTCCTAGGTTGAACCACTGTAGCTGCAACCATGCGATAGTGAAACTTTATACCATTATTTGGTGCTTCGTTAAACCAAGGCTTGATACTGAAATAGGAAGACACTTTATGCAAAAAGAATTAAAATGTTAT